>VXAL01002007.1:145755-164327 GCA_013399475.1 Chauna torquata
ATTATATTACATTATATTACATTACATTATATTATATTCTCTGGCCTACTCATTTCTTCAGATTTCCAGATGCCAGGTCAGGTATGCAAATTAGCACAGTTGTATAATGAAGAAGATGTATTATAAGGATTATTAGTACTTAAATTTCAAAAGGCAAACTGTTCTCTTATTGAAGTCAGACAGAAAATTTGGCGTATTATGCACATGAAGATTTCACATTTAGTCATGTTTTTCTTCAATAACAAGCTTCTATAATAGCTTATGTCAAGAGACAAAATATTAAAGTGGCTAGTTTATTGAAGTTTTGTAATGTCTTTTTTTTTTTAATTTGAATGTATTTATGCACTTTTAATTATATCAGTCATTTGCATATGTGGTGTTCTACTAATACTGCATACGCTCAATATGTTATATGTTATGAACTACAAAGAGGTATCCTGGGCTGTAGAAGTCAACATTATTCATATCAGTAGCCATATGTAGGGCAAATAAGTCAAAACCAATCTGAGAATATATAGAACAGTAGTTAATGTATATAGTTAGCAGTCAGAAAATAATCATTAGATCTTTATATTCACAATGTAAAAGCATGACATTTAGAATGAAAGCAAAGAGACACTTGACTTCCAAGGTAAGAAAAGAAAGAGGATGTCATATGCTATTACATTCTTCCGTTATCCATGATAGTGCAAAAATTTTTACCTTGCAGCATTTTTAACAGAACTGTATCATCTATAATGTTTTTTTTATTAATTTGATTCTTAAACATTTTAAGTAATAATATATTATATATTAAAGTTGTAGTCTTAAATATAAGCAGTTTGTGAAGGATTCCACTGACAGTTTCATAATTACTCTTCCTGTACATATACAAATACTAATTAACCAAGGCTGCATCTGGGAAAGTACTTTACAGTTCTTCTGATAATCTAGCTGCTGAGTGAACCTACCTCAACCTCTTAGGAAGTCCATATGACTGCTAACTATAACCACAGGCAATGAAACAGCCTTCATCTGGAAGCATTAATGTCTCATGCTTTGCAGCACATTTGATCTATTGTTTTTACTAATACTTTGATGGTAATGTCATCATTAACTAGAATCTATAGTAATATTAAACTTGATGGTGCTAAGAATCAATAGAAACATCTGTTATGAAACTTGTATGCATTTTGAGACCATGTCATAATCTCAAGATTGGTGAACATGTAGATGTGTTTTTTGAAGGCTGATATCATTTCACCCAATTCTATTTTAGCCATGTAATTTCATTTAGTCATAATTAGTGTCATGGTTTTGGCTAGGATAGAGTTAAATTCTCTTGGTAGAAGTTCACACAATGCTGTGTTTTGGATTTTTTGATGAAGATAATGGTGATGTTTTCAGTTGTTGCAGAGCAGTGTTTATACGCAGCCAAAGACTTTCCAGCTCCTCATATTGCCCTGCCACCAAGGAGGCTGGAGGTGCACAAGAAGCTGGGAGAGGACAGGACCAGGACAGCTGGCCCAAATTGACCAAAGGGATATTCTATACCATATGACTTCATGCTGAACAATAAAACTGGTGGGCTGGCTGGGGCAAAGGGGGGCCGCTGCTCGGGAACAGGCTGGGCATCGGTCAGGTGGTGGTGAGCAATTGCATTGTGCATTGCATTGTGTACACTTGCTTTGTATATTCTTTTACTATTATCATTATTATTATTATTATTATTATTATTTTCCCTTTCTTTTCTGTCCTATTAAACTGTCTTTATCTCAGCCTATGAGCTTTTTTTTTTTTTTTTTTCACGATTCTCTCCCCCATCCCACTGGTTTGGGGGGTGGGGGGGAGAGTGAGCGAACGGTTGTGTGGTGCTTAGCTGCCTGCCGGGTTAAACCACAACAGTTAGTTAACAGAAAGAAAGAAGTTGGGAGAATAACTCACCTTATTGTATGACTATTGCCACTGATTAGAGAGACCTATATGATTGGCTTATGTGAGATAGTCTAACTGTATATAGCTAAAGTTACATGAGAGGAATTCTATCTTCACTCTTAATAAGACTTAAAGTGAGCTAAATCGTTGTGAATAGGTGTCATGGTTTTGGCTGGGACAGAGTTAATTTTCTTCATGTAGGCTCACACAATGGTGTGTTTTGGATTTTTGATTAAAATAGTGGTGATGTTTTTGGTTGTTGCAGAGCAGTGTTTACATAGAGCCAAGGACTTTTTTGCTTCTTGTGCTGCCCTGCCAGCGAGGAGGCTGGAGGTGCACAAGGAACTGGGAGGGGACAGAACCAGGATAGGTGACGCAGACCGACCAAACAGATATTCTGTACCATATGACGTCATGCTCAGCAATAAAAGCTGGGGTGAAGAAGGAGGAAGGGGGGGACTTAGGGAGTGATGGCATTTGTCTTCCCAAGAAACCATTAAGCGTGATAAGCACTGCTTTCCTGGAAGTGGCACCTGCCTGCCCATGGGAAGTAGCGAATGAATTCCTTGTTTTACTTTGCTTGCATGTGGCTTTTGCTTTACCTAGTAACCTGTCTTTATCTCAAGCCGTGAGTTCTCGCACTTTTACCTTTCTGATTCTCTTCCCCCATCCCATGTGGGGAGAGTGAGTGAGTGGTTGTGTGGCACTTAGCTGCTTGCTGGGGCTAAACCACAACAACAGGCCACTTGTGTTCTTACATCAGTGTGGCAAGAAAGCATCTGAGTCACATTTTGTGCAATGTGCTTAAATGAGACAGTTTTGCTATTATTTTTTCTACCACTCCCCCTAACAAGCTTGCTACATTCTTGGTACAGATGAAATTATTCCTTTTGTTTATTATTTATTTATTTTAAAACTATACAATAATTCTGGCATAATTTTGTATATTTATTATTCTCCTGAACAGAAGTTTCATAGTCTTTTCATTATTACTGAAAAATAGAGGCGTCTTAGCCTTAATATTAATTTTATTTCTTGCAAGGAATATAGTAAGATGAAAATTATTAAAAGACAAAATTTAGCCTTCTGCTTAAGAAATCAGCTATGTATTGAAGAAATTTGCATTTATCAATATTATTTTTTTTTTGGAAGAATAATGGAATGTATTCAGACCACATTTGCAATCAGTTGCACTCAGAGGAAGCTTCTGTATAGGTTTACATTTTTCTTTTGAAGTTTACAGAAATTTGAATTGATTGGAATTTATATTGACTATATATTAACCCATCCAAAATGGGCTAGTTACAGCATACTGGATTAAAAAAAAAAAAATCAAAAAGGAGACATATCACCTAATGCAATCTGTAACAGACTATAAATTTTATTTATTCTATGTGTTGTGTTATTTTAAAGAGAAGTCGTAACTGTACTGTTTAAAGAGAACATAGAGAGCAAATGCACTGTCTCAAGGAAAGAAAGCTCCACTACCTTCATGGTGGTATGAAATGGATGAGAGGCACAGTGTATGCTGGAAGCCTATAATTTGCAGAGAGGGAAAGACAGAGGACTGCAGAGAAGAGCAAGGTGCCAGCATGTCACTATTCAATACACTCTGACCAAGTTCCTTCAGATACTCTACATGTGAAGCATTTAATGCGTAATACAAAATTTACTTATTTGACGCTCCTTGAAGTTAAATGGAATTCTGATTCAGGAAACTAATGCAGCAGTGCTACAAATCACACGTAGTAGAGTGCAGCAATTAACATGTACTGTTGGATCACAATACAAACTTGATACTTAATACCAGTCTGTATAATATGGTCATCATTATAACACTGGGTGTCCCCATTTGCCAGGAAGGAATGAGTTCAAATTATCTCAAACCCATTGTTGTTCTCAAAATTCCTTTTGTTTGCTGTTCAGTTCTCATACACTGTGTTGGGCTGACCCACAGATACTCTCCTCCCATGTTGGTCTGTCTGATTCAGGAAGACATTTTCACATTTTTGATTGACTCAAGGAAAAGTAGTTACACAGTTGCTTGATTTACTCGGCTGATATGTCCAGTTAATTTGCTCATCTGATCTAGCCAGCTGATTAGCTCAACTGACATAACTGATCCCTTGAAAATTCTGGTTGATGATGATCTCTAGAGAAATCTGTGCTTGACAGTAATGTAGGCTGTATTGCACTATCAGTGTTTGGTAAGGTTTGGTTAACTATTTGAAGTGAATTAGGGATTTCAATCAGCCTCTTCCCTTCTATCTAAAACTACAAACTTTTATTGAAAATGTAGATATATCTTTTCCACACCAGCTCATTTGAATGCATATATATAGTCACATACATATATATATATATTCACATATATAAGATAACATGTATAATTAGTAGGTATTTTCAAATTGATAAATAGTAGAGATTAGCAGTTGATTTAAAAATAGTGAAAACATGATGTAACTTCATATTTTCATTAACATATAGCAAAATGAGAGAACATAGCAGTTACACATAATACAACCTGGTAGTGTCTAGGATCTCCTTATAAAATTGCTATGAACCTTTATATTTGCATATGTAGTTCAGGTGCTAGAATTGCAATATGGTTTGAAAATGTTTTCTTTAGTCTAACATTTAATTTCTTTATTCAGTAGATTCAGGAACAATGCAAGAACACTTTATTGATAAATACTTTGTGAATGTTTGGTCCTTGAATTCCTTCTTTTTCTGTTATAGATAAATAAGGGGAAACAAACAAACAAACAAACAAACCAAAACAAAACAAAAACCCTTACCTGAGTAAAATCAAGTGAAAATCACCAATAACATGGTTGTATGTAAACCTTTAATTCTACTGAGAAATGAATATATTAATAACATAGACCCAGAACTTCTATGACATCAGCGTTGTTTCCATCTGATTTACATTTTGCTATTCCTTTTACTGTCTGTTTCCATATAGAGTTTGTTAAACTGTCTCATTACCATTACTGTCTCATACCATAAATTCTAAATACGAATATAGGATGTTTCAGTTCAGATTCAAGTATATTTATATTGATGGAATAAATTTACATGGATAAAACTACTTACATTTTATAAAGAAAGACTAAAATGTAGAACAAACAGGACATCAACTGTTAAATTCTGAACTGTACAAAACAAAAGAAATGTATACATTTTAGCCTTTTGCTAGTGATGATGAATAAACTGCATGGAAAAGCTTTGTTTAATTGATGGAACTTTTTCATCACAAATTTTAAAGAAAATTTTGAACCAATTCTAATTCTAGGACTGTGGTGGTTTTACCCAGCTGAGCAGCAGAACATCACAATGGCTCTCTCAATCCCCCTCCTCAAAAGATGAGGGGGAGAAAATACGATGGACAAGGGCTCAAGGGTTGAGATAAGGATAATTTAATTAAAGGGAAAAGAAAAAAAAGAAAAAACAAAACAAAACAAAACAAAAAACAAACAAACAAACAAAAAAAAACAAGCAAAGGCTGTGCGGAAGCAAAGAGAGAAAAATTCTCTACTTCCTGTCAACGAGCGGTGTTCGGCCACGTCCTGGGAAGCAGGACCTCAATCCACATAACGGTTGTTCGGGAGGACAGACTTCTTCATAATGAGTCCCCCCCTGAGTCCCCCCCTTCTCCTTCCGCTTTCCCAGCTTTTATTGCTGAGCGTGACACCATATGGTATGGAATATCCCTTTGGTCGGTTCAGGTCAGCTGCCCTGGTGATGTCCCCTCCCAGCTGCTGCCCACCTCCAGCCCACTGGGTTTGGGGGGTTTGGAGGGTCTGGGTGCTGTGCCAGCACGGCTCAGCAATAGACACAACACTGGTGTGATATCGGTGCTGTTCTAGCTACAAGTGCAGAGCACAGCACTGTATGGGCTGCTGTGGGAAAGTTAACTCCATCCCAGCCAGACCCAGTACAAGGACATCATAAAAAAATCTAGGGAATTTTTAGCAAGATATAACCCAAGCAAGGGAACTACTTACAGCTCTGCGCTTCCCTTCACCCTAACAAAACTGTGGTTCCTATAATCATACAGGCATATCTAAGTTATTTGTATTTATTAATTTTTCATGGTAAAGAGTTATTTTAGGTCTCATTTGCAATCAAATCTAAGTATTAATATCACTGTGTGATTGTGCTGGCTTTCTTAGTGAGTGGCTACAATGTTTTCTCACATCTACTATCCTGGATGAATTTTATCACTGAAACTTTATAATTAAAAATATCTGTAAAAGTATTCATTAAGTTTTCCTCTTCTTTAGAGTTTTAGTCATCAATGTAATTTGACGTATACCAGATTTTCTGCACATAAATGCTGGTAATTCAGCTTTTGGGCATAAGAAGCAAGATTAGAAGAAAACATTTAGGTGTCTGGAAAGAAGGTGGACAAAATTTATGTTCCTGAATGTGAGAGAAGCAACATATTAACCCTTAATAACACTAGACATTTATACCCCTTACTTTTTTTTTCTTTTAATCAGAATAGTATACTAGTATCTGAAGTTCATTAGTTTCTTCTGTATATCATCATTTGCAGACCACTGTTTGAGTTGCTGTCAGCTATTTAATATCTACGCCCGTTTGGATTTAATATAAAAGAGGAAGACCCACATACAAGTTTGTTGTGGTTTATCACTGACAAGATAGAGACAAACATTCCATACAAGCCCCATTTCTCCAGATGAGTACCTTGAAGTGAAAAGCTATCAGTTTAGTGCTTTTAATTGTATTTGAATATCTTCTATTTGTAGTAAGTTTCTTCCACATCTAGCTGGAGAGCACCTGGAAACATATCATTGCAATTGTCAAATGGCACAGAAAAGGGCCATTTATCACTGTGGTTTTTGTCATCAGTGGTGGTGATAGTGGTTGGTTGTTTTTTGAGATGGTGGAGAACTTTTGAGTATTTATTCAACAAGCTGATGGCATTGCTTGTATTTTCACATTTAATAGAGAAATTCATAAGTAAGTTACATCACTGCTCACAAAAGTAAATCAACCTATTAAGTGAAAATTTTAACACCTGCCCACTGCATGCCATACTGATAATCTCTAAGCACACATACACATTTTCAGAATATCTTTGAAGAGCTTTCATAGAATCATAGAACCATAGAATATCCTGAGTTGGAAGGGACCCATAAGGATCATAGATTCCAACTCCTGGCTCCACACAGGACCACCCAAATATCAGACTATATGTCTGACAGCATTGTCCAAATGCCTCTTGAACATTGGCAGGCTTGGTGCTGTCACCACTTCCCGGGGTTTCCTGTTCCAGTGCCCAACCTCCCTCTCAGTGAAGAACCTCTTCCTAACATCCAGCCTGACCCTCCCTTGTCACAGCTTCATGCTGTTCCCTTGGGTCCTGTGGCTGGTCACCAGAGAGAAGAGATCAGCACCAGCCCCTCCACTCCTTCTCGTGAGGAAGCTGCAGGCCGCAGTGAGGTCTCTCCTCAGTTTCCTCTTCTCTAGGCTGAGCAATCCAAGTGACTTCAGCTGCCTTCCAAAACAGTTTTGATCTATTATGTTGAAAAACAAGTAACAATATTTTGATTTTCTTGGTTAGTATTTTATCACACAATAAAAATCTCTATCACTGAAAACATCTCTCATTGTTACTGAAATCCAGCATTCTCCAAATATTTTCTATTGTGTTTAGTAGAAAAGGATATTAAATCAAGCCCAAAGCTTTCTGGAGATTATAGTGCCTAGAAATATGTATATAAAGGCCACTGAAAGAAACCACTTTTTTAGATTTACAAGTCTTATGAGGGCTGTAGTGGAACCAGTAATCTGTCAGGGTTTTAGAAGACCATTAGATCTATGATAATTTGAATCAAAGTCCTTTAAAAACTTTTTACGTTGACTTTAAAAAAAAAAAAATTAATAGCAAACTTCTCCTGAATGTCATCTGCAAAGCCATTGATAAGAAACAGACGAAAATACTGATTTTACAAAGTCAACTTGCAAAGCTGAGTGGACTCCTTTATCTCCTAGATATTGTGTATCAAAAGCCAATCAGCTACTAAAAGTAAATGCAAAAGCAGTAACTACAGATATTGTCAGGAACACAAAGCTACTAGCATATAAATTCTGTCAAAGTCTATAAACAATTCCATCAGAAATTGCCAAACTGTCAGGCTACTTCTATATTTTTTTGCACTGTTTTTAGGCAAGAGATAAACAAAGGTCCTGCTGATATTAAATGACAAAGAAGCGCTCTAGCTAATATAATCTTTACAGAACTCCTCAAAAGCTAAAAAGGAAAAAGGATGAGTACTGTGTTCAGTTTTGGGCCCCTCACTACAAGAAAACATCGATGCCCTGGAATGTGTCCAGAGAAGGGCATCGAAACTGGTGAGAGGTATGGAATACAAGTCTTATGAGGAGCGGCTGAGGGAGCTGGGATTGTTTAGTCTGGAGAAGAGGAGGCTCAGGGGAGACCTCATTGCACTCTACAACTTCCTGAAGAGAGGTTGTGATGAGGAGGGGGTTGGCCTCTTCTTCCAGATAACTAATGATAGGACTCGAGGTAATGGCCGCAAGTTGTGCCTGGGGAAATTTAGATTAGATATCAGGAAAAACTTTTTCTCTCAGAAAGTGATCAGGCACTGGAACGGCCTGACCAGGGAGGTGGTGGAGTCACCGACCCTCGGGGTGTTCAAGAAGCACCTGGACAAGGTGCTACAAGATATGGTTTAGTAGCTTAGTGGGTAGTATTGGTGATAGGATGACGGTTGGACTAGATGATCTTGAAGGTCCTTTCCAACCTTGTGATTCTGTGATTCTGCGATTCTGTGATATTACTAGAAAACCTTTTATGGATCCTCAAAATATAAAATATGTAAAGAGTGAACTTATGTTATAGTGGCCCTTAAGCTTGAGCAAGACTGTGAACTGGCAAGTACACTCACTTAGAGGTTTTTTTTTTTTTCCCAGGATTTTTAAACAGCGTCTTTTAAGAATATTTTGAAGCACATTTTCCAGCAGGATAAAATTAGACCTTTTTATATCTTCTCATAGCTCCTGTAAACAGGTTCTAGCATTGACTATGTATATAGAAGCTAACAAGCAGAAGTCAGGAGTTTCATTTACTTAAGATTTATCCAAGCATAAATTGTGTGGTGGAAAAGTGTTTTGCTTGAAGTCTCAAACAATGTGAATTTTCCCTTACTTTGACAGTATAATTCTCAGTAATAGTGAAGCTTGAGTAGGTATCTTGGCAACAAAACCTACTCTTTAACAAACTCAGTGATGGTTTCCCTGAAGGCTCTGTTCTTGCGGCAGTACTTTTCAGTATTTAAAGCATCAGTATCTTGTACACTGTCTGTTATACATGTTTATATCTGACATTACATTCAGGATCAGTTTTGTTCTCACAGGAGACCAAGAAACTCTTTAAAACTGAACCCAGAATCTTAGCAATCTTTTACTTAGTGAACTGGAAATTAAAATGCAGAATCTGAAGAAAAGGTGTATCTAGTTTGGAAAGACACCAGGCAGTGAGATAGCTCACAATAAATTCCTGTGCTATGAAATTTAAATATGTATTAATTTATTAAGGACCATCAGGCCACACTGTAATTCCTGAGTATCTCGAGAAACTGAACAGTCCTGCAAGATAAAAGTCAGAGCAAAGATAGCTAATACTAGCTAGAGCAGTAATCTTGAATTATCAAATTTGCAACAAGCATGCATGTTCTGTTTACAGCACATTTTTGCTCATTTGGTTGCTGTAACAGAACTAATAAGCACTAGAATAATAAAAACTAGAAGATTTTTGAAGTTAAACACTATTACAGATCTAGCTTCCAATACTGTCAGCATTCTATCAACAAATGTTGTACATAAAATAGCTGCAGTTACAGAAATTTTCTAATATTGAGAGTATCAAAGATCAACCCCTTTGTATCAACTTAAATTCAGGACAACTAGAAAATCCTTCCAGGTGCTGGCGTCAAATTTTTTATCAAGACACAAAGAATAAGCATGTGTCAAGGTGTCATGTGTCACTTGATGGTGTGAAACATGGAAAATCTTTGATACTCCAAATAACAAAGCTATTGTTGACTTTGCAGAAACCTTTCCAAGATTCACTTTACTTTGGAAGCACTTTGGCAGCACTGGGCCAGGATCAAACACTGAACCACTCAGTGAAGAGTAAATACTCATTCTAAGTAGGAACATGATAAATCTCAGTAATGTGAGCATGGGAGATTGCACCCTCTGCAACTGCAACTTCTAGTGACAAGTCATGCAGCATATATTTATGAATGAGGTAGAAAAGAAATTCATCAGACTGTTCAAAATCCTGGTGAGCGGTCCATTTTAAAGTTAAAATAGCATAAATTTATAATTTTTCATTGTCTTGTGTATGGCATTTCAGTCCCTTGCGAATCTGAGAAACTAGGCAGGTTAACAGCAGATATCTTTATTTGATTTCAGGATACCGTTGAAAGTGTGCTTTTTCTGTGGTTTAAAAGTCCTATGAACAGTTCCTTTAATGTGCAGAATACAGTTGCTGCAGTCTGCTGGAGGAGGACTTGAATAGTATCATCACTAAGAGCTCCTTGGCTTGTAAATAATCTGCCATTGCAGTACTCCATTACCAAAAAGACAGAAATGGGCGTTTCCTGTACATCACAAATATAAAAAAAGAGAGAGAGAAAACAAAAAACAAAAAACAAAAAAAAGTAGGGGGATGAACTGATTATCGTTTCTAAAGATTAAGTTTAATTTAAATAGAAGATAATTTTTCAGACAGTTGAGCATATAAAAGTCAGAATTGTTGTATGATTTTTATACATCATACACAGAAAAAATACAGAAGCTTGACATACACTGAAGGCTATATTCTGAAGATTTGTAGAGTGCATTAATTAACTGTCTAGTATAATGATCTAGAGAATTAAGCTCTTGTTACTCAGAAAATCCTTTACTAACCTTTAAAACTTGTTGACTTTTATTTATTTATTTTTTTTTTGTTATTCATGCCCACATTGTTCTTCATAAAGAAGAACAAAGAATAAGCTTTTGAAGGGTATTAGGAAATTACTACTCTGTAAATACTTAAAGAATACAGTCCTTCCCAATATGAAGCACAAATAAGATAGATTGGATTCTACTAAGGTTTTCACAGCACTAAATTTTCACTGAGAAATCAAGATTGGATTATTTCTTTTGATACCTATATATATACATATATATACATATATACATGTTTAGCCACTATATTTCTAAGTGATCCTTAAATACTTAGATTTCCTATTTCAATAAGGACTATTTGAATTAGGTTCAAGAACAATGGTATGAACTGATGTTTTCTTTCATAGATTATTTATGTAGGAAAACCTTGATCTTAGGTCACTGAGAATTTCATATGAACAAGAGAAAACAGAACTATTTCCCAGCAGTTAATGACTCTATCAGGTTTCAGGTTTTCATAATCATATATGTACATTTAATTACAACATTGATTTGGGCACTTTCTGTAAACACATTTACTTTCAAGTCTGAAGCCTGGGCATACTGAAATCTGTTATTTTCCCTTTATCAAGGGGAAAGCAAGTGCATTGATTTCTCACAGGTACCTATCTTTCCAAAACTCTTGTCAAAAAGAACTGCCAGAATGAAGACTGCTGATGATTTGGGTGAAGTGCTAAGACCATCTGCTATGTACCACTGATGGTGATCTCCAAGAAGCCCTTACTAAGCACAGCCTAAGCATGTTAGAGTGATTTTCTGATCAGCTAATATGAAAAGCATGTCATATGTATGGAGCCCTGAGAAGTTCTCTTTTACCGGTATAAGGATTCAAAAAAAAAGTATGTTATCAATATAAATGAGTCTAAATGGTCATTTAGATATACAAGACATAGAACAGCTGTTCCAGCTGAAACTAAGAAATATCTTAAAGTGTAACTCAGAAAAGGGAAGCCTTGTCAGGTACTGGTAAACAATGTCAACTCACTCATGAATACTGAAAGGAAGTGAAGTGGGAACTTATATATGGCTCAAGTGGCTGTCATATATTGCTCAAGAGATTTCCACTTAAAAACTCTTGGACTTTCAATAGCAGACTTATTCTACAGAGGATTTTTTTTTCTTTGTGCTTGTGTGCATTTGTTTGTTTGTTTTTCACATTTTTCCTGAATGTTAAATGACTTTGGGCGTCGTACATTTAAATATTTTCCAGCATCATTTTTCTTTAAGACTGGGATGGTATTGGGAGTGAAGGAAGAGGAAAAGCTTATTAGTCTACTTCAGCATTAATAGAGAGAAATTCTGACAAGATCTATATGCCCCCCACTCACTTGTGGCTTCTCTATTGTATCAACATCCAACAGGTAATTATCTTTCCACATTTAAAGGTGTACTTAGGGCTAAATTTTCAACATACATGCATGACATCTTTGACAGCTAAACCTCTGTGAGAATCCATCACAGTTCAATAGCAACTTTTCTGCCATCTGGATACTGCTTACCACAAGCTAAATGTTTTTTCTTCTCATGCATTCAACATTCACATCCCACCTAAACCTCTCTGAAGTGAATTTTCTAAGATGATGTCCTGGTTTTGGCTGGGATAGAGTTAATTTTTCTTCATAAAGGCTCATATGATGTTGTGTTTTGGATTTAGGATGAAAATAGTGGTCATAACAAACTGATATTTTCATTGTTGCAGAGCAGTGCTTACACAAGGTCAAGCACTTTTCTGCTTCTCATGCTGTCCTGCCAACAAGTAGGCTGGGGGTGCACAAGAAGTTGGGAGGGGACACAGTCAGAACAGCTGACCCAAACTGACCAATGGAATATCCCATACCACATGATGTTGTGCTCAGCAATAAAAGCTGGGGGGGAAGAAAAGGAAGGGAGGATGTTTGGGGAGATAACGATTGTCTTCCCAAGAAACCATTATGCATTATGAGCCCTACTATCCTGAAAATGGCTGAACATTTGCCTGCTATTGGGAAGTAGTGAATGAATTCCTTATTTTGCTTTGCTTGTGTGTGCAGCTTTTGTTTTAGCTATTCAATTTGCTTTAGCTTTTTCAAAGGTTTTGAGAATCTCTAGAGGTCTCGGTTAACCGGAAGCTGGCAAACATTGTTCCAATTTTCAAGAAGGGCAAGAAAGAAGACCATGGTAATTACACACCTGTCAGTGTCACTTCAGTGCCTGGTAAAATTATGGAGAATATTATTCTGGGAATTAGTGAAAAACACCTGAAAGACAGTGCAGTCATTGGTCACATCCAACACAGGTTCACAAGAGGAACAAACTTAATTTTCTTTTACAATGATGTTACCCATGTAGTTGACCAATGGAAGCCAGTTGATGTAATCTTTTTGGATTTCATCAAAGCTGTCAATACTGTTTCTCACAGTATCCATCTTAACAAAATGTACAGCATACAGCTAGAAAAGTACACAGTACAATGGATGAACAATTGGATGATGGGTCAGACTCAAAGGGTTATATTAAATGGGGTTACATCAGGCTAATGACCAGTCACTAGTGGGGTTCCCCAGGGCTCCATTTCAGGGCCAGTTCTCCTCAGTGTTTTCATAAATGACTTGGATGTTGGACTAGAAGGTGTATTGAGTAAGTTTGCAGATTATACTGAATTGGGAGAAGCTGTTGACTCCCTCGAGGACAGAGAGATCTTGACAAATTAGAGAGCTGGGCAATCACCAACAGTATGAAATTTAATAAGAGCAAGTGCTGGATTCTGTACCTGAGAAGGGGCAACCCTAGCTATACGTACAGACTGGGAGACGAGAGGCTGGAGAGCAGCCCCACAGCAAGGGATCTGGGGGTTCTGGTCGATGGCAAGTTGAATATGAGTCAACAATGTACCCTGGCAGCCAGGAGGGCCAGCCGTATCCTGGGGTGCATCAAGCATGGCATTGCTAGCTGGTCAAGGGAAGTGATTGTCCTGCTCTGCTCTGTGCTGGTGCGGTCTCACCTTGAATACTGTTTGCAGTTTTGGGTGCCACAATAAAAGAAAAACATAAAACTGTTATAGAGTTTCCAAAGGAGGGCAACAAAAATGGTGAAAGGTCTAGAGGAAAAGACATGAGGAGTGGCTGAGTTGCTTGTCTTGTTCAACTTAGGAAAAAAAAGGCTGAGAAGTGACCTCACGGTAGCATACAGCTTCCTCACGGGTGGGAGCAAAGGTAGAGGCACTGAGCTCTTCTCTCTAGTGACCAGCGATAGGACCCGAGGGAACGGTATGAAGCTGCAACAGGGGAGTTTCAGGCTGGATATTAGGAAAAGGTTCGTCACGGAGAGGGTGATTGGGCACTGGAACAGGAAACCCAGGGAAGTGGTGTCAGCACTGAGCCTGCCAATGTTCAAGAAGCATTTGGACAATGTTCTCAGACACATGGTCTGATATTTGGGTGGTCCTGTGTGGAGCCAGGAGTTGGAATCTATGATCCTTATGGGTCCCTTCCAACTCAGGATATGCTATGATTCTATGACTCTATGAAGACAAACAGAAAAGAAAGCAATAATAGCATTTCATATAAACTTTAAAGAAGCACAGAGTAGTGGCATGGCAGAACAGATTGGAATGCTGGGAGGTAACAATAAAAAAATTGAAATTTTAGAATTGTGACAAGAAAGGGAAAATATGCATTGGTGACTCTGCCATCTCCTTAGTATTGATTGTGAAACTAGTGCCTGGGAAAAGGTTATCTATAGCTCAGCATTTCTTAGTTTTATGTTCATTGAGATATCGTGGTGCCTTTGCCTCCAAGTTTCACTAAGAAAAGTCTTTAGGAGCATCCTGTAAACCCTTTTGTCACAAGCAAGTGTAGGTATAGAAATTAGGTGTGAGGAAAACACATCGCAGAGATGAAGTGCATAGGGCTGTGAAGAGCTCTCCCTATATCCCTTATTGTGTATGAGAAATTAGCCATCTGGGACATGAGCATAATGACCAAACATTGTGCTCCAAGCATGAAACTTGAGAAAGTATCTAATGCCACTTTCAGCACTTATGATGAACTCTGAATTACATACTGAGATATTTACTCTAGAAACAATATCACTGTCCTGAATATCCTCAACATTTTAATTGCTGGTGGAACATATATCTGTGAAGTAAAATATATCATTTTATGTAGATTCAAATTGATTCAGACAAATGGATTGTTTATTTCTACCTTTAAAAGTGGAGCATCTTCTGTTAAAGTAAAGTAATGTACTCATGCATCTATATTCTGCTCCATATATTGCAAATTTTAGGCTGCACAGAATTCTGTTATGGTTCTGGTTAAACTAAGAAAAAAAAGAAAAATAAAAGAAATTTTTAAAAAGAAAATTAAAAAAGAAAATTTTTAAAAAAGAAAATAAAAAAAAGAATTGTCACTTTTGTAAACCCTTTGGCTGAAAAAATGACTGAGATTAAGAAGGAGGAAACATTTTTCATTTATCTTTTGAAATGTGCTGTGTATTATCATTTTGCTTGACAAATCACATTATTATGTTTTGGTACTACAAAACAGAATGTTTGAGTTATGTCATCATAGAGAGCTTGTAATAAAAATAGGTTATCATCTACAATTTTTTGTTTGTTTGTTTGTTTTACTACTTCAGAGTGTTTTGAACTTTTAGAAATATTTTCTATGCTTCCTCAGTGTGGGAGGACATAACAAATTTTAATCTCCTGCTGAGACTTAATTTTGAACATAAAGAAACAGTCAATACAACGTCTAAAGTAAGATTTCTCATTCTATTAATTTTTTGAGAATTTTTTAAGCGCAACTAAGAAAAGGCAATGAGTGATAGCAGTAGGCAACTCTCTTCTGAGAGGTACAGAGACACCCATTTGCTGACCAGATCCCTCTAGATAGAAGTGTGCTGCTTACCAGGGGCTCATATCAGGCATGTCACTGAGAGACTACCAAGCCTTGTATAATTCACTGACTATTATCCTCTGCTGTTGTTTCATGTGGGCACTGGTGATACAGCCAGGAGTAGCCGAGAAGAAGGTTTACAAGAAGGTTATCAAGAAGGTTTACAGAGACCTCGGAGCAGTGGTAAGGGACTCTGGAGTGCAGGTTTTCATCAGTCCTCCTGGTCAAAGGGAAGGGGTTCAAAAGGGCCAGCTGAATCTGGCAAATCAACAGTTACAGGACTGGTGCCACATCCAATTCGCCTACTTGGACCGTGGAACTCGCTTTGAGAAACCTGATGTACTGGGACCCGTGCGAATCTCATGAAGTTCAACTAGCTAAATGCAAGATCCTGCACCTGGGACAGGGCAATCCCAAACATGAATACAGGCTGAGTGACAAGTGAACTGAGAGCAGCCCTGCAGAGAAGGACTTTGGGGTACTGATATAAGAAAAGCTTGACATGAGTCAGCAATATGCACTTGCAGTCCACAAAACTGACCATATCCTGGGCTGCACCAAAAGAATTGTAGGTAGCGTGTAAAAGAAGTTGATTCTCCCCCTCTACTCCACTCTCATGAGGCCCCACCTGGAGTACTGCATTCAGCTCTGGGGCCCCCAACACAACATGGACCTGTTGGAGCGAGTCCAGAGGAGGGCCCTGAGAATGATTAGAGGACTGGAGCAACTCTCTCAGCATATGAAAATAGGCTGAGAGAGTTGGGGTTGTTCAGCCTAGAGGAGAGAAGGCTCCAGGAAGAACTTATAGCGGCCTTCTAGTACCTAAAGGTGACCTACAAGAAAGCTGGGTATTGACTCTTTATCGGGGAGTGTAGTGATAGGACAAGGGGTAATGGCTTTAAACTGAAAAAGAGTAGATTTATGTTAGATATTTGGAAGAAATCCTTTACTCAGTGGGTGGTGAGGCACTGGTACAGGTTGCCCAGAGAAGTTGTGGATGCCCCATCCCTGGAAGCGTTGAAGGCCAGGTTGGACGGGGTTTTGAGGAACCTGACCTAGTGGAAGGTTTCCCTGCCCATGGCAGGGGGGTTGGAACTAGATGGGTCCCTTCCAGCCCAAACCATTCTATGATTCTATGATAATATACTATCAGTCTGACTACCTTACTAGATGTCAAATAAGATTTACAAATCCTAAACCAAGCTCCATAATAGGACTACTAATAAGATGATTTACTGCTTACTATGAAGAATAGTGACAAATATTGGAGAACATCCTTTTGTAACAATTCAGGCAATGGATTCACACAATGGGTTATTATGACAGCTGCCATCTTGTTCAGATACAAAAAAAAAGGAATCCTTAGCTTGAAGCTGTTATTTGTAACAGATAAACATTCTCTTTGCCCTGCATGGAGGAAATAGATTGCAAGTTACCTAGAGGGCTGCAAACTGTTACAAGTGAAACATTTCCTTTGGATTTTGTATCTGAAAATCTGAAACCTTAGCCATATTTAAATCCCTGTGATGCTGAGAGTCTCTACAGAAGCGTAATTTCCTTTTAGCTGTAAGAAAGCTGTTAAAAGCTTTTCATACATAGGAATTTGGTGCCTTTTGCAGAAGGCATTTCAAAAGATTTAGTTTGGTTTAATATCTAAGAGAAATGATTTTGCGTCAGCGAGACAACAGAATTATGAACAAAGTCCTATAAATAGAAAGAAAGAAAGAAAGAAAGAAAGAAAGAAAGAAAGAAAGAAAGAAAGAAAGAAAGAAAAGAAAGATTGGAAAAACAAACAAACCAGCAGAATACTAGTTGTTTATAGTAAAATACAAATACAGAAATTTTTTCTTCCAATAAAGTACTATTACACTGTGATAATAATAGCCTTCACATTATCTGGAAATGAGATTTGAATTTTATTGTTTACAATCCTTTTTTTTTTTTTTTTTTTTGTCATCTAGGCACCCTCTTCATTTACTAAGAGCTCTTTGGACTTGCAGTGGTATTAACAAGGTCGTACTGGAGTTATGTGGTAAGGGTTTGGAAGCAGGGGGACCACAGGGGTGGCTTCTGTGAGAAGATTCCAGAAGCTGCCCCATGTCAGATAAGAGCCAGCTCCACCCAGCTCCAAAAGGGACCCACCACTGGCCAGAGCTGAGCCAGTGAGTGATGTTTGTTGCACCTCTGTGAGAGCAGATTTAAGAAAGGGAAAAAACTGCTGCACAACAGCAGCAGCTGGGAGAGAGAGGAGTGAGGAACAGCCCTGCAGACACCAAGGTCAGTGAAGAAGGAGGGGGAGGAGGTGCTCCAGGCAAAGGACCAGAAGTCCCCCTGTGGCCCATGGAGAGGACCATGGTGGAGCAGGGGCATGTGGCCTGAAGGAGGCTGCAGCCCATGGAGATCCCCCGCAGGAGCAAACCCTGAGCTGGACCTCTAGCCTGTGGTGAGGAGCCCACGCAAGAGCAGGTGATCTGGTGGGAGCTGCCACCCCTGGGGGACCCATGCTGGAGCAGTTTGCTCCTGAAGGATGGACCCCATGGTACAGACCCATATTGGAGCAGTGCTTGAAGAGCTGCAGCCTGTGAGAAGCCCACACAGGATCCATTTGGGAAGGACAGCATCCTGTGGGAGGAACCCCATGCTGGGGCAGGGGCAGAGAGTGACCACAAAGGAGCAATGGAGACAAAGCGATATGGACTGACCGCAGCCCCCATTCCCCGTTCCCCTGCCCTGCTCGGGGGGAGGAGGTAGAAGAGGGTGGATGGGGGG
>VXAL01002008.1:3937-15669 GCA_013399475.1 Chauna torquata
CATTTGTCCATGTCCACAGAGAGACTGAGGTAACATAGCAGATTCTGATCTGGTTGATGTGTACACTATTTAAGATTCCACTTTTCTGTGAAGTTTCACTGGATATCAGTAAGCAGAGAGTCTCCTGTTTGGCACCTATCCACACCACCTGCAAATAAAGTACCTTACAAAACAATAGTACAGTAGGCAGATATGATTTGGTGTAGTGACTCCATAGCACATAATCTGCACTGGAACGATCTGAGGCATACAAATTCTCAACCATACAGTAACTCTGAGGAAGTAATGTGTGTTCTCAATATTAAGTGCGATGTGTAAAGATTGTTGTGCTTGCAGGTCTCTTTCCCAAGGCAGGAGCTGAAGCATATTGTGTTTTGTGATTTAGTTTGATTTTTTTATTATTATTAAGTTGAAGAAGTGTCTTAACTATTTTGTTACAATTCAAGTTTCCAAAATGTGTATATTTAAATTTATTTAATGTGTAACATATATGCAGCATTCCATTGAACATATTAAGTATTAATTTCAGAAATTCACAAAGACTAGATTTTCTTATTTTCTTGTTTCTCACTCTTTGTAAAATGTGTATTTTTATTCAAAGGCTGATTTACAGCTACAGATGGAAGCACAGCGCATTTGCCTGTCCCTGGTTTATTCCGCTCATGTAGACCAGATTCGTGAGTACCTGAAAGCAGAAAAAGACAGTGCACTTTGCAATCTTAAAGAGGAGCTTGTACGTAGTCATCTACAAGAGATGAACGATCTTAAAAAAATGCATCAGCTGGAGCTCCAGACCTTGAAAATTCAACAAGCAGGTAACTTGACCAAAATTATAGGAGTAAAGCTCTTGATATGAAAAATAAATAATGTCTTTAAAAGAAAATAAGCACAGGAATTTGGGGGGAAGGTGCATGTAGCTGTCCAACAAATTATTTTTATAGAACACTTTAAAGTGTTTTTGTGCCATATTATTTCCGCATTATAAGTAGTCTATTATTCAGGATACTTAAAAAATAATACATATATATATATACACACACATATAAAAATAGGAATGGAAAGTATTACAGCTCATGTTTTGCTATTCGTATTAGGTCAATTAATTGCAAAGAACTATATAATAGCTTCATCTATCAGTTTGTACTCCTTACTGCAATATTAAACAAATGCATCAGCAAAATATTTTTTCGCTTGTTTCATTTCACTGTTCTTTGAATTTCTGCATTGGCTTCCTGCCCACATTAAGTAAGCTTCTTCGATACTACTTTCAGGACTATTGTTCTTTGGATTTCTGCCTCAATGAGCTTTTATGTTATCACGCTGCGTTTCTATCGCTACATTTTCTGTCACTCCATGGTTTGCCCTTGTGACATTTTTTGGCATAATATCTTCTTTGCCCTCTAGTATATTTAAGTAAAGTTTGATATTTCTAGAGTTCACTGACACATGAAGCCATTTCTTATCCCTTATTCCTATTGAACATGCAGTTTTACCATAATAACTGAATATATCTGTGTGATGGAACAAGAAAGAGGGGAACAGAAAACTATGCATTTCTAAGAGTTGAGGAGGCAGTGTCATTGATGCAGGGAATTAGGACTTTGAAAAATTGTTGTGCATCAAGTATGTAATTAATATTTTGTATTCATAGATGATGAAGTCACATCTACTCAGAGACTTATAGAAAAGCTGAATGAAGCTGTAACTGAGGAATGTTCTAGGCTCACACAGGTAAGACTTAGCAAAAAGCCTTTTTTTAAATGGAACTTCTGAAAATGAAGAATTAAGTGTACAGTGAGTCATGCTTTTCTGCATCATCTTTAACCTGCTGTAGCTGACCCTGCTATGCATCATCTTTAACAAGTTTACTTTGCAGCTTTTCTCTTTGCCTTGATCTCTAGATACAGATTAGTCTTCCAAAATAATGTTGCAAGGGTTTTTACGTTTTTTTCCTAAACTGTTTCATGTCCTTGTCCAGCAAATTCTTTTACACCTAGTCTTAATCTTCAATCCAATGTTGTTTTGTTTGTTTGTTTGTTTGTTTGGTGGTGGTGGTGGTTGGTTGTGTGTTTGTTGTTGTTGTTTTTATATCTACTAGTTCTGAAGTATATTTTTCCTTTGGAAAAAAGTTTTTGGCTGTAACTTTTTGACTAGATAGCAGTCTGATCTGATGTCACACATGTTAACACAAAGGACATCACCCTCTCATATCTGCAATAAGACAGTCAATTCTTTCTTAGCTGCAGGATGTCTTTCAAAGACTTCAGGTATTTTAAGAATCCACCAAAATTGCTGTCTATATTGTTTTAAGTAACTAAACGTTACGGTTAAAAATTGAAGGTTATTTTCAGTCTGTATTAGCCACCAGTGACATATATGTTTTTGAAAACTTCTAGTAATCAATGGCCCTTACAGGTGCTTTTTGACCAACAACTTATTACATTTATTTCTGGATTAAATTAAGCTACATTCATCAATTACTATATGCTATGATTTTCCAATCTTTAATGCATTCATTTGTTGGTTTTCGTGGGGTTTCTTTTCTTTCTTTGCTGGTTTATTTTCAACACCTTTTTTGAAAAGTGGATACCAGAATTACCAGAAGTGTTTTACGTGAGAGTCAACATGGTGGGGGTTAAGCAAGACTGCATGACAGCTCACAGAAAGTAGCAGGTGGATGAAATTCTTTGGTATTATTTCAGAGCTGGGATGAATGCTGCTGAACTGTATGATTCCATGTTGAACTTTTGGAGAAAATATTATTTTATTTTTGTAAGTTGAATTTAGTGTCTTATTGATTCCAAAATATTTAAATAAAGAATCCCATTGTGTGCTTTGGACAGGCCAAGTTTCTTTTCAAGTATCATGTATCTTCAGAAAGCAAATGCATAAACCTTCTGTTCACCTACTTATTGTAAATATGGCAGCTATTTTGCTGGCCACATAGAACCAACAAATATGAGGCATTATTTTTATGATTCACTTGCATTTTCTGCTGCCATCCCCTTTTATTCTATTTTTTTTTTGAATGCTTAAGGACAAGGTGAATGGTAAGTTCTAAAAAGATATAAATTTCTGCCATGGGGAATCCTTCTTCCAAGTAAAATTGCAGTTAACCAGAAAGAAACATTTATAATGTAAATTTTCTTTCAGCATTGATAAAGAAAGCCTTACTATGCAAGATTTCAATCCTTGACAGTGTGAATTTAAATGGCCATGACAAAAATATGTATATTTATGTTTTAGCTGGAGTCTTTTCATAGATGTTTCTTTTATCAGGAGTTTTAAAGGTCGTCTAGGAGCATCTTACACCATCATTTCTACGGAAGATAATACTCACAAAATACTAATTTCCTGTAACCATTTTTCTCATTTTCTCTGTGAATTGTCATTGATACATTAATAAACAATTCTTCACTTTTTTTTTCATTTCATTTTTTGTGCAGGTTTTGTGTGATAATTGGAATGAACAATCTTCAACTGCTATAGAAGCCAATGATAGGGAACAGGATATTTTCCTTAGACCTGCTGCTGAGAAAGAAAAACTGAATGTAGAATTACTAAGACACAGAGGTCATGCTCAAGGTAATGCCATTGTACTGTCATAGTGGTTAAAAAAATACTGATTTCAAGTATTTCAGACTGGCGGTTATGCCATTAGTTGTTCAGGTGCTGTTTCATGTGCCTAAATAGCTGCTTTAAAGATTTCCTCACTATTATGAATAACTTTTATTATAAGTATTTTCTTGTGCTGTTTTCATTATAGTGGAAATTGGTGAAAAAAGAGATTTTTTTTTTTCTTCGCCTTCTGTAGAAGAAGCTAGCAGCTCTACCAAAAAAAATCATATGTACCAACACTATATAAAAGTGCATTCTAAAACTTGGAGGTACCATCACTTGTTTCAATGTTATGTTTATCAGATAACTCTTCAGTGAAAAACTTGTGAACAATACATTGTATTAAAATTTATGGATGTCTGATTTCAACTTTTTTTTTAATTCCCCAATGATCTGTGTAATTTAGCTGTGCAAGAAGGTATGGAAGCACTTCTGCACAAGATAATGGAAGAATACAGTAGGCTAACAGCACTTCAAACACAGTTGATGAAGGATTGTAAACAGGTAAACTTTTTATAGTGTTGGAGTTTATAGGCCTTTGAATTGTTTCTGTTGCATAAATTCTTCCTGGATCAGGGAAAGAATGTATTTGGAACTGTGTTTACGCATCCTGGTTGAGTGGTGTAGCAATGCCATGATTAGATAAAATGGAGAAGGCTGCTGCCCGTGTCACAGAATCGCAGAATGGCTGAGGTTGGAAGGCATTCCTGGAGTTTGTCTGTTCCAACACCTGCACAAAGCAGGGTCAGCTAGACCAGGCTGCCTAAGACTAGGTACAGGTGACTTTTAAATATCTCCCAGGATGGAGACTACACAGCACCAGTGGGCAACGTTCTGTTCTCCAGGCTACACAGCTCTCTCAGAATCTCCTTGTAAAACAATTGCTCGAAGCCCCTCATCTCCTTCGTGGCCCTCTGCTGGACTCACTTAATTTCTCTCATACTAGAGAGCACAGTACTGGACCCAGAACTCCAGATGTCTCTCACCAGCACTGAGTAAAGAGGAAGGATCACCTCACCCATCCTGATGGCAACACTGTAACACAACCCAAGGGGCTGTTGGACTTTTGGCATAATGGAGCATTGCTGGCTTCTGTTCAACTTGCTGTTCACCAAGGCCCCCAGGTCCTTTTCTGCAAAGCTGCTTTCCAGTTGGTCAGTCCTCTGCATGTACTGGTGCAGGGGGGTTATTCCTGTCTAGGTGCAGGACTTGGCATATATCTCAGCTGAACTTCATGAGGGTCTTCTCAGCCCATTTCTCTAGCCTGTTGAGGTCTCAATGAACGGTAGCACAACCATCTGGAGTATCAACCACTCTTCACAATTTTGTATAGTCTGCAAACCTGCTGAGGGTGCGTTCTGTCCTGTCATCCAGGACATAAATGAAAAGTTTAAACAGTGTTAACCCCAGTAACGACCCATTAGGTACGCTAGTGACTGCCCTCCAACTGGACTTCATGCCACCAATCACAAACTTTTGAGCCCAGTAGTTCAGCCCATTTTCAGTCCACCTTACTATCCCCACTCGTCATCAATTTGTATGTTGGCATTTAATGGGAGCACTGTAGAAAGGTTGGTCACGCATGATTTCCCCTTCATAAATCCGTGCTCCCAAGCAGAGTAGCTTGATGGCTTCATGTGTTTGGAAGTGGTTTCCAGAATTATTTGCTCCATCACCTTCCCAGAGATCAAAGCAAGTCTGAGTGGCCTGTAGTTCCTCAATCTTCTTTCTCCTCTTGAATGTAGGAGTGATATTTGCTTTTCTCTAGTCCTCAGAAACCTCCAGTCACCATGGCTTTTGAAAGATAATTGAGAATGTCCTCACAGTGACATAGATCAGCTTCCTCAGCATTCATTGGTGTATCCATTAGGCCCCATCAAATTGTTCATGTCCAATTTGTTTAAATGTTCCCTAACCTGATCCTCCTCCACCAAGGGTAAGTCGTTCGTGCTCCAAACTTTTACACTGCTCTGAGGGCCTGGGATTCCTGAAGACAAATCTTATCAGTAAATTTGGAGTTAGGGACTTTGATGTATTAAATAGGGTACTCTAACTAGTTATATCTAAACATGGTTTTAGGTCACATGTACTGATGAATATACGTGATAAAAAAAAAAAAATTGTGTGTGAAAACTGCCTGAAGAGGGTATTAGTGTCTTCCTCTTCTTCTTGGAGAAGAAGTATAGTACTCCTGGAGCCAGAAGAATTATGACACAACAGTTTATGTCCATGGAGAAGACTTTGAGATTTATGGTGGACATTCTAGACAGGCTGATCAACTAGCTATAAATGGATGCTTGATCATTCAGGCTATAAAATGAAATGTATTTGTTACGCCAGTTACACTTGCTGGTGAATTGGCCACCAACCTTTCTTATATGTCTATCAATATAGTTAATGTTTTTGCAGTATAGCTGTGCAAATTGTTGTCCTTTGTATTTACTTGATTATTTCTTAGGTCAAAGAACCATGGCTGTCATCTTCAGAACCTGAGAGAAGGAAAGAAGAGGAACCTAACCATCTGGAAACAAGAAAGGAATGTCTGCAGACGCCTTCACGGGGTCTAATGGGTAAAAAGATGCATATACTCTTTTTAATATATGTATATTTAAAGAGAAGGAGAGAGGGAATGACTTGAAATTTTAACTGACTCGTAGTTTACAACAACATAAAGCACATAAGAGATTTTTGCAGATTTTACAGCATGATACTATAATTTTCTTAAATTTCTAAAATATATTGGAATTACATTCTATGAAGCGGTTTTGGTTTGGTCTTTATCTTTTTCCACAGTTAGAGTTCCATTACCCTTACCAAATAACGGAAGGGGAAGGTTTTATTTAGTTTTGCAAAATGGAAGACTAATTTATTTAGTATGAAAAAATAATTGATATGGTATCAGGAGAAATTTTTAACTGCTGTAATTATTCAGTTCCATCATTGCTAATAGTTTGGATGGGGGGTGAATTTATATTATTGTAATTTAATTATTTTTCCCCCTTTTCCCCATTCAAATAACCTACATATAGATCCTAAGATTCACGAGTACTGTTGGAAGGAGATGGAGAACATTAAAACACAACTTGAAAAACAACACGCTCAAGAAGTGGAGCACCTCAGGTCCTATTTCCAACAACAGCTGAAAGAAAGTGAAGAGAGATACATGACAGAGATTGTTCATTTGCAGGATAAGCTTCAGAATGCTGGGATATCCTCTGACTACACGAGGTATTAACCAGTTCTTTAATGCTTATAACTTTGTACTGCATACAAACTGAAGTGTTCCAAATAACCATTCATGTAAAGCTATGTGTTTTACTTCAAAATTTGAGAAATTCTTTATATACACATCATTCACGTTCTTTTGCTCTTTCAAGAGATGTTGAATGCTACCAAGAGATGACACAAACATTGCAAACAAGGTAGTGCAGCATTTAGAATTATGAAACATTGTAAAATGTTGTGTTGTATTTTTATAGTGAATAGAGGAAGATTTGTGAATTGGAATAATGTATAAATGTCACTTCATGTGTATGACCTTTTAACTGTAATTTCAAAACTTCCTTCTCAACAGACCACTTGAAACTTGAACAGCACCCTTGAAACTCCAGGCAATGTATTTGACATTGAAGGATGCCTCTTGTAGCATAGTTGTATGCAATCAATGATTTTGTAGAATACATAGCAATAATGTTTGTGGCAGAACTGAGGTCCACTGAACAGGTTCTGGCTTTCACCAAGTCATGGGCTGTGGGACATGCTCATCAGCCTCTTCCTGGCCTTGGCCATTATGGCCATTCAAACCTGAAAGAGGTGGAACTTTATTGGGGGAATCCTGACAACTCTGGAGTTTTTGGTTGCTGATTCTTTCACTGACTCATTGGATGTGTTCAAGGAGTGGTGGGTGCTTTTCATTGTGCTCTATTCAGTGTCCTCTCTGGTTTCCTGTTCTTCCATTAGTTTCATTTGCTATACTCCAAATCCATTCAGTGTTTATGCATTTTTCATTTCCCTTGCTCTCCCTTATTTGAGGGAGAACTATGAGGTTTTGTTCGTCAGACCAGTGCCTGACTGTAGAGGGGAAATGAATAGGCACAGTGGCAATAAGAGATGTTACTTAGGAGGGGGGAAAGATTGTATGTTTCTAGAAATTGTTTAGTATTTGATATACTTACCACAGCGCTCTTTAAAAAGCAAAAGGACTGTGGTAAGATCAATCCTTAGAGGCTGACAGAAATGAAGAGAAAATGATTTTCCTTCAGCCATGACCCATCAGAGCCCAAACAGCTGTTTTACCCTTATTGTTTGATCACAGCCTTTTTTCAGCCATCTATGTTTTTCTGTCATTTAAACAGTGTTCCTTTCATTCCTTAAAATATATTTCTGGTCTTCATTCATCAAATTAAACATGAATGCTAAAAATAATTGGTTAGTTTTTGCAGCTAAAATGTCACATGGTTTATAGAATTCTTCTGGACTCTCATTTCAGGATTATCTAAACCAGCTCTCAGATTTGAGCAAAAGAGTAGCTTGAGAGTTTCCATAAAACTCTAGTGTAGGTAAAGACTGTAAGTCTCACAGACAATAGTTACTTTCTAGCAATCTATTTTGCACCCTGTCTTTTAGCAAGGTATTCGTTTCTTTGTGGTAGCAGATCACAAATGCTAGGGGAGAGATTTTTCTAGGTAGTTTGGTACTGTATCTTACCTTTTGGCAGTGTGTTTCTGTTAAGACATTTTCAATATGTAGTGAAAGGGGAGCTAGAGTNTTTTTTTTACTGATGTGCAGCACGCAATGTATGGGGCAGTTTTGGTAGAAAAAAGTCTCTGTATGTATTTCAGCATGTTGATATCTAAATATGAAATGAATCATATTGGATTTCTTACTATTTTCATGTGTATACCTTTTCTTACTGAGTTGTTATCAGTGAGGAATCATATAGAATCATAGAATATCCCAAGTTGGAAGGGACCCACAAGGATCATTGAGTCCAACTCCTGGCTCCAATATCCTAATGATTCAAACAGGCACTGTAGTATTCATCTTAATTATGGCTGGTTGGTGAGCACAAAATATTCTCAGGTAGCTGTGAAACGCTTGTGTGGTCGATGGCAAAACTGATGTTAAGAAGTGTTATGTTGTAAGAGCTAGTGTATGGAAGGCAGATGAATTATGAAGTCAAGTTTATGAAATTGATGGCATGGGAAGAGGTGTGTTGTGAAGAAAATATTTGCAGTTATTGGTCTTTGAATATGTATAATGCATATGCATATTCATATGTGTGCATATTTGAATAGAGGAAAAAATATTGTATATTGAAACATCGATTTTATTTTAACGCTCCCTCCCCACTTCTTTTACCTTTTTAGTATATCCACAGATTCGCAAATGAAGTTAGCAGAGGTCTTCAGAAAAGTGAAGTGCACTGAAAATCTTCATCAGCAAAGAGCAGATGTAACACTGGAGGTATCATATTAACTCAGTTGACAGCTAATATACATATGGTCAATATAATTTAAATGATTTGGGTTCTCAGATGAAATTGAAATACAGGCTAATATTTGATAGTAATAAAATAATTATCTTAGTATTATGCTCTACTATTGACAGACCACGGTAGAGAAAATAGAAAAAGAAAGATACAAATTTCACCAAAAAATATTTCTAGAATTTATGAGCAATACAGCTTGCTTTATTGGTCCTGTGTTTTCCATTTTAATTTTTATTTCTTATTTATTCTCTGAAACAAGATATTTAGGTTGGGCTGCTTCTTACAAAAGTGGGAAAATATTAGTGTTCAAATTCTTGGATTTCTTCAGGAATCTGTAAAATATTGTGACTTTTCTTTAAAGACAAGTTACGGAAGAAGAGTGATTTAAATGAAATCCCAGTACTTTTTAAGTATAGACTGCACAATTTAGATCTTAGAAACTAAATGCAAATGGATAAGACTCCATACAGTCCTCCTCTAGTACTGCTGTTAGCCTGGCTCAAAAATTCTGCGTTTTGAAAAATAGTGATGCTATTTTCTACTGTGATCTTGTAGTTTCTATCCTGTTTTCTTTGCATTTTGACAATTCAAATAGTGCTGGAAGATCAGCTGTTTCAAATTCGACTTTTAAAATTAATTTTGGTGCAGAAATGAGATGAAATCTTTTACACAGTTCTTTTATGTTGTGGTACAAAATTATGTGATTTAAAAGAAATAAAGACCTAATTGAGGGAAAAAAATCTCTTGAAGCCTTTAAAATTCATGAAATAAAAGCACAAATACATGATTTGAGATTTCATGTTTTTCTTACAGCTTGCTAGTGAAATTGAAATGAAAAATGATCTGGATGTTGTTCAGTTGCTAGAAAAACAGTACCAAGAAAGATTAGAAGAAGAAATAGCAAAGGTACTACTCGTATTTAGTTACTTTAAAATATGTTTAAAAATACTGTCACTTTCATTTGCTGTTCTTGACAATTCGCACAGTTGCAATACTGTATGCTAACTTTTTTTTTTAACAAAGAATTGTTTTGTTCTGATTTTGAATATGAAAGTCTCTTTAACAAACTTTATGAAACATTTTGTTTTTTGTTTTTCATAGTGGGATATATGTTCATTACTGTAGTGCTTAGTTTCATACCTTTTCTTTTGTACCCAGGTAGTCCTTCAACTAAAGTCCTTTTCCTAACTCTGTCATAATGTCTGTTCGTGTGTGGGGTGGTGGTGGGGATTTCTTTTAAAACTTCAGTGAAAATAGACAATATGCAACCATACTTACTACTAGAATTTATTTAGAAAATCTAGAGATTTAGAGAGTGGATTTCCTGCTGCTTTAGGCTTAACAGTAGGTCAGGTTCAAAAGATGTTATACTTAAGTTTCACACTGTATTTTCTGATCATATTTCATTGTGCATTTTAATGTACTGTGTAAAATGCATAGTTTTTGTTGGATCTGGTGACTTGCATTGAAATATGAGAACTAAATTTCAAGCTTTATAGATAAGACTGTATTAAATCATTAGTGAATTTACTTATTATTTGACTTCCAAAAACATTTTCACTTCTTTGTGGAATGAAGAATTATCCCTTCACCTAAAAACAGGTGAATCAGATTAACATAAATTAAAAATTGCAAAAAAAAATAAGGAATACTTCTTCAAAAGGTTTGTGATCAGAGTTAAGAAAAATGCTATAGCAAGCATTGGATGATGACATTAATTTAAGTAATACAAATTTCTGGAGTAAAAGTTCCATCTCTCTCATCTGCTGCCAAGAAAACCCTTCTTTATGGAAAAGCAAAGTACATGATTGGCTATCATTTTGTTATGGACAGTTTAAGTTCAAAAGACAAACTTATATTTCCTGGGAAGGAAGAGTTAGGTTGTTGGTTTTTTTTCTTTTCAAGTGTAATGCTTCTATATTTATTACACTATTTTTTCACACTTTTTGTAGCTTATGCTGTAAATGTATTCTAAATCTAGCAAACAACTGCTCACATGATTAGAAAAGGGGTTTATTTGTATTAGAAGGAGATGCTCAGCAATACAAAAGTTACCAACCTGTTGTAACTGCAACTGCAGCTTTTTAATGACTGTAGAAGTTTCCTTCTGGTGAAGTAAATACCTGTGCTGAGTATCAAGCACATGGCACTGCTGCCCAAAGTTCAGTGTCAGTGAAATATTTACAGATAAAGCTTGGATAGACAGAGGAAGCTTAGCATGGCTGCACTTACAACAATTTACTACGACTTTTCAGAGTCACCTTATAGAATTCAGGCTTTTTTTTTTTTTTTAAGAGAACTAGCTAACTCCCTGCTAAATAATATATTNTGTTCATGATATTGGCAAGATATCTATATTCTTTTAGCTTTCTGTTGTCTTCTGTTTAAAAAAAAAAATAGTAAAAGCATAGTTCAGAACTTTTAGTACTTTTATTTTTATTATTGATGGTAAGCAGTGAGATTTCTTCAGCAATAGGAGATACTACAAAGTATAAATTAATACATATTTTTTGTATTTATTCAGGTAATTGTGTCAATGAGTGTAGCATTTGCCAAACAGAGTGAATTATCAAGAATTGCTAGGCAGAAGAAAGAAGAAACACAAACACAAATTGTGCATCAA
>VXAL01002009.1:0-42937 GCA_013399475.1 Chauna torquata
GGTGAGTTCCCTCTTATTTTTTGTGTTGCTCTGGAAAGAAAGAAGCTCACACATACTTATCTCAAAAAAATCTACATCCTAGACATATCACTTTGACTTCTCTCATTTGTGTCTTTCCAACTACTGTGTTTACATTCATGAAAATAACTAAATGTTGGCGCAATATAACAATGTTGCTAAGAATTAGTTTCATTATTCATAATGAGCCCATCTATGACTATCATTAGCTGGCTATAAAACCTATATGACCTTAAGGGAAACTACTTTTTGGTGTGTGTCTGATGCAATAGAAGAACCTCAGGAATTCAGCTAACCTCAGGCATGTGTTAGAAGTCTGTTTTCCATGCTGGCCTGCAGGACTAAGAGGCCATATTTGGAATGGTCACAAATATCATTTAGCTTAACCCCTTGTACTCAGGCTGAAGCATATATAGGTAGACTCTCTGTCTCAGGAGCTCACAGTACTGTTCTTAAGAACCTATGGTTAAGTAGATTCCTGTAGTTTGCCATGTTTCTGTGTTTAATTACCACAATCATTAGAACAATTTTCCTGGTATTAACTCTAGATCTTTTTGTCACAAACTAAAATGATGGTTCTTCTCCTGCTTCCACACACTGGCATGGAGGAACAGCTCTGACGTGGGAAAAGAGCAGACGACATTCCTCTTACGATTTTATGAAGAGAAGATAGATGGTCATGTTTTTCCAAAATCATTTGTTTGCTTGCAAATTATAAAATCTTTCTCAGGAGATCTAGTTGTAGATACCTTTTTCAGATGAAGGAGCCCATCAGCAACAAGTAAAGTTGACAGATTTCATTCAAGTTTTCAGGAATTGTATTCCTGTTATTAAATCCAAGAATCAGCTTTGCCTTTTTTGAAGCAATATTGCCGTACTGTTTTGCATTCAGATATTACTTATTGTGAAAGTGCGGTATTTATTGGTACAACAGAAAAAAACTTGATTTTTCCCCACTTTGTACTTGTGCCTTTGACTTCTCCATTTGGCTGCTCTCCTCAGCCAAACCTGAAGGTTTTGCTGATTTCAGGACACGTCTTCAATTTGCCAAAAATTATTTGGAATGTTAACCTTATTCTCCAGATACCCATCCTGCAAGCGAACTTGCAGTTTCTTCTGAAGTTGTTCACATTTTTAATGTACATATTTCCTTATTGCCTTCGTCAAGCTCCCTACTGGGAGGTGTTTCAAAAATCTCTTGTATTTGACTCTCAGACACTGGTAATGAGCTTTTCAGTGCAATCATCTTTCAAATTTTGCCCTTATCTCCTATGAGTGGCCTGTAACGTTAATTTCCTTAGCCTGAGTAAGCTTATGCTGTAGGATACTGGAGCCTCACTAAAGTTTCTGATCAAATGCCACAATATGCATTCAGTTGTTAGAGGCAAAGAAGGCTGTTATCCCAAAGTAATGCTGATAAAAGCCATTCAGTACCTCTCTCTGTGCCTTCCTTGTACATGTCATATGTAATTTTTAGCGCATCTTGCTGAGGCTGTTGTTAGGTGTTCTGCTATCATGGCAGTGCTAAAAGGAAGTTTAACTGAATTAACATCTCACAGATCAAAGCTTTGATATTAGCAGAGATTCTCCGTAATGGGCTGCAATCACTTTATACCTTTAGCAGAACATCTTGAGCTCTGTCAGGATTTGTCTTGCAGCTTTGGGTTACGAATCACATCTCCCTTTGAGACGATGGTTTTGCTTTGGTGGTCAGAGTGATTGCTGGCATGCTTATGTCCTGCAATTTGGTTTTGACATAGGTGTGATAATTTATTGCAAAAGAACTCTTAAGGATTCATTATGAACCTAAAGATCTAATTTTAATTGAGATCTACATACAGATTTTATTGTTTTTGTTGTCTGAGGAAGAAGCAATGACCTTTAGTTAACACTTTAGGGAAAGCTGTTGACTTCGACCATTGCAATAGTTTCATCCTGTTGGCTCTTTGAACACAGAAACTAAATTGTAGAAATGGAACTAATGTTTCTTTTCCTAGCACAATAAAAGGACCAGATTTCTAATATACATAGTTGCATATATTAGGAGGTCAGAAGAGTTAAAACACAGAAAAAAATAATACTGATGTTTGCCAAAATGCATTCATTAGGATTTTTTTTTTTTTTTTTTTTTTATTAAAGTGGTAGAAAGACAAACATTTTGAACACTGTTTTGGAAGACCTATCAGGCGAATTTTTGTAATCCTAGTAAATGAGATCAGAATTTTCTTACCTGATGTTGTACTGGTTTCTTCGACAAAGGAAGTGCAGTTAAAGGTGCACTCAATACTAAAATTTATTTAATGTTTTTGCTGAGGCATAGTGTTTTAAGTTGTAAAGGTTTTACAGTATTGAATTATCCACTACATATACAGGGCAAACACTGCATCTGGCTTTTTTGTTTTGTTTTTTCTTTGCATCTCCTTTTGGCCTGTAAATATTTTCACCAATATTTACCAGTTGAGGGAAAAGCCATACTGCAGTACTTTCTTATTGAAATTATGGGAAGATGGTTTCAGCAGCCTTCTCCCTGATTCCCTGCCAGCTGGAGACAGGCAGCTGCCTCTTCTCCACCCCTCCAGCTACCTCTAGAGCTGCGCTGGATTTAGCAGAGGTGTGGTACCATGGCTGAGAGAGGCAACTAGTGAGGATGAGCTTTGCAAATGCCTTCTGTGGTTTTGGAAAACTGAGCTAGAACAGTCCTTTCCAAGACTAGCTTTTACACCTGGAAATTTTGTTGCCAGAAGAGAATTTTCAGCAATTATGTGTTTGGTTTTTATTAATTTTTATGGTGTGAATCTCATTGCAGAGTTGTACAAAATATTTGAGATGCAGGAATGAGTGTAATATAAATTAATTGTAGGGATGGCTCTGCAGCAAACAAACTTGGAGCTTTCAAAATTAGCATTTTCCATACATGAGAAACCATACAAGGCAATCAGGTCTACAATTGGAAAGACCGTTAACCATGACTGATGACATGTTCTTTAGCAGAGAACACATACCTGGTTCTTGAGTATTTGTCTTTTCAGTGGAGGTAATGACAAAAATCTATTCAAAAAGACTTCACGCTTGTACCCTGATTTGCAGTAGAAATGAGGATGCAAGATCAGCACATAGCTACTTGTGTGAAAGTGGTTCAGAAAATGGGAAGGTGGAAACTAAGGGTATTCGTTCGGATGTGATTTTGATGGGGGTGGCTCTCATTTTGAAACTGGGGGTTAGCTCAGGAGCCAAGGAGTTTGCTAAATGTGTAACACAATGGAAGTGTTAGGCAGACTAAGGCTGGCATGGATTTTGCTGTTTGTTTCTATAATGCCCTTTTTTTTTCTATAGGCTCTTCTGTGTCATCTTATTATTGTTATCGTTGTTCCTCAGAGATATCTTTCTTCCTTCCCCTGCATTCCTGGCTGTGATGCATCAGCTGCACTCCCTGTGTTGCTTAGATTGCCATACTGCTTGTTGAATAGGTCTGACCTGTGATTCTTCCAAAAGTCCCTTTATTACCAGAAGAGTCACTGAAAAAAATCCAATCTACGCTAGCTACCTGTGCTTCCCCTGCATGTGTCTTCCTTCATCACCATCTTCCATTCGTAGTCCCTCATTCACGTCATCTTTCCAACATCTCCTGATGGGAACATTGAATATGGAAATAAGCAAAGTCAGAAGTGGGTAGAACAACTCTAATTAGGAGAAAAAACCTGGCTGCAGGAAAAGGATGAACAGAAAACCAGTGATCAGCGGGGAACCTTCTCCCCAGCTATTCTCCTTCAGCAACTTTCACTTCAGCATCTTTTTAATGTTCCATTGTTGGTTCATCCTGAAAAACAGTGCTAAGATCTGGGTAAGCAGAGGACAGAAAAGCATCTAAGGTCAGAAACCACTGGCATAAGAGGTTTGAAGCTAAGAAGGCAGAATTAAATGATGGAAATAATTAGGTAGTTTCTTCAGCTTCTCTTTAGAAAATGAAGCACTTCATGTTTAAAATTTGCAAGAGCCCTCTGCCTGAAAATATTAGTCTGGTTGTCTGGAATTTGTAGACTGGGATTCATTAGCTATTGAGACTGAGATAAACACTGACATTTCAACGAAAATATTTTTAAAGGTATATTTGATTTAATGTATTTCCTAAGCATGAAAGAAAATGCCTTAATAAGCAACAATTATAGATGATCAATCTGTGTTCTGAATGTATTGTGTTAAATATTAAAACAAAATTCTATCTACAAAGTTTGGAATAGAAATATATAAGCCTCAACATCACCTTAAATATGACACTGCCATCAACGCCTTTATGATAAACTGGTAAAAGTAATAATATGTATTTCTAATCAGATATGGCCACAGACTGTGTGGAGTTTGATTTCTGCTTATGCAGAAAGCTCCATTCAGTTCATGAGTAAAGTAGATTTAAAAGCAGAACGGAATCTGTTAAGGTGCAAGACCTGGCAAGTTTTGTGTTTCTTCAATAGCATAAAATCTGAACTGCTTTAGCTGTTAATGGATTTAAACTTTTCGCTATATGTTTGTGATGCTACTGACTTTTTCAAGAGAGGCACGGAAAGCCATCAAGTGAATAGAAGAGGAGAATGTTTTTTAAATATTTTGCTTTAAAGTACAAGTGTGTGCATGTGTGTGTGTGTGTTAGTTGGATGCCTGCATATTGTTAGTTACTGGAATTGGCAGGCACTTACCTCTGTGAGCTTCATGTTGTTAATGAGGTTTTTAAGCTTATGAATGTTATGGAAGGGAAGAGCAGGAATCTGAAGAGGAAACTTCAGAACTGACTTTAGCTCAGTCTGGAGAGAAACCTGGGAGAGGTTGTTGCACCCAGGAATGTTTTTGTTTGTCTAAAGAAGCAGCCTAGAAGAGCCTGCTAGAAAAATAAATATGAATATTGAATGAATATAAATTAAATATAATATCTTATCCTGTGGGATAAGAGCAGATTGGAGTTGCTGTTCTACATAAATCTGGTAGAGAGTGGGATAGTTGTAAAGGTGAATAAGGCAGGGTTAGTGAGATTTCTGGAGGTCAGCTCGGCAGATCTGCTGTTTGGGAACAAACAAAACTAGAAGATGGGTCAGCTCAAAAATCTAAAAATACACATTTATAATCATATGATTCAACTTTTGTTGAAGTCAGTAAAGAGACTGATTTTCTCCTGATGTCCTTGACTGAGACAGCAACTTTGGATCAGCTCCCCTAAAATGCTTTAGGTCTCTGCTATACCAGAATATCTCTGATCTGCTGTACTTCTAATTCCTAAATTTTTAAAAAAGTTAAACTTTCATTACTGCTTTGGTTTGTAGGAGGAATCTTAATAGTGGTTTGATTTTTTGGAAAGTTTATGTCTGAGATCACACAAGACTTCAGAAAGCTGGATTAAGTTTTTTCTTAATTGCATGTGGTACAGAAAAATATCGTTTGAAACCTTTTCAAAAAAGGAGTGCCTTTTTTGTGTTTATCCTAGTACTTAATATTATTTATGAATTTTAAATGTACAGACAAGCACAAATCATTATTTCCCTGTAGTTTTAACACTACCCATGATGGATATCAATATAAACAAACCTGCATGGCTTATGAGCATTTTAAATGCTTCATTAAAAACGTAGTTATCTTCCTGTTCTAAAATGGCACCATGTTTGTTTTAACAATATTGATTAATCAGGTTTCAGTTTAATGATGCATATGCAAGATGCAGGACATCTAGCTGTGTGCAGTACAAAGCATTCATCGAAATGAGGCTTGAGTACAGCAGCTCCCTGTCCATACAGCTTGAACATGTACTTAAATCCCTGCCTCATAGGCAAAATACAGGTGGGAGATAGGAAAATGTTGTTCTGCATGTGGGGAAATGAAAGAAAGATGGCTTTTTTAGAGGCAGAAGCCACTATTAAAAACAAAAAAAAAAAAAAACAAAACAAAATCAGTAGAGAAATGAGTTAGGGTATGTTTGTGAGATGGCTTTGAGCTTCAAGTAGCTAATTCTATCTAATTAAAAGAGTAAATTGCTTCACATTTTCTAAACAAATTTGGCAAACTGTCTGAATTGGCTATCCGAACTTTAAATGATCTGTTTCTTGAGAAGGCATGCTTACATATTGTGTATATGTTAAAGTAATTTAGGATTTTATGATGAATGAAGGCATTTGTAGGAGGACCTTGCAGATAAGAAACCATGATATTCAAAATCTATTTTGTGGCTGATAAGTTTTAAAGTGTTGGAACTTGTTCTAGAACAGGGCTGATGGTATCTGTGCACATTACTTTTTTTTTTTTTTTCAGTGACCCCAGTCCTTGTAGAAATACTTACCCACCCTCAGTGGTAAGTCTTTAAATTAAATGGGATAATCTCTTTTTGTTGCCTTAATCTTATCCTTATGAGTTTGTGTAAATCTGCTTCCTTCATTGTTATGCATCACACAAAAGGTACTAAAAATAACTGTTTAATTTTTTTTAGTGCATACTGAAAGAGATAAAAAGATAAAGTATATTTTGTTTTTATATAACTCCTGCTGAGCTGATATTACTCCTTTTTAATGTCATCTTATGTCAACATACGCAGAGAAAGCTATAGGACCTTAAATACCATCCCCACAAATAGTCTGTGATTCCTGCAAGGAGTCATTTTCCTTAAGTATCTATCTAACAGATGGATCACATTTTCCTTCTACAGTAGAAACAGTTTAAGTAGGATGGAGCCACAGGAACATCATACTGCAATGTAGTTTCTATTCATTTTACTTGCTATATTCCTGTAACTTGCAAAGGATCTTGAGGCGTTAATGATCTTCTCCTTTTATTAGCCATGAAAATACTCACACTGTGTTTTTGTTTATTTTAAAATTCTTGACTGGCTTGGAAATTTAATATGAAAGTCTTTGGTCTGACCAGACAGTCTTAAGTTCAAATAAGAATGGGAAAGGATTCTGTTTCTGGGATGAATCATTCTTTTGGCAAACAGTTCATGAAAAAACAGTCGTACAAGTTTCATTGTCCAAATACATGCAAGATACTACGATAATAAAGCATGGAAAAGTGGAGAAGAGACTTGCTGATCTTTAACTTTGCTAGGTACATGCATGAATAGATACTCCATTTCTATGAGCTTCATTGAGAAAAAATGTGGGGTTGGGGGCAGCTGTTTGTTTGTTTGTTTTTTTCTTCTTTTTTTTTTTTTCAGGATACCATATATGCAGGCTGCCTGAACCAGCTGCATTCATTTCTCTTTCTAGGCAGCAGAACTGCAAACACCTAATGGTGGGAGTGGCTAGTACAATCTTAAAGAATAGATTATGAAATAGGTAGGTTTTTCATGGGAGATGGGAACAAAGCTGAGCTGACAAGCATTGCATAGTAAATGAGAAGGATGTCCTGTCTTTTAACCTACTTCATGGATCTCTAATTCCTCTGTTGTTTTCTTGCCAAAATTCATTGGCAAGTTTTGGATTTCCAGTGCTTTTTCTTTCTGACAAAAAAAATTCTGATCACTTTTTGATCATGATCCCTGCCGTGGATTGTTGATGGATTGACGGTATAAATTCCTGCAGCTGCCTTGACTATTTTTAATGCATTTCAAGATTGGCAAGATGGAGGCAATACATTTTCATTTCTACTACAATAACACAGAGTATTTACTCTGTATATTTGAAACTGGTATTATTTGAATGTAAGTTACAGTCTACTGCCTGCCACTGTTGGTGTTGTAAGCTAGCATTTAATGTACATGCTAGTTATACAGACACGTGTTTTCCAATGACAGAAAGACTACAACTAAATAGTTGCTAGGCCCTGATACTTATGTTATACTTTGTGTCCTGAGAGATCTCATTCAGATCTCATTCCAGGGAGATCCGGTGATGTTATTATGTCCTCTTGTGAAAATGAAAGTAGATCTAAGCTCTTGATCTGTGATGTGCAAAGGAGGGCAGATGAAGTTTTTGAACATGCCCACCCCAGGAAGAAACAAAGGGCAGGAATTAAGGGCTTAATGCTGAGTTGCGCGGGACCAGAGTTGGAACATGGCCAACTGGAGAAGAGAAAGAAAAGCAGAGAAGAAAGTGATAAATCTCTGGAACACAGCCACATGGCAAAAAGGATGTGGGGAGAGACATCAATGGAGAATGATCAAATGGTGGATTAAATAGTACCCCATGTGACTATGTATTAATCAAAAGAGATGAAGATGTGGAACATGGATACCTGGGGTATACCAGGGCTGTGGAGTCACTGCATGCTAATGAGAGATTAAGTACTGCTCCATAGTCACCAGGGGAGGGCAACACCACTGAGAGGTCATATTTCTATCATATTAATATTTCACGTAAGTCTCGGAGATCTATTTTTTTTTCTTTCTTTCTTTTTTTTCCTTCTTTTTTTTTTTTCCAAAGCTTTTTAAATTTGTGTAAGCATCTGGACCTCAGTGCAATTGTTCGTTCTATAGAAACATAGCAGTGTTCATAACAACTCTGTTGCCACAGTCTCTTGATTTTCAGTAACGCTAGAGACAATGTGTACACACCATGAAGCTTTTTTAGAAATGTTTTTTAATACGTTTTACCTGGAAATAAGTTTGTGGAAGTAACAAATGTAAAGAGGAACTACTTCAGGATAAACCAAATTAATCTTCAGGAATATAATATCCTCACTTGATATTCTGTGAAGATTAGAGAACGAGATCTAAAATCTCTCTGATTTGTGAACATCTTCCTATAATTGGCACAGAAATATCCTAGAGCCCTTTTCTCAATGACAAAACATTCATCATGTTTTCTCTTTGCTCCTTGTAAAGCTACTTTGGGTCTAGAACTGCTCTTGTGAGCTTGGATGGCTACCTCTGATGTTTATAATGTACATTTAATGTATTTTGTACTACCACACTCTCATTTTCTTTTATTGTTAGCTCCTTGATTTTCCTTGGGGCAAAATAAGATGCAGATACATTGAAGGTACAGGTGCATTAACTACCTTTTACAAATGTCTTTCTGGGAAAAAAAAAAAAAAAAATTTTTTTTTTTTTTTNTCCTTGGGGCAAAATAAGATGCAGATACATTGAAGGTACAGGTGCATTAACTACCTTTTACAAATGTCTTTCTGGGAAAAAAAAAAAAAAAAAATTGCTTTTCTGTTCTGCAACATGGAATAATTCTTCCATCTCACTGGCACATGAACTGTGCCTATGCAGTGGCCCACTGTAGTACGCCATGTGTAATGCATGAATTTTGCCTTAAAAAGTTATCTTGCTTTAGAAACTATACACAATTACACACTGCTTCAAATTGTGTAACAGGGGAATGAGGGCAAAGAAAAGAATATATTTGGAGTAACTTTGTTTCCTAAAATATTTTTTTACAGTATGAATTTAAATAATTAACACATGGATTAAAATATTTTGCTTATCTTCTTCTTCCAGCAGTAGGGTCAGCACCTATAGCTACACTGAAGAAAGCCTGAAAAGCTTTCAGATGCAAAGCTGAGTAGTACCGTGCTCTAGCTGCAGCCTCAGCATATGCTGCAAACCTCCATACATTACTGTGCTAATGGGAATGTATTTGTTTTCCCGGGCCAGATCACCAATGTGTTATTTAGGCTTTTTCTCCTAAATATAATTTTTTCTTTTTGGTATTACAGAATGTGTATGCCAAGGTCTTTATGTAGCTTTTAATGTAAAAGAAAGTGTTCCGGTTTCCTTTCCTGTTACAAAGCTTGTTTACTTTCAGGATTCAGCTAAGCCATTCATTTGTGAACTAAAATACCCTTTTCTCTGTGTAGTAAATTCCATAGCAGCTCTGTTGTATTTGTTGGTGTTGCAGTATACTCACTCTAAAACTATGAGCTTTCAAGTATAGGGACTTGATAATGCAGTTGGGCTATTTTTATTGTTTACACAAATATAAATAGAAGCTGTAGGTACTATTTTCTTTTTAAAATGTTTTTTAAGCCCTAGATTTTGAAAGCTTAGAAATATTGTGTTTTATTCTTCTTCCAGAGCAGTAAAATAGCGTAGGATTCTTAGATTAACCTCTTTTACAGGTTACTGACAGGAAGAATAAAATCCCGTACCTGTTAAAGCAATGGAAAAAATCTTCTTATGGAAGAAATTGTACACTTTGCCTTACTGTGTTGTAGCTGAACCACGGTTTTGGATTCATACCTGGAATTGCTCGACTTCACTTTGAGCATTCCAGTTTTCACTAGTAAAAGGCATTAATAAATAAGAGAGAGAGAAATGAGAGATTCAGAAACTGATGAGGGACTCATTCATTATAAACTATAGTTAAAAGAGATAAATAAAGATTTGGTGAAAATACAGTAAATTATTAAGATGAAAATACGATAAATCCAAAAGCATCTAAAGAATTGAGACTCCAGCTACTTATTCAGTCTCAGGTGAATGGGAATTATTTATGTTTGTGAACACAAACATTTTTCTGAAAAATTACATTTAACTGAATAGTCTTATGTAATTTGGGCTACTGATATGTGTGTAGACTTGTAAGATTGAGCTACAATTAGAATTGCTACCCTAATTAGATAACCTCTCATCAAATGTACGGGTAAGCACACCTGTAGTCTAGATATGGCCTCTGATGTATGTCCCAGGTAGTAAAAATATTTTCTAGTAAGATTTGCACTGTTCCCCCCATTTTATCTCCCTCAACAGAAACCACAAAATGGAACAGGCAATGAGACGATTGTACTCACAAGAAGTACAATGTAATGTCTGCCAAATCTGTATTCTGTTCTGTAGGTTTGTGCTCTTTGTGGAGGCTTATATTTAAGTATCTCTTCAGTAGGTATAAATATTTTTATGTATTTCTATGTCTTAAGGGACAGAAAAGGGAAGGGTTTTGCAACGTTAGCGATAGAATATCACTTTTACCCAAAGAGCCATAAAGATCAAAAGATATGTATTTCTTGAATCTGGTAGACCAGGTCTTCATTCAATTGCTTAAATGTGCAAATGTGACTGCTAACGCATTTTAACAAAACTTTGATGCATACAGACAGTATAGATCCTGACCTGCGCAGAAATAATTTATGCAAAAAAATATTATAGGCAACTGACTTTTTTTTATTTTCTTTAGCATTTCCAAGGGATTATCTTCACTTTGGTAATGTTATTTTCTCACAAGGAATGCTTTTATATCTTTCAAGCAGGTATAAACTGTAGCAGCTCATGTTTCATTTAGGAAACTGCTGTCAGGATCGGCCATGGCTTTTACTTGTGCCATAATTTCATGAATTTATCATAAGGTTGTGAAATTAACAGAATTTTTTACGTTCTTGATGTCATGGGTTAGAGAGGTGTTTGGCTGTACCCAGAACTAGAAATGTTAGACCTCTTTTGTAGTTAAACCATACTAAACCTTATTGAAATGTGGTTGGGTAAAAAGCATTGCACATTGCTCCTTCCAGTTTTGATTTCTCTTTAAAATAAAGCTTGGGTTTTCCTTGTTTGCTTCAATTAGTAGTAGTTGCAGTTGCCACTTGCACTCAGTAGGGATTTTAAGCATTGGAATAATTTAAAAACACTCACTAATTAATCCTACCACACTGCTGTAAGGCAGATAACAAACGCAATACTGTGCAACCATGTTAGAGATGATAAACTGAGGCACAAATAGGCTACATTTGTAGTTAAGCCGGGTTTATCACCCAGTAGACCAGAATCCTGTCAGTTGTGTGCTTTATCCATTAAGACTTGTCTGAACTAGAAGAATTGGCAAAGAGTTCGCATCTCAAAGAAGAAGAAAAATCTTCCTTATTGTTATCACAGATTTTCACATTTTTTTCTGTTCAGTAACTTGATATGAGCATGATGTTTTGTGGCTCAGGTCATTCATCTATCATTTTAGTGCATATATATGCATTAAAAGGTAGTTAAAGATAGACATAAAACTCTAATGTGGCACATGTAGCTTTGTTCATTTCATTTTATTACAATGTGATGCCAAAACCACACAAACTTACATTTGCTTAGTAAGGACTCTTATCCATTAGGCAGTGGGTTTTCAAGCCAAAGGAACCATTTTTAAAATAAAAAAGAAGGAAATAATAGTGCTAGTATTAGGTATGGTGTATTTGGGGCTTTTATGTCTGAGTTCATGACACATCAGAACAATTATGCTTATTATTGTCCATTACACAAGATGTACTATCTTTGTGTTAAGAGTATGTCTGTCATGCACAGCTTAAATCTCTGCACATCCACTTTTCATCACAGACAGATAATTTCTATTGCAGCTAGAAACTTTTCCAGTCAAAGAAAGCTAATACCTGGAAATAAGTTTTCCCCAAAGTTTAAAAAAAAAAAAAGGTAGGCATGTAGTTGTGTTTTATTGTTCGGATCAGCATACTGGCTGCATGTGAGTAACCATACTGGATTAAAAATGATTATGTGCTATAGGAAAATATTAACAAGTATAAAGTAAGATCAGAAGATATTTGATACACTTTCAGATAATTTATATTACAGAATCATATCTTAACAATTAGTCCCTTTAGGAAGTTACTCGTTAAAATTTTCCAGATTTTGAACAGTCAGTTCCATGGTTATTTCAGGATAACTATGTAATCTTTTCACATAAAATTACAAAAAGAAATACACTGTTTGTTGCAAATGGTGAATGTATAAATGGAAGGTTTAGGATTTCTGTCTCTCTGTTCCTAACATATTAAAATGAAGTTGTAGAAGCCACCATAGGGTTCTGCTATGCCTTTTTTTTTAAAAAAAAAAAAGGATCCTCCTTCCACCAGGGAAAATGACACTGAAATAATCTATTATGACTTAGAATAATAGAATCAGAGAATATCCTGAGTTGGAAGGGACCCACAAGGATCATCGAGTCCAACTCCTGGCTCCACACAGGACAACCCAAAAATCAGACCATATGTCTGAGAGTGTTGTCCAAACACCTCTTGAACTCTGGCAGGCTCAATGCCGTGACCACTTCCTGGGGGAGCCTGTTCTAGGGTCCGACCACCCTCTCGGTGAAGAACCTTTTCCTAACTCCCGTGTCACAGCTCCATGCTGTTCTCTCGGGTCCTGTCGCTGTCACCAGAGAGGAGAGATCAGTGCCTGCCCCTCCACTCCCCTCGTGAGGAAGCTGCAGGCCGCCATGAGGCCTCCCCTCAGCCTCCTCTTCCCTGGGCTGAATAAACCAAGTGACCTCAGCTGCTCCTCATATATCTTGCCCTCTAGACCCTTCACCATCTTTGTAGCCCTCCTTTGGAGGCTCTCTAATAGTTTTATGTCCTTCTTATACCGTGGTGCCCAAAACTGCACACAGTGCTTGAGGTGAGGCCACACCAGCGCAGAGCAGAGCGGGACAATCCCTTCCCTCACCCGGCCAACAGTGCTGTGCCTGATGCACCCCAGGGCATGGCTGGCCCTCCTGGCTGCCAGGGCATGCTGCTGACTCGTGTTCAACTTGCCGTTGACCAGAACCCCCAGATCTCTTTCTGCGGAGCTGCTCTCCAGTCTCTCGTCCCCCAGTCTGTACCTACAGCCAGGGTTGCCCCTTGCCAGGTGCGGAATCTGGCACTTGGTGTTGTTGAACTTCATGCAGTTGGTGATTGTCCAGCTCTCTAATTTGTCAAGGTCTCTCTGCAAGGCCTATCTACCCTCAATGGAGTCAACTGCTCCTCCCAATTTAGTATCATCTGCAAACTTACTCAATACACCTTCTAGTCCTACATCCAAGTCATTTATAAAACATTAAAGAGAACTGGCCCTAAAATGGAGCCCTGGGGAATCCAGTGACTGGCCACCAGCCTGATATAACCCCTTTTACTATAACCCTTGGAGCCCAACCCGTCAGCCAATTTTTCACCCATCGTATTATGTTTTTATCTAGCTGTATGCTGGGCATTTTGTCCAGAAGGATGCTGTGAAAAACTGTGTCAAAGGCTTTACTGAAATCCAAAAAGATTACATCAATTGGCTTCCCTTGGTCAACTAGATGGGTGACCTTGTCATAAAAGGAAATTAAGTTTGGTAAGTAGGGCCTTCCCCTTGTGAACCCACGTTGGCTATGACCATTGACAGCATTGTCCTTTAGGTGTTTTTCAATATCTCCCAGAATAACTTTCTCCATAATTTTTCTGGGCACTGAAGTGAGATTGACAGACCTATAATTACCAGGGTCTTCTTTCTTGCCCTTCTTGAAAACTGTGACAATGTTTGCCAGCTTCCAGTCAACTGCGACCTCTCCAGATTCCCAAGACCATTGAAAAATAATTGAGAGGTCTCACAATGACACCAGCCAGCTCTCTGCGTACCCTGGAATGAATCCCATCAGGCCCCATAGACTTATATGCACCCAGGTGGAACAGCAAATCCCATACAAGTTTGAGGTTGGCTGGGAGGTTATCATTATTGCAGTCACGGTCCTCCAACTGAGGGCACCTGGGGTCCCAGAGCCCATCGTTAGTGTTGAAGACAGAGGCAAAGAAGGCATAAAATGTCTCTGCTTTATCTATGTCCCTGTTTGTGAGGTGACCATCCTCATCGAGTACCAGACGAATGTTTTCTCTGGTCCTCCTTTTGCTCTTAACATATTTTAAAAAACCCTCTTTCTTGTCCACCACAGTACTGGCCAGCTTCAAATCTAACTTAGCTTTGGCCACATGAATTTTCTCCCTACAAACGTGACAAGCCTCTCTCTAGTCCTCCCATGTCACCCGACCTCAGTTCCAGTGGCCATACACTTTCTTTTTCTGCCTGAGCTCTAGAAGAAGATCCCTGCTCAGCCAAGCCAACCTTCTGCTCTGTCTGCTTGACTTCTGACCTTCCGACTTGAAATGGTAGAGTTTATAATTTGTTATATATACTTAATATTGGAAAAATGGGCTAGAGATTGATGTGCTGAGAAGGTAGTGAACCTTAGTCCTGACTAGAAGCTTGATATTCCTAGTCAAGGAAAAGAGTTTAGCTTTCATAGGGATATGCTACTTTATTTTCCTCTGAAATTTCCAGCTGGGCTGGCAATTTCCATGATAACTTTTTTTTAAGAGTTATATGCCCCCTAACGCAATACTTCTCCAGGTGTAAATGGAGCTGAGAGTATCACTGGTTTCATGTGAACTCTTTCTTCCTTGTGAAAAATTATAAGGAAGCCATACCTTGGAGTAAACAAAAACAGTTCTTTGTGAGCTCAAATTAAAACATACTTTATAGTTATGGAATTTATAAAGTACAATGCCTCAGACTCAAACAATTTTTGTTACTTGTTCCTCTGCTCATTGCCTTTGGTATATACATTAAAATCAACATTTTAAGCAATCTTCATTGTTCCTACCTACAACATTTTTAGTAACATTGCAGTTGCTGACTTTCTTACATCTCATTGAAGTATTTTGAAAAATGTGTTGTTTAGAGACCCAATCTATATTTGTACTCATTTTATTTTTTTTAATAGTCATCTTGGACTTCTTTAACTGCAGTAACCTGGAATTTTTAATTAGGATTTTTTTTTCAACTTGTGAACAAATCTTTACCATTTTGTGTGCTAGAGTAAAAACACAATCTAGTGCAAGTCTTTGCGACTTCTACGAGGGGCCAAAAGCTCTTTGGTGGTTCAGTAAGATTTAGAGGGTTTTTGTGTGTGCAGAAATACATGCATACATGTGCATAGATGCACATAGGTCATTCTGAACAGTGGTCAGGATATCACAGGAAAATGTATTATACTGGTATCTAACAAAGCCTACAGGTGGTCTAGTATTAAAATGCTCTAACACAGATCACTTAAACATGGGTGTACTGTCAACCAGTTCCACAAACATGTGAATATTTAGTTATATCCTTGTGTTAAGCTTGCAAGCGATAGTTTGTTTTAGATAGGGATCATAGGAATGTTAAGAAAATGTGTGAGTGATAATCCATGATACGTCTTGGAGGTAATAAGTAATCATAATTCTCTCAGACTTACCTTGGAGAAAGACCTTATTCCACCTTTCTGCAGAGGTGAAGGGAAAGAACTCATGCTGGGCTTGGAAAGGACTATATTTTCCTATTCTAGCTACTTGAAATATTAATTATGTGGAACACTATATGGGAAGTACAAGCAACTGGAATACTTTTCCCTTTAGCATGTCTACAGTCCTGTCAAGCTAATTCTTTCCCATTATTGTTGGCAAACTTTATCAGTTGGGTTTTGTTTACTCTTGAAAGGTAAATATTAAATTTTGTGTGTTTAGGGATATATGTATATAAATTGTGGGCTGCAAAATATGATATACTGCAAAATGTTAAATAATATTGTTTGCACTTTTCAAAAGATCTTTTAGAAAGAGATAAGAAGATGTTATGCTGGAAAAACGAAACATGATTTTGATGTTCTTCTTTACCTGCATCATTAAGCTTATTTGTGTATGATGTTTGATGTTTTGATTCTTGTTGCTTTTAAGTCCTTACTCCATGACTTGCATAATAGGAGTCTTCTGGTTGGACTAAACAGGTCTTCAGTTTGAAAGTTGTGGGTTTGGACAATCAGTAATTTCCTTAGCAGTAAACGCCCTTTTGTTGCAATGGGAAGAGGACTGGGAGCCTCTGCTTCTCTGCTGGTTGCTTCTCTGTCTAGAGAGATCGTATCTGGGGACAGAGAGAAGAAATTCCAACAGTGGAATAAGACCCCACCTTACCTCTGGTAGTAATATCCAGTGACACACATTGAGTCTTTTCTAATGCCATACATTTTCCTGTGAAATCTTGATACTAAGCCAGTGAAAAAAAAAATCCCAAGCTGTGAAGAAACCCTAGCTTTACTACAGTGTGTATACAAGACTTCCTAATGAAGTTGGAAAGGAGCTGGAGAAACTACATCTTGGTATTGTCGAGTTTGCTGTTCAAAGAAGAGACTTCAGCTTAAAATAAGTTTCTTAGCTGTTCAATTTCCTTTACATTCCTTAAAGGTGTAGTTAGTTTTTTCCACACATGTTGTACTTCATAGTAAAGAAAGCAAAGCAAAGCAAAACAAAACAATAGAGTTCTAGGTTTTCATATGGACAAGGAAAAAAGTTCTCTTCAAATGACTTTTATTTCAAAAATAGTTTATGTAAATGTGCTTGTATTTTTGGAAAGTGCTTTGCCTGTGTTCAGTATTGCATACTGCAATTCAATCAAAATGAAATTGTTTTAAAAATTCAATTTTCTGCACTCTCTGATTCTTTTTCTTTGTTTTCTTGCCTCCTTAATATGTTCTGTCAAAAAGACACAATGACTTTGCTTTGAACATTTCTATGAGTGAAGTGGCTGATCTGGACCAGTTTTCTGCACTGTAAAGAAAAAGTAAAACTGGCATTAATTTCACAAATATTAAATATTCATACATTGAACTATTTATAAAGCATTGTATTCCTGGTGTTTTTTACTGTATTTTGTTAAATATGGCTTTAAGAAAATCAAAAAACTTTCCTAACATTTCATACCCACTTGAATGGTTTTTTTTTTTCCTTTGAAATTATACAAACTTGCTTGTGTCAGGAGAAAATCTAATGGGATTTTAATTTCATTTAATTATTATTTTTTCAATCTGTGATGCTAATTTATAGCTATATCAATCAGATTTACTAGTTGTTGATGAGATTTTATATTAAATATGTATTCAGTGTAGATCCTGATGAAGTTAATGTGCATATTTTTATAACTGGCTTAGAGGGAACACAGAACTTTTTTGAAGCCTGAAAGCAGAAATCCTGGAATGATAGAAATGTATTTAGAGCGGTGAGGTGGGTAGCAGAGGAGAGGAAATCATGAAATCTGAAAAGCACATTCCTGTTCTTTGATAATAGATGCCATAGCACACTGTTTGCCAGCTTTTTGCTAAACTGATAAAAACTGTGGAGTGGGAAAAAGAAGTTAGGAACTCAAATACTGGCTGTTACTGATTTGACTAGCACATTTATAAATAAATAATTTTACATGAGTGACTGAAATTCAACAACAGTGAGTTTTGTCTAAGTGGTATAATGGCAGATCAACATAACTGACCTGAAGGTCATTTAAAGGTTTGAATAGCTAATGTTTTCTACTCAGGTGGGCCAGTCATTTAATCCATGACTGATTTTATGTGAAAGAGTGATTACAGTACAGGTTTCCAGCATTTTTCCAAGAAAAATTATTGAAAAGAGATTTGGCTTTTGTACTTGATAAATTATATAGATTAATAGACGAAAGCTGTATTTTTAGAGCCAGGACAAGAATCTACTCAATAGATTTCACATGCTTCTAGATAACAAAAAAGATATATAAATATGTGCACATGCATATATGACAGTAAAATAACATCATTACATACATACACACAATCAGATGTGTTTGCCTGTGCCTGGTATATAACTAGTAATTGGCTAATCAAAAGCATTTCTAAGTTTCCAGTTCAGTAACGAGTACCTGGATGATAATTACCATTGACTCTGTTATTGCTTTGAACAGTTTAGTTTTAAATCCCAGGAAAAAAAAAAAAAAAAAATCCNCAAGTCATATTACAGGAGAAAGTAATTAAAAAAAAAAAAAAGTACTTTGAAAGATAAAAACTAAATGTACAGTTAGGTACTGTGAAGATCATATTTAGGGCAGAATACCTACAGAATTCCTTGCTTTATTTAAAGTTTTTGAATCCCTTGCTAGGCCAATCATACCTAATATGGTGAAAGGACATGGGTTCTGTTTTTGGATCTGCAATCACATCTTAATAATATTATTTCACTGTCTGTTTCCACCTTTCTAAACAGGGATAATAAGATTTATCTGTTTTGGCAATGCTTTAAGGACAGTATAAAGCTCCAAATTAACAATTGTTATTAATACATGCACGTGCACACCTAAGCAAAGGTGACCACATCAGGAAGACCCTGAAGTGTTTCCAGCTCTTTGGTCCCGCCGTGGGCATTAGCTATCTTCTGACTCCTCGTGGCTGTAACATGGACACCCATTTGTATCCCCTCTATGTGCTCTGGTTCCCATGAGAGGGAAGTCCAAGCACCTGTCCCAGAGAGATGCTTCAGGCATGGGCCTGATCTTGCAGATCCAGGAACGTGAGCACTTTTGGGCATGCACTTGCCAGCAGTTAAGAAACAGCCCAGAAAAGTACTGCTTTGGTTACAGTAATTTCCCATGTTTATACTAACAATGAGTATAACAACTAACAGAAACAGTGTGATGCTGTAATAGGACTAAAGACAAAGGAATAAGTAAGTACTGTGTGAAGCAAGACAGACAAAAAGGCTGGTTTTTGTTTGTTTGGTTATTTGTTTGTTTTCTAGAAAACATAGAAGCTCACAGAAATAAGATAGAGTAATTACTTTTAAATGCATGCATTTTCATACTGTTTTGTAACTCAACCATTTATTTATATGTCATGCAAACACATGAGAACTGGAAAACGAAAGGGAGCAAAGCCATTAATCAGCTTGCTAATGTGTTTTCCTTATCAGGCTGAAAGAAGCATTAAGAACAAGCAGGTAGCATACATTATGAAAAAGATATTAAGTGTCAGATATGGCTCTGTGAGGTAAATCAGTGCAGTGGGACAGATTTAACTTTTCCCTTAATATAAAATTTCTAATTCTATAAATAATACGATAAGAAAATACTCTTGCGAGTATGACCTTGTATATATTTCTGAGTCTAATGCATGTTTCCCAGGTGATGTTAGGCAAGTAGCTCAAATCTCCTGTATCATCAGTATGAATATACCTCAGCAGTAACCTGTAATCACTTCCACTCTCAGCCAGTTCATTACCAATATAAACAATACAGTACTTCATCCTCCTGTCACGTCATCTGCCTCCAAACAATTGCAGCTACTTGCCGTAAGCATCCAGACAGTTTTTAAAGTAACCCTGAACCTGGGATGTCTAGTTTGAGGAGCCCATTGTCTATGTGTTTTATCTACCTAGTCTTGTATGGTGTCTTTAAACACTGCTGTGAAATAACAATAGCCATATTGGTAATGTTGGCCTTTTTATTGTAATTCCTAACCTGAATGTTATTTAAGTCAATTTAATGTTAACAGCTACTTAACTTTGTTTGACAGTTGTATAGTTTTGGGAAATAAATTTGCATCTAGATGTCTTGAGCCTTAATTTGGAGAGCAGATAAGTCTCAGGGCCCAGAACATGGTTCAGGCCCAATATAATAGCATAGGTGGGATTTAACTAGCTACCTTTTAACATTTCCTTTCCACTTTATGATTTGCACAGATGTCCTATATTACTGTGAGAGGAGAAACACACCATTTGATGATGATTGGGTTGTGGTACATACAGTGAATGCTTGGTTAAAATTGAAGGTTTTGTGCCATGCAGCAGTAGGTATTTAAATAATTAATGATTGCATAATAGAATGACAAGTTTGCAATAGAATGACATGTTTGCTCTAGGTTTGATGTAGCTCTCTTCAGTCTATTTACATAAATTGACTTTCAATATATCTAAGCAACAGTGTCCCATAGGGGCGCAGATGAGACAGTGTGATTTCTGTTGTGATTTTGTGCCACATAGTAGGATAATCTGATTTAGATCACATGTAGGTATTATTTGCTTCATTTGCATTTTGCAACATATTCTTTGTAAAGAAGCCATCTGTGGATATGGAGCTTTCTGTTGTGATACTGTTATTGAATTTGGTTTCATATGTTGAGTCTTGTGGTTCACTTCTGGGATAATGTTATTGACTGTGCAAACTGATCTCCTTGGGCCAGAAAATTCATCTTTATACACCAATGCTTGAGTACACCTCTAGAGAAGGCCTGTTGCAGAAGGAAGTGAATTAAAACAAATTACACACTGGCAAACTCAACATACAAATGCAGGAATTAGAGCGGGAGAATTTATGATAACGTCTTTTTTTCTTGTTTATATATATTTTAGAAATGATTAAAGATTGGATTCATGGTTCCTGTTATGTTAGTTGTGATCATCCTTGCATAGAGATGGTTCTACAACAGGCTTGTAGATTCCATGGACTGAGAGACCATAGTAATTGATGAAGAACAGGCTATCTTCCTGGATACTCATCTGACATGTAAGATATGTGTTCTTGTATCTTCTTTAACTGAGAAATATATGAATTAAAGGGATGTTATAGTTAAAAAAAAAAAAGTTTATTAATGAGTGCCCAAGTAAGATTCAGTTCCATCAAAAGTAATAAGTTGAAAGGGAGTATACAGTAAGTACCTCAAACTAACCTGAGTAAATTTGATGTAGTACTTACCTTGAACTCCTTGGAGTCTATTAATCATTAATTTCAAAGAAAACGTATACATGAATACAGTAGAGGTCTACCCCCCCCCCCCAAAAACAACAACAACAACAACAACAAATTGCTACTTTGTTGGAAACTATAATTGTATTAATAATTGTTTTGAACCTGCATAATCATTGTAATTTTGGTTCAATTACATTATATGTGAATACAAAGCTGCAGGAGAATTTGCTAGTCACCTATGTTGATGCAAAAAGAGAGACACTGCTTATTTTACACTATGAGATAACCTGTGCTACTTTGTTAGAAACTGCAAACACAGTGATAACACAAAGCTCTTTGGAGATGAGTGTCCTTGAGCCAAACCTTTAAACTGCCCAAAGTATCAGACATGCTTATATAAGCACCCTCCTATTTCATTAAAACCCTGAGGTAAGAATTTCAAATTCTTCGCAATCTGCACTAATTTCAAGGTGATAGCTTCTGAAGAGCTGGTGAAATAATAGAATTTATTACTGAATAGTGTAATGGGAATCAAAATATTTAATTAATTTTATTCTTAATTTTGCCCTATATCTACTGGAAACAATTGGCAAGGATGCAGAGGAGGAACAGGTTCAAAGTACTTATTTTTTCTACCTTGATCCCTCACATACTTCAGAGTGTATTCATGACTGCATTAAATTGGCTTTAAATCGGCTGGCTGTGGGTCCTTGCTGCTTGGCATCTGCTGTGCAGAAGAAATATGTGAGTGAGTCATCATTTGCTGGGTGCTGTTTCAGGGTGGTAGTGGGAGAAGGAGCTCTGTCATTCTTTCATGCCTAAGGAGTTTCTGAGTTTCTACTTTGCTGCTGGCAAGGCTATTGATGTTATAGCTGGTGTCTTCAGCTAGAAAAAAGTAACCACAGGTGTGGGGGAGAACTTGGTCCCATGTCCACAGCAAACAGTTATAATCTCCACTCTTGAATGCAAGCCAGGAGAAGATGGTGAAAGCATGCAAGAAAAGAATCTCAGAGCTTATCCTAAGTAAGCACATGGCAGTAAGCTTCCAGGCTCCCCCTGATATTAACAGCTGAGTTATAAAAATTACTTTCAGTTCAAATCCAGGCTCCCCTATTGATTTCCAGCTTGATTTTTATGTGAAAGTTGTATCTCTCTCTTATCAGCTTCATGCAGCTCTAGCTGGTTTGGCACTTTGTGATGTTCATGACGTTGTTCTGAAAGATGTTGAGTTAAAGCTGAACAGCTTCCTTGACCTGAAATTTAAACAAGAATGTGACAGTCTTGTTATTTTATTTAAGACTCAAAAGGACGCCTTTAAAAGTACCTGAAAACTGCCTTTTAAGAAGCATTTCAGACAAGCCCAATGCTAGCAGTAACTATTAAATAATTTCGGAGCAAATATTAATGATAGCATTTTGATAGATGCCGTTCAACTAGAGAACAGGAATGTCTTAGGAAGGAGATTCTGATGCTACTTTAAGGCCCTTGGGCACCTCTTCTTGTTCTTGTCCTTGCCTTCCCCCTTCTGAAGTACCTAAGTTGATGTGGGTGTCTTTTTCACATGATGGGATGAATAAAACTGTAGGCTTACCAGTCATTCTGCCTGGATTAGCATCAGCTGTGTGCTTTTGCAGTTGTTCAAAAGAAATCGTGAAGAGGGGGTTAGAAGAGTTACTGAGTGATGTAAGTATGGCATGGTCTTGTTAAATAAAACTATGCTAAGGCAAGAACAGACCCCAAATATATCTGGACAAAGAGGTTTATTATGGGGACTGGCAGTAGTTGGGAATACCACAGAGAGCAGAGAATGAATAATAAACCTGCTGTTTTCTGTCTTAATTAAAGTACTTTGTTCTAAATAGTCCCTATCCTTAAGGCTGCGGTCACTATTGTAAATGTTTCCTCGTTTTGTAAGGGGTTATTTCTTGTTGTCAACATGACAGCTGAAGTTGGCCAGGAACTGAAAGCTAAAAGCAGAAAAATATATCAAGAAAAAGAAGACAAACTTTTAAGACCTTTTAAATGGCAGCATTGGGGAGTTTTCTGAGGAGTAGGCTGGGAAAATGACTGCAAATTAGAAAGAACTAGCTTGTGTGGCAATCAATTTGCTTACTCTTTTCTCCACGATTGTTTTTTTCAGGTAGTATTTGAACACCCCATAGACTCCTTTCAGGTCCTTTGCTTCACAGTAGCTTTGCTATTTAGGACTTTACTGTTAGAAGAATAAAAAGAACTTTCGTAGATCTACATTTAGGTCTTATAAATTACTGCCTTGTGATCATATTTCTTAATGAATAGGGAAGAAGACTTTCATATTCACGGTTGGGAGGTGGCAGATGAAGGTGTATATTGTTTCATTGACTGTACTCTATGCTTTACCTATATGCAAAGATACAGAAGTACTTCTTATCTAAATAGTGATGAACAATATTTGATTTTTTTTTTTTTTAATTTCTCTTGGAAATGTAAAAGTAGATTGCCAGCACATGTAAAGAGGAGACAGGAATTACACACCTGAATTAAATACAAGAAGAATCAGGAAAAACCCTCATCTTGCTTTGATGAGCTAATTACTCTCAATTGGCTTGCATAGAGCTTTTGGGAGAGGGGTGTAAGAGATGGATAAAAGTAATATACGGATTTCACAACTGATTACAGCAATTTCACACTTTGCTGTAATGAGACTGACTGATACCAAGAAGTTTTATGCTCTGTTACAATATTGTATAACTTCTAAGAAAGTCTGTGAAACAGCTATTTGCAAATTAAGTGAACTGAATGTATGGTATAAATGGAACCATATTATTTTCTGTGGAAAACAAAAGAGTGCATGAGAGGATGCAAAATAAAAGTGTGGGTTTTTTTTTTTTTTGACTCTGTAATTTTTGTGTATGTAGCTGATAATAGGACCTCATTAAATACAACTATGTGTCAGTGCCTACTTTAGTGCTGAGTACTTCAAAATAAAAATGTTGTATTTTCTTTCCCTGTTGTAGCAGAAGCAGTTCATGGTTATCATGTTTTGCGTAGGTTTAGCTTCTGTTTTTCTGCTTTCAGATGTATAGATGGGCATCTTTAGTATATATGAAGTGTTGCTGTGATACTGTAGTTAAATTTAGTTTAAATAATACTGGTTTTAGGCGGTAGTGAATTCTTTGATGTCTTGTGAGGTAGACTTGCATGGGTCTAACTCATGTGGTAGTTATAATCTTCATCCAGGGAGTCTTTGCACAAGCAAGCAGACTGCATTCTTAATTCAGTAGAGAGCAAGCGCAGCAAGAGAAGCACTCGGATGATCCAGTTCATTGTATCCCTGTTGCTAAGCAGACAGGCTTTTGTACCAGTTGGAACACTTTCAGGCTCTATGGCTGCATTCCTAAACAAGTTGCAATAATTAAATCTGAAAGGCATGACTGCTAGTACTGCTTGCCAATTCCAGTTTTATAAAAAGGGGCAAAACCACCTGATCAGTCCTAGACAGAAACAGAAATTTGTTTGACCTACCAATATGTGCCAAGATAACAGCAGTATGAGTTTAAAGAAACAATAACAAAACAGTCATAAAAAACCTTCCTAATCTATGGGTTGTCTTACTGTTCCAAGAAGAGATATTCCTTGTTGACAGGGAATACCCTGGAGGAAGAAATTCCCTTGAAGTGACTCTTTCTACTAGTAACTTCTTTTTTTTTTTTTTTAAGTCTATATCTATCTATCTGTATCTGCTTAATATATATACCTATTTCAAGGCTCTCTGAACTGATTTTGCTAGGTGCTGCACAAATTTTTTTTTATGTAATGGATAAGGCTAGGTATTATCTATAATCTGCTGGTTTTCTCGTTCACGTTATCTCACTAGCTTTTTCAGCAACCTCTGAATTAGGGACTGAATAGCAAAGGAGAGAGAGAAGAGCTGTGTGGTACTTCTCAGTTGACAGCTGTAGGGGTGGAGAAGTGGCAATAACAAACTTCTGGGTTTCACGGCAGTGAAAAGGCGTAGACAGTCATTTTCTGTCCATTTAGATGGACAATTAGAGGCAACCCAGGGCTATTGGTGATTTTTTGTTGCTGTAGAAGTTTCTGGTGAGTGTTGGTACCATCCAGAGACTGAAACATCTGTTAAAATTGTGGAGTTTTGTTTGTTTGTTTGGCTTGTTTTTCATTTTGCAAACTTATGAAATAAGGACAAATATGTTTCTCTGACATAAGAAGATTAAGGGGAAAAAAAAAGCAAAACGGTCTTTTTTGCCTTACCAGGTTAGTATTAGAATTTTTATTTATTTGTGTATTTTTAAGTTTTCTGCTCTTGACAGTTCCTGTATCAGTTCTCTGATCTTCTGACCTGCACATAAGCTTGTTTCACGTGCAGTAGAAAACCAAGTGGGAAAAAAAAGAGCTGGGACAGCCTGCCTCCTTTTTGACTCCTGCTTCAGTTAGAGTTCCTCTCTAACTTGCCTAGCAGAGAAGAGATAGCAAGTCTTTTTTTGCAGTCTGTACATCTACTACATTGACAAGAGTCTCGTATCTGGGTAGGAAGGAGTTGTAACTTTACTCCCAAAATTAAATGAGAATTCTACTTCAGAAAATGATAGTTTTGCAGAAATGGCTTCCCTGCCCACTGGAAAATAACTTTAAATGAAAATTTCTAGACAGATTTTGTGAACATAGATGTATTTTCCTCTCCTATGTGTAGGACAAAAACCATTGGAGTTCAAGCCATAATTCAATACTGAGGCTGGAGGCTTGCTTTGAAAAAATCAAGATTTCTTAGTACAGAAACCATGTTTTGCTCTGTGCTTTGAGAAGCTATATGATTGTAATTTGTGACATTCCTAATATCCAGTAATCATTTTTTTTCTAAAGGTCAGAATATTGTACTTGGTAGGGTAAATGCAAAGTACCTTCAGAAATAAGTCTGAAGCTCTCCATTTTATTTTTAGATTTACTATTTCTGTAGTTAAAATCATAAGGCTCTGTCAGTTTGTCAAACTGAATCAAAAACTGAAGAACTTACACTGAATGTAGTAGGAAGCAAGTATCAAAACAAGAAGTAGTAGCTTTAAGGAACAGTACAGGAAAATGCTCTTACTCTGTCTTTAGTTCCAAAGAATACTTCAGCTCCTACTTTGAATTTACCAATGGTACTCAGTTATTTCTTAATAGCTAGTTAATTTTTCACCTGATTGATTTTTCTCTGAATCATTACCCTTCACTGATAGCTGTCATTGCCACACATTTTTCTTATTTTAATTATAACTTATATCAAGATTTACATTTCAGTCTTAGTTCAAGCTGAAAGTCACATTTTGTCATGTAAATAAAACAATTAAAAATGCGTGGAGAGGAACAGCTGTGAATAATATACATGTATAAATGACTTATATAAGACAAAATCATATATAATACTTGTAGCTCAAATATGTTGTATCCCATCTTGCTGCTATTATATTGCTTCATCATAGATGAAACATGTAATGTGACATTAATTATTTATTTTTCCTGTGTCACTAAGCTGAAATTTCACTGTGCACTAGCTTTCCTTTCTTCATAAAAGCTTTAATTTTTGCTCTTGGGCAAGCTGATGTGAAATTCCTTTAGCATTTCAGCTGCCATATAATTATCTAACTTTTAAACCAAATTCCATAAAGAATTGGAACAGATTTAACAGGTGTCAAGGAATGCACTATGATTGGTGCTAACAAGGAAGGATGAAAGACCTGAGAGTATTGCTATGAACACACCCAACATGCTGCGTGGTTGACAGTTAAAGGAGTATGCTTCATCATTTACATTATATCTATTGGACCTGTCTCAAGACTTTCCTACCCAAGCTTAGAAACCCCTTGAACAGCAATGTCATTAGTTTTTCATGGAGATTTTCAGATACACACACCCTGCCAGGCCCTGGACCAAGGTCTCACTTTGTTAAGCTTCCTGACTTGTTATTTTCAAGGATGACTTAGTAAATCAACAGCCTTGTGCCTGAGCTGGAAGGAGCTGTATCTTGGCTCTATCTGATTGCTTAAACATCTACTATTTTATCTGTGATCTAGACCTGGCTGTTCTGACTTTGCAGTGCACTGAGGTGTGTGCATTCTCGGGTGTGCTCAGAGGCTCTTACCTTGGGTGCAGGAAGGAGCTAGCTTTCACTTGGGAGGCTGCGCCTCTTGTGATGTTTTTTTTCTCAGGGTCTCCTGGCAAAGTCAGAAAGAGTGGGGTAATGGAGTGCCTGGGTAGCTTAGATAGGAAGAAGAGCATTGCGAAAACTCGGGAACATACCGTGAGGATGCTTGTCTAGGATAGTTGCTTTAAGCGTGGGCAAAGATTAAGTTGCAAATAGATGTTATGTGTGTGGGAAAGTGTTGGTACAAGAGTTACACACAACAGAGTGCTGAAGGGAATGACAGTATTTTGCAACAGCTCCTGTATGGAGACAAGTCCTGCCACTGCCTTTATGAACAGTGCAATACAAACAAGTCTTGTCTCAGAGACATTTCACAACTGTGGTAGGTGGGGAAACTTTGAAACTTGCCTTGGGAAACAAATGTTTGTGAATAGTTGCTTCATAAATACATTCATGATGAATATTCATCTGCTGTACAGAGGAGTTTCTAATTGGGATTTGACTTGCATGCAGGTACTAGGACTAATTTGCTACCACAGGCAATTACAGTAATTTAAAGCAAGTCTTGATGAGAATAAAGAGTAGAAAGAGCAGTTGTAGCTGCCTTAACAATTCTGTTTCATCTAAAAACTGAAACAAAAGTGAAAAATGAATGTTCACTTCCAAGAACATCTGCCTTATTAATTTTTAATTATTTTCTGATTTCAAAATAAATAATATAGAAGGTGATGATATTTATTGGGGGGAAAAAAAATCCATTGCATCTATACACTTTTAAGGATCATAGCATAATTCAGGTTGGAAGGTCTCAGGAGGTGTGTAGTCCAACCTCTAGCTGAAAGCAGATCAGACTAGGTTGCTCAGGGCTTTATCCAGTCCTTCAGAACTTCCAAGCATGGAGGCTGCACACACTTATGCGTATTCATTTTTCCCAATTAAGAAAAACATTCCATCTTGTGCTGAAGCTGAATGAGACATTGAAGTTAATGTGGGTTAAAATTGAATGAGTTCGCAGGATCACAGAATGGTTGAGGTTGGAAGGGACCTCTGGAGATGATCTGATCCAACCCACTCTGCTCTGTAGGGCCACCTAAAGCAGGTTGCCCAGGACTGTGTCCAGGTAGTAACTTTGAGCATGTGGTCTCACCTTGCCATGAGCGGGTAGCAGCCTAAGTCCCAAAGAGAAAAGGGAGCACTCCCTCTCTGCAAAGGTGTAAATTGTGTCACCTGTCATCAAAAAGTGACTTAGGTTGACCATAGTCTACTTTATTATAATTTGGTTGTATTTTCATGGTGCTTCTCACTGAAATCAATGACCTGTCACTGTCAACAGGAGTTAAGTTAAAACATATACCAACTATTCTTCTCAGTTCAAATCTGTGTGAATCTTGCTCCATTCTGTACTCCCACATACAGAGACAGTGAAGGAAAAGGATTTCTACACAGAATTGTGGTAGTTTCTGTTGAGGCTTCCCTGTATGGCAATATGCCTTTGACCTGATCTGTCTGACCATAAAAGTGATAAAAGGTTACTGAGGATAAATAGCTACTTAGGCAAGAAGTACACCAAAGCTTCACAGGATCTAGATTTGGATAGGTTAGACTTCATGTTCTTTTTCCATCCCAGCTGCACTTCCAGAGGAGTAATTAACCCCTTCATCTATGACATGAATGTCAGCAAAGTGAAAAGGCTTGTTTTGTTTTGTTTGTTTGTAAGGAAAACTGTGGCATAAAGTTTGTGTTAATTCTCACTCCCCTCACTTAACTTTGTCAGGACTATAATGTCCTTCCTATAAGTGTTGCCCTGGTGGTGTGATTTCAGTTCTGTGAAGTAGCTGTTCTGATCATCTGGTGTTACTTTCGTGCCACAGTTACTGTTAGACACTGGGAAAGCTACTACTGGAGGAAATGCACTTACTCTCCCTCTGCTTCCATTCCTACATGGGCATATTCCTCCCTAATTTAATTAAATGGTGGGGGAACTCTGATCCCTTATATCTGGAGGGACAGTTTTGAGCCTCACAAGGCTTAGAAATGTAGGAAAAGAACGTGGCTATAGGCAAATGAATTGGTATTCCTTGTTATTTTGAATTACAGAGCAAGACATCTAAATTTAAATGTGTTATCCTGCATGCACAACTTTTGGTGGCTCAACCAAGTGTATGTATTGTCTAGAGAAAATGGGAAGTCATACCTTCTGGGCAATTAGCAGGATGTTATGTCACCTTTTACTGTGCATACTGTCGCACCATTGTTGCTTGGCTAGTCAGTGCTTACTTCTGGTTTTATTTTTCCTTTTACATTTCAGCCACATAGGTTAAGATCCAGTATGGTTTGCCCTTTCTAATAGGATACAAGTTAATGTGACATGAACTTGAATTGACTACAGGCAAAAAACATTTGTGTTTAGTTGCTAATCATTTAAAAGTGATGAGTTAAAAAAATGAAATGTGAGTAATGCTCCTTCTTTTAGGATACTATGTACAACAGCTTGAATCTCCAATCTGTATAACACTACTTGCATTACTGAAGGCACAAGTGTGTTTTTTTTTTTTAAAAAAAAAAAAAAAAAAAAAGCTTATCTATAGTATTTGCAGGCAACAAGATGATAAGAGTGTGGGGTTTCCATATTGATTGTACTGCCTGCCTCTCTGGCAGGATAACATGTAAAGTACTATTCAAGTATGGTCTGCTGTGTTTTCTCAAAAGTGACTAAACCTCTCTTGGCAATCATTGTGATACCTGAAAGCTGCTACAACAACAGTTTTAAAATAAAAGTGGTGTTTATACTAGGCTTTGGTTCAATCAAGAAAGCTCTTGTGATTTGGCTTAGACAGCAAACTTGAAAGAGGCAGTGATATCAGCTTAGCTAATCATAGATATAAGCTTAACTAATTCAAAACTAGCTTCATTTTACCTTCATTGTTGAATGAGTTATAGGGTGTAACTACCAAAGTGACGAATATTGCAAAATATTATATGTTTATTTCCATAAGAATAACTTTGATGAGGTATGACTGTAATTTCTTGTTTGCTTTATGTGTGTACTGCATATGAAGTCTAATATATTCTCTGAGTCAAGCCAGACAGGATATATAAGCAGCAAGTTCTCTCTGCCAACTAAAAATGGTAGCTTCAAGTGCTTTGCATTATTTATTTGAAAGTGTCTGTTGCTTAAACATTGACTTTGACTGCATGCTTTTTAAGTGACAGGAAGTCTACCAGTTTGGATCCATTTAGAGAAAAGCCAAAGCTCCTTCTCATAAATTTTGAGCCACAACAATAGGAAACAGTGTCAGAAATGGTAGTGAATCAAGTTCTGTATAGAAGTGGTAATTGAATCTTCTAAACAAATTGTTGCATTGCTGTCTGTGCTTCAATTTTTATTTCTCAACACTGCCATTTATACAGTGAGCATGTAACATGAGTACTCTATCCTTGATAGTTTAGGTGATCTAAAAGATTCATAGGAAAAGGACTGACAGCTAATGTTCATAATTTAAAATGGCTTATTCTCTATTCTGGATAAAGTAGTCTTGAAGTTCTAGTATAGATAATTCCTTGTTGGTGAGGGGCTAGTGAGGGACTCCACCAGATCAACTGAGATCCAGATTTCAAATGCCTTAAAGATCCTACAAGTTGACTTTTAGTAGGATTTATGCTTGGTATTAGATTTCCTAAGGAGCCATCCCAGACAGCTGATAACCGCAGAAACAGGAGGAGCCTTCAGGCAGCTCCTCTCTGGCTCCTGCATTAAGTTCCTGTGGTAGTAAGGGGAATTTCTAGTGGTGGTTCCCAATTCTGCAAATCCTACAGTGTGGATCTCTGCTCAAGCTCTATATCAGTTGGACAATAGCTGACAAAGCCACCACCCCAAAGCAGGAAATGTGAAATATTTCCAACAGAGGTTAAATGTGTGTTTGTTCTCTTAAATACGGACAATCTGGGTTTTACTTAATTTTTGTGGCAGTTGATAGTTTTACAAGCATAGATAGTAAGCATGTTTTTCCTTACAATGAGTAATATGTTAACAACAGTCTCAATATTTCGCTGATGCTATTTCAGAACAATAGCCCCAGTCCTCAGTCATGCAAACCATGGACCTGAGAAACTATAACGAAACTGGTGTACATTTTTTCTTTTAAGGAATTTCTTAATATTAATTTGATTCAGTAAAACTGAATATAGTTGCTGAGAAAGTTAACTTGGAAAAATTGACTTAAAAATGCTTGGAAAGCCTTTCTACTTGTTTCTTAATGGGAAGGGCTAAATATTTTGTTAGAAAGTGTCAGATTTATTTATTTTTAACTCAAAAGAATATAAATTTATTTTGATGTCAAAGATATTGTCAGTGTTCATAAAAATTTGTAAATTTTCTTTTGTAAATGTAAAAGCATTTGTAAATTGGTTCTGTCATTCAGAAGTAATATGTTTTGGGAAATAAATTCTTGATCTTAACAAAAGAAATAAATCATTATGCTTTAGAAATAAGGTGATTTCTTCTGAAGAACAATATTAGAAAGGGTTAAGGCTTTAAAATTGTACAAATCTTTAGCTTTGTATATTTAATTTTATGTGAGTCTATGGGATAGATACGTCTCTTCAAAGAAATGTTCTGTTGTAATTTATGTTTAAAGTACTTGTTTGAAATAGGTATCTCGTACATGTGTAATTTTTTATTTAAGAGTATGGCTTTATCACAGACCTGAACTGCTCCTTAATAAATAAATATAGTAAAACTAAGAGTTTCTAGCAATGCCAAGTTAATCATTCAGTGAGGGGTGGAGGGGAAGGTGTAGGAGAAAACAGTAGTATGGTAATGCTGTTGCATTTTCGGAGTAGATAATTTTTGAGTGCAGTGTTAATGGAAATGTTGGATTAAATGCTGTCCTAGGAGTAGTAAAGCCTGAGAATGGATGAGGATGCATATCTGAGCAGGATCAAAAGCTCAGGGACTATTTGCTGTTTAATGTTGCCCATTTGTTTTAAGTGTTATATCAACGAAAGAAATCCTTTTTACAGTCTTTGTAGTGGAAAACTTCAGTGTTTACAAGAGTGATGACCTTAAATTTCTTGCAGGGTTTCCCTGAAGATACAGTCTAAATAATTATTCAGCAATCACACTAGCTATATTTCAAGTATTGTTTTATCTGGAACTTGCAAATAGGATAATGACACTTTTTGTTCCAGATCCCTGGTTTAGCATAATTCAAGTCCAGTGAGCTCTTCAGGACTTTTTAAAACCAAGTTTTATAGTTTGAGCATAACGTGGTTACAAAATGCAGGTGGAAAAAGATGTTATTGGCCTGGGTCACTGTCTGGAGTAAAGATTTTACTTCAGTTGCATTTTGAGATACAAGTCCATCCAGTTTTGCATTAATAGCTTTTGTTTGGCTTCTTATCTTCAGCATATGTGCACGTGATATTTAATACTATTTAAAAACTTAAAAACATATATGTATATTTTATTACAGAAATGGAAGACTTCACATTGATTCAATATAACTAACATTGAATTAAAATCTTCCCTGGGGTCCTGTCCTATTCCCATTTAAACTGGCAGGTCTCTTCCTATTTTTCTCAGTTAAAATAGGCTCAGGGACACAGTATAGATTTGACTGTACTAAAGTATTTTTCATTCTCTTTAAACTGACTTCCATTACCCCTTAAAGTGTCCTTGATATTTTAATGGTCCTTTTGTACAGATGTTGCTGCTAATATCAGATAGTTTGATAGAGAAGAGCAAGCTACAGTTTGGTTATAACATGCTAAATATAGGTAGGTGTTTGTTTCTATTTTTAACATTAGAAAAAATTCCATAGATGTCTAAAGGCAGGAGGGAAGATAAGGGAAGAGGAAGAATCAAACGGAAAGAAGGCTGTAAACAACCTTTGGAATCTAATTAACTGTCAGGGTCCCAGACCATGAAAGCTGACAAGTATTTTATGGCATAAATTAAAAATAATAAAAAATCCTTTCCATTAGTTAGAATAGGGAGTAATTTATGTAAGAATTGTTATTATATCTTCCTATTCACTTCTTATTTCTTTCTTCCTTCAGTCTACTTAATGATAGCTTAAGCCATAGGGATGCTTAGAGTATCCTGTGGAAATACTATCTCCAGCTAACACTAGAGAAATGCACATTTAGAATTCTACATTCCTATGATTAACCTAAATGAATCTCAAACCAGGTGGTTGTCATGTTGACTGAATGTGTAAAACACGAAAATGTGCTCATACAAACCGAATTAGCAGACCTGAAAATACTGAGTAGTAACAGGCTTTAAATGTCCTCTGGCGTTTTGTGAAGATGGGAATTAATTCAATACATCAAATTCTTATTTATTTAATGTTAACTTTTACCTGAGCTTCTCAGTAGTACTGTCTGGACCTAGCAATTCATTCTCTATGAATTGACTAGCTGCAAACCTGAAAATGAGTAGGAAAGTCAAGTTCCATTCATCATGCCTTGAATCCTTGTAGTTTCTTTCAGCACTCATCAAAACTAGAGGTAAAGTCAAAGCACAGCATGTCCAGCACATTATCTTGAACACAGAGTTTAGGGAAGAACAACAGGGGACATAAGGAGAGGCTAGCTGGGACAAGAAGCACAATACATTTGTTTTGTATTTGAGAAGAAATGATAGCAAATCCCATATCTCTCCCCTCCTGAGCAAGGAAAGTACGGTGCTACCGGTCAAATTTTTTTGTGGTATGTCTGGTTCGTCTAATTTTCAAGTTACCAGTGGGATGGTATATGGTAGGGGAGACTTTCCTAAGAGCTTTGATAAATTCACCCTCAAACTAATTCTTGCAGTTTGACAGGAAGCATACTGCTATTCCTGAGGATTTCAGACTTGTTGCAGGTTTCCTGTGAGTCTGTCCCCTGCATTCTGCTTCTGTAGAAACAGTGGACCCAGGTAATATGTCTTGTTTTTGTTAGCTGAGCGGCATTCATTTTTCTAAATGAAAAACACTAAAAGGTTTTATAGGTTAAAAAAGTGTATATCATGAATTCAGACAAAGCAGAAGTTTACATTCTTGATTGAAAAATTTGAAAAAAAAAAAAAACTATAAAAACAATCAGTGTAGCCTTAGGTTTTATCAGAGCTGAAATAATGTCCTTTATGTTGCTTCGGACTGTTGATGCAACTCATGGCCATAGACCAAGGTGGCTGATTTGGCTGGTAGACTCCCCTTTGCTGGGTGCTAGGTCTCACATTGGGAGCCTGAAGCTAGTTGTGTGAGAGAGGTGCTCGCCTTGTCACTTACTGTTCTGAGCAGCAGTCCTGGTGAGAATTTTCTCTCCGTTTGTCCAGGATGCGAATTTGCCTGCCCTCACCTTTCAGCACTTGTAACCTGTCTCATGCTGCTGAAGGGCGAGGCATGGCTCTTCCCTTTTCCCTCTCTGATTATTATTGTGTCTCATTAGGCCATTCCTCTGGCTTCCCCCTTGTTAGCTTCCCAAGACTGCTATCAGTCTTCTAAAATCAGTAAGAGTATTGATTGTACAACAGCTCTCTTAATTTTATGGTGTCTACAGTGTCTGTAGCTCTTCATAGAGATCATGCAGGATATGAATAATCTAGGCATCAAATTTGGCATTAACTATGAATTTCAGCTCCATAACTTTCATTAGTTTTAGGAGTTCCTCCCATTATATGCATATACATTAAAATGAAACACTGATGTTTCTAACCTAAGAGGTCAGTTTCTGATGATACTACTCACCTTGCCTGGTGCCTTTTAATTGTGAGAGCTAACACCCAGGAGGTTTGTTCACATGGTTCAAATCTGAGTAACATGGCAGAATTTAGTTGGGGGGGAAAAAAAATGGTCTATATATAGACATAAAGAAATTGTTGACTTCCAGTTTCCTTAAGAGCTAATATCTAAAGCAAACTCCTCCTTAATGTCTGGAATGAGACAATTTCAAGGGCAACTCAGGCAATCACAGCGACAGCTAACTCAGTGTGTTGTCTGACAAAGTACCCAAATACCTATTTTTCTTCAGGCTGATTCCTTCATATATCTAGATTCCTTTAGCAATTCATTTACATTATATCTTTTCTCTCTGTTCATGTGTGCAATGTCTTCCGTAGTGGGGGATAAACTGTTATCCGTGTGTTTTGGAGACTTATTTCTGACTCTACCAGTCTATTTTTTAGATAGACTGGATAGTGTATTTAGGCCTAATTTGGTAAGATACTTGAGCAGTTTCAGTTAGGGTATTACGTTAGGGTATTAAAAACACCGTATTGCTTGAAGAGCTCTTTTTTTATTAATTTCTCTGTGCTTTATTTTCCTGTTTCATGGAGGTCTATTAAACCCATTCCCCATGTTGTTCTTGAAACATTTGGTTATTTTGCTGTTTTGAGCCTGTTGCTAAATACCAGGTAGCTTGGAAAGGTAGAAATCAGGAATGAAATTTGTCCATATGCTGGATATAATAGTATTTATTAATTGTATCCTATGAATATTTGATTAATGAGCTGTGTGTATTTGCATGAGAATAACGTCTTTATTGCTTTTAAAAAAATAATACAAAACTTGATTAAAAACTTTGCTTGTAGATTGATGGGTAGCAGTACATGGAGTTTAATTTACATTTTACAGTTTCTCTTAGCTTTAATTTTAAAAATATAACCAAGTAAACAAAACTTCATCTGAAAAAAAAAAAAAGACAAATAAGACTATTTTCTGATAATGAAAGTCAGCAAAGCATAGCCTGATTCCTTGTGATAAGGATAAATATATTTGCACTAATGTGCTTAAAAGGCAACTATTAGTTTTTAATGAATGTAGGAGATTTACTTTTTTAGCAGCGCTACTAAAATAATAATCGTTCATAAAGGAGTACTTCACACAAGCTCAGGAAATTATATTCGGAGATTTAGCTGGGGAATTTGGTTCTGGTTTGAAAGACAACGTTCATTTATATATACAAAAAATTGTTTAGTTCATTAGCATACTTTTATTCTGCAGACACTGAAAAGCTTTAATGCCCCCAAAATTACTTAGATGTAACTTAGTTTTATGAGTTATCAGGCACTGAAGATATAAATAGCCTTATTATTCTGTCACAGCTAGCGCAGTACTGTTCCAGAACACTGCTATTGCACAATAGGAGGCATTTTAAAAGGTGTTTCTTCTTTTTTCTTTTTCTTTTTTCTTTTTTTTTTTTCCCCCTCACTAGCATACCAGATTAGCTTGATTCTGAGATAATATACTGACCGAAAGTGGACATATAATTTTAAGGCATCTGGCAAAAGTACAGACTTTCACAGTAAAGCCTTAAAATGTGTCTAATGGGCAGACACTTTTTTTTTTTCAGCGAGACTTTTGATTCATATTCTAATGCACGACCAGTGGGAGATTAGTCAAGTCACTTTAACGAATAACAGAAGTAGTCAGACCAAAATGTGTTACCTTCCTGGTAAAGACAATTTTCACTTGCTCACGTCTACGTATAGCTGTGTGTGTGTATCTGTGTGCGTGTATATACACACAAGTATATAAAAGTGTAATGCTATTGGAGATGAAAACCAATGGAGTAAGAATTGTGAAAAAACTGGCATAAGGAAGCAGAGGTTTGGGCTATTACCTTAATTTGTTAGAACTCAGCTGGGTCTTGCCAACAAGTATCAGTGGTAGGAGTCATATGGCTAAAAGATGCTCTGCACTTTGAGTATTTCTCATGAGTTGAAATTAATCTCTTTCTGTTCTCCGAAGAAACTCATCACATGCCATATAGAAATTAATAATTATCTCTGCTGTCTGATATTAACATAGCAGTAGCAGCATTGTTTTTTAATGACTCCACAAGGAGATGCTTGAACTTGGCTGAATTACATATTAAGAAATCCATTATTAACTTTGTTATAGATCTACATGTTTTTTGCTTAAAACTTTATATTAATCACTGTGAATATATCAGATAGAAAACAGAAACTGGAGAAAGTGTTGAAAATAATTGCCTTTCTGTGCAAAATTGATCCAAGGGAACTTAGTGGCAATTTTATAGTTGAGAAATTTGGACTACAAGTGATAGTTTTTATCTTTATGTACTGATTGAAAAGTAAAATAAAAAATGTGGTATTAAAAAAGTACTCTAAATCGCTGCCAGCTGTTAATACACAAACTGTACAAAGTGATAGGATTCTTATGCCAGACTGATAAGCACCTGTACAAAAACATAGATTGCCAGCTAAATTAGTCAGGTAATACTGATAGTGAGGTCTATAATGTCTGCTAGATGCAAAAAATATATTCTGTAAGACTTGCCTGCAATCTGTATTTTCAATCTATGCATGTTAATCAAATTATTTCAGGAATAGCTTTAGCTTCTCACAGAGCGAATGGCTTTGAAAATTTCCTTTAAATCCATGTCCCCAAATCTAACTTTCAGGTGATACTTCCTGGGTTAAGGCTTTAAACATGGTTGGGGCTTTCATGGTGGGAAGTAAAGTTCAAAAAGAATGTTTGATCTAATCCTTTTTCTAGCCCCATTTGACCATTTCCTTCCAAAGAAATAACATGTATAAACTAATGATGATTGCATATAAGCAACAGCGGAGGAGTTGCCAGAAATGGCTGTGGCTCATAATACAGCAGCAACTTTAGATTATATTCTTTAATTGTTATTATATGGTTTAAAGACACATTCCTAAAGCTGCTATAATATGGCTTTCATATGGCTGCTGGTTCAGCAGCATCATGCAGGAATACAAAGGTGACTTTTAAATTAAAGATGGGTTACCTTTAAATTACCACCTTTGAATTAAAGGTGGCTTAGAGTTATACACAAACTGTATTTGTATTGAATTCTTGAATAGTTTTATGAATAAGAAGTAAGAGTATTACTTGTAAAGCTAATGAATTCACGATGTGCAGTCACGTAGGCAAAATTCAAATGATTATATACTTACATGAGAAATTCCAGCATACGGAAAAATGATTTCTTTAGATAGCCAAATATTTTATCATCAGTAGCTTGTTCCATGTGAAGAATACACATAAGCTGCCTCAAACAAGATTTAATGTATATGAGGCATCAAACGAGTCTAAGAGCTGACTGTTGGTAAGTTATGGTAACCAGTGTTTTGGCAAGTATCTACACGCAGACTTCTTCGCAATCAATACTGTATTAATCACTTAGTCTCTGCCAAATTAAAATGGATATGCTTTCAGGGAGTGTGTCCAGCACAGTGAAATGTGATCCAACATCAGCATTACTGTTGTACTGGGACTAGAACAGGAAATTTTACATTGGCCTCCTAGAGCGAGTGTGTTGGTTTACCTGAGTGTAACTTATGCATGATAAGTTGAACATAGGAATGTTTTGTGAGACACTTCCCCTAGGAGACACCTTCCGTCAGGCAGAAGGATAAAGGCCAGAAAAATCAGCACCAGTAGCAGTGAATGAGCAGTGCAGTCCTGACTGCCTCCTGCTAGATAGCTTGCAATAGGAGGGAAGCATAACAAAAGGAGGCTGTTCATTTTTCCTGTACGGTATTTCACTTGCTTGGTCCCAGGCACTTTTTTTTTTTTTTCCCCACAAAACAAAAATTCATATAAATGAAATAGTTGAAGGAAGAACGGTTACTGACCTGAAAGGGGGAAAAATGAGAATGCACTTTTCCAGTATGATTCATGTTAACTGAGCATAATTTGAGAACTGAAGTCCATGAAGTCCGTTGCTTTGCAATGTATCATAAGAGAAATTATTTTATCACAGAAATGGAGGAGAGCCTTCAGGATGACAAATGTTTTCTTGTGCATGACCTTCTCCCATAAAGTATGGAGAAGTGTTTCGGAGTGTAAAAGGCAAGAAGGTACCAGTAGAAGTAGTAATTATTATAAATCTGTTTTCTGGAGGCTGTCTTATGTGCTTGCATTTAATAAATTGTTGTCTTCTCTGCCTTCTTCAAAGCAATATTAAAGTGTTTTGTGCATGTATGTGTTTTGTTTTGTTTTTGTTTTGTTTTGTTTGTTTTTCCTTTGTATGCATCCTATTGCAAGGCAGGTCTGTGGATTGCTCAGTTGGCTGCCCATGTTCTGCACAAGAGCAAAAGACAGAAGTAGACGTTAATCTCACTCAGAGGTCATGTCTAAACAGACATGCCTTGCATTAAGCGATTTCACTGTTCACTTTCAAGTACACTAGGTTTGTATCCGTATTACATGGGTTATCACTGTAAACTTTTCCATACCTTTCCCACAAGCGACTTTCTGGTGCTAACAGCAATTTTGTAGCTGCTCGATATGGGTACTACTATATCAAGCTCAAGTTAATCAACTGTGTTTGTAGAGAATTAGGATAAAAGCCATCTATGTGAGCCTTACTGACTTCTTTGAGCAGTTACTTCTGAGAACTTCTTGACTCCATTCTGTTCTTTGTTATGTACCTTAAATATTTCTTAATACTATGTTCTTGGAGAGCACTTCTGACGCAGAGAGAGAGAACTTGTAATGGCTTCATTTGTTCTACAGGAAGTTTAAAAGGGCAGCAGGCTCACCATTTCTCTCTTCACCATCGGAAGCATTATAAAAATGTACAATGAGGTGCTCATTTTTAGAGAACTTCTAGATCCACTGACAGGGAAAACACTTTGGAAATCTTTGAATTTTTTTGTTCCTCTTTTGATACAGGATGGCAAAAATGTTTGTCCACACAGATAGCTAGAGAGGGTAGACAAAATAAATCCACTGGCAGTTGGGGTAATTTGTGCACTTGAGCAAGTTTAAGTGAAGAATTTGTTCACGTAAGTTTGGCATGAAGGCAGCTTTTCATGCACTGGTCCAATATTCACAAAAGGGGTGAGATGATTTGTAAGGAATCTTAGACTTCTGCATTTCAGAAGCAGGCTGTACCCAATTGTTTAGTGTTTAATGTGGGAGGAAACAAAACCAAGCTAGTTACTTCCAAGGAATTATTAATCTGACCTGTTTCAGAGTCTACTGTAGGCTGAGCTGATTGAGTTTTTCAAATGCCTTTTGCCTCCACTGGCTATAAGAGAATTCTAGAGGGCTAGCTTAGATGCAGACGTTGTCAATGCCCAGGCTTAGGTGTTTGTGTTCTAATGTACTCTCTGGATCTCATGGATTCATGAACCTACAGATGTAGCCTTTCCTATGTTCATAGGCAAGGTGTATTTCAGGTAAATGAAATAATTACACTGCTTGGTAAGGAAGTTACATGCACTGTCAACAACTGTGTCTATCTGTTTTGTGGACTATTGTTTTATTGGTGGCGTTGGATAATGAAATAGAACAAAGTCCTCATACAGTAATACCAAAGTAACATTTTTTTTTTTTTCCCCCGGAGGATATCCTTTTGGATCAAAGACGTTTATCAGACACTTTTCTCACATCCTCATCAGAACTAATGCAGTCCGTGTGTCAGCTGGAGTCTCCACTGTGGCAGTGAGTTTATAGTACCTGAAGTGAGATGATTCAGCTGAGGCAGCAGATGTTCTTCTGAGAGTTTTGTTTCTGATCCAGATTTATACGGAATATTTTACTGAAGTTATTTGAACCACACTTACAGGAAGCCTGGTCATAGCTGAAAATCTAACTTAGTGCCATGACTAGTCTCCCAATATGTGAAGAATTCAGTGGAAACATGTAACTTAAATGTTGCATATCATGTTATGTTTGCCATCAGCTCCCCTCTCCATACGGTTACAAGTAAGAACCAAACCCAACACTGCCAAAGAATTTTATGGTTATTTAGATGGCAACTATCTAGGTACAAATGTCCATCTGGACATTTTTTATTGCTATTAACAAAAACTAAGTGGTCAAGCTTCTGAAGAAAGTGGAGCTAGAGTTTTCATGCCTCCATGTGCACTTACGTGTTACATAGTCTCAAAGTGATATTCTTCTGCTTTTTCTTGGGAACACTTTTAGATAGACAGTTGGCCAAAAGACAGCCTGTAGCATATTCCTTTACTGTATTCTGACAATAAACTGAAATTTTTCTTTTTCAAATAGTTGTTCCAGTTGCTTACTCTGTTGCGTATCTTTTATGAGATGACCTAATACAGCAACCAAATATAGAATCATCCAGGTTTTATGTACCTTGTAAGTACAAAACTTCACAAAAGAATGCGAAATTTACTTTTTTTTTTTTTTTTTTTTTGAGAGAGAGATTGTTTTACATTACTTGTTTTTATGATGTGGAAAGCAAAGGCAGAGGTAACAGATCCAGTTTTCCATTAAATTGGCTGAAACCTGTGGAAATGGGATTCTCTCTTAAATGATCAAGCACCTAATGAAAGAACTAAAATTCCCAATACATACAGAGTACTTGAATGTCAATATTTGCAATGAGATCTGTTTATGAACTTACTGATATGTGTTTGCTCATCTATATACTCCACATCTGAGAAACCTTCCAAAATTCTCTGGCCTGTATTTCAACTGCTGGAAATGTAGCATAATCCAAAATTGTGTTTAAAAAAAAAAAATGCCCTTTTTGGCCAAACCCATATCCCTTTTTGGACATACTTGTGCCAGAGCAGATGTGGTGTGCAGCTGAACACTATTTACAGCATGGGAACATCCAGTTGATCAAAATTTGCAAACTGTTACTGCAATAAGCCTTCATTTCTGTTGTTTATCTGAGATCCACCCTTATTATCTTTAGAAAAATATCTAAGATATTAGCAGGGTGATATTACTTGCAATAATACACTTTTGAGCCAGACTTTGATAAGTAGTGATGTTATTAAAGCAGATTTCTCATGGCAACGTTTTTGCTTAGACTCTCTGGGTGTTTACAGAAGGGTTCACCATGGATACTACATGCTGGAAAAATTGTCTTACATCACAGCTTGATATTAGCAAATGAGATTTTTCACATACTGATCTCATTTCCTAGAGTTTCCTATGAATTAGAAACAGTGAAAATCTGCATGCCTGTGTTAGATGTATATATTTTTCATTAGATAGATGATGAAAATGTATGCAATATTTGCTTATGAGCCTCCTAATTAAAATTGGTCTTTCATGCATTTCAAGAGCTTCATTCAAGTGCAGGTGGAAGACAGACTTGGCTTGATTGACTGTAAAATGCTTCCACATTTACATTTGTCCTGTGAAATAAATATGAAAGCAAAAAAAATCCTTTGATTTTGTCTGAATCAGAATGTGGTTATTACTGCCGTAAGTGTGAGTGAGAAGGGAGAGTGAGGGGGATATAGTGGTGGTTGTGTAGAAGATTGGGAAGGAGAGAGAGAAATCATGGGATGAGAGACAAAGAAAAGAGAGTTCCGGAAAATATATTTAAAATACATACACACTGAGTGTGTCAAATGAAGTAGTAAACGAATCAATTATAATGCAGAAAGAAGGGGAAGAAAAACAAAACAAAAAAACCCCAACATATACAGATAGCATGCCATGCAACTTTCTGTTGTGAAAAGTTGTAACTAAGGCAATGTTGCTATATTCCAGGGTGTAAGTTAACGTACTGTGTACTTGAGGGGGGGTGAGGGGGTGGAGGGGGAATATAGGAATCTTCCTATACTATAATTGCTATAAACCAAAGTATTGATGCTCTTGAAAACCTGCTAG
>VXAL01002009.1:57194-69087 GCA_013399475.1 Chauna torquata
CAGTCAGTTTTACAATTACCTGTGTGACTAGGATTAGAAGTTATGGTTTCCTGAAGTTATACGGGTTAGAGAATTAGGTATATGTTTGTGGATGGTATTTAATTTTACCATTTTTTTCTGTTTTTCTATAATTTTCAGAAACACATAATGGTGATCAAACTTATTTTGGTGTTGTTTCTTTGGAAAAACACAACCTCCTGTTTCACATGCTCATTTATTTTCTGGTGCAGCACAAGTTTTTAATTGGAATAAACTGGGTTGTGCTTGCTCTCTGCTTTGCAGGAAATCTCACTTTTGAGAGCTGAGCTAAAAGTTTCAGGTGGGTTTTCAGTATGCTGTGTTCAGACGGGTTTTCAGTATGCTGCGTTCAGACTGAAACTTCCTTTAATATTAAGGTTTAAATGAATGCTCTCTTTTCTGTCATTTGCATAAGAAAGCATGATCTAATAGCGATAATGTTTACCTGTGGTATTTTCCTGGTCTGCCTGTGAGAAGCCAGAATGTCTGTAATCTCACCTGTCCCTGTTGTAACAGTGACTGCACAACACAGTGTTGCACAAATCCAAACAAAAGCTAAACTGCGTACATTGTGCACCCACTTTGACTTGAAATTACTATAGCCATCATGTAGACAATATCAAAATTTTATATTTGCTGGAAAAACATATCCTTTCAATACTACTGAAGAATTCTGAGGCATTTCTTTCTTTATGCGTGCTGCTATTGGGCCACGTAAAAAAAACAGGAAAGGAAGAAAAAGAAAACATTCATGTATGTTTGTATGCATCTTTCTTGTTTTTCTGGCTCTTCTTGTCTAATTGGTGCTGATGTAAGGTAGCGTGTGGTTAACACACGTACAGCATTAAGGTTGAAATAAATACTGAAATGGAAAGTAAAATCTAGCTCTCTGAAAATACTATTCTTATGAAGCAAGTATTAGTGGGTGAAGTGAGTTTCTTAAGCATCAAAGAGAAAAGTTACTAAATTCTGAAATCAGTCATAGGGTCTCTTGTTCTCTTTAAACCTGTAGCCTGCAAGATTTGGGGCTGAAATAATGTATATTCTACTATTTGAGCAGAGTCTTCAAATCATTAAACTAATGGTGATTGTTGTAATTACATACGCCTTTCTTTTGCGTTGCACCGGAATTTTGATGAAGTGGTTTCAATAATTGCTAGTTTTCACTCCCCGTGCTGTGCTTTAGAGCTTGTTGTTTGGTCACCGTGGATACATTTGTTACTTATTCTATTGGTTTTGCATTCATCATTTTCAGTTGAATAGAAATGTAGAATTGTAATAATAATAAAAATCCTACAAAATGATGTAATGTGTTTATAGGGTACACCAAAAGCCAATGAAAATAATAAATATCTGTTAAGTGCTTTAATAGGTAGATGTTTTACACTTAAAAACATACACACATCCCCCAGAGCAACTTTTGTTTGTGTTTATCATTGAGATGATAATTTAGCATAAGGTAAAAGTCGCTTGCCACTGTTGTCAGTAGACAGGAGAGGAGAAACAGTGGGTGGCTGTCAGTGCAAAGTGATAACCAGGGACCTCCTCTGGTTCTGCTCCACGCGAAGGCTCTGCTGTGGCCGTTGGGTGTACATAGCTGGACGCTGCCACCTCCACCACAAAAGGACCCTTCTGCCTTGGCTCAGCTGCCTCGCTGCTGTGGTGAGTTCCTCCAGCCGCTGGACGGAGCTGGTTTACCCGCGAGCGTGGTGGCCCCTATGGCAGCCCCTCGGCTGGGGGTGAGGCCACACAGGCTGGGTGGAAAGTGCTGCCACTCCTCATAATTCAAATGGCAAAGGGGGAGAGCTTTTGGTGTGTGCCGTGCACCACCGCGGTATGCAAGGGCTGCCCGCTGGAGGAGACGCAGTGGTGATATTGCAGTTATGGGACAGCGAGCACTGCTCTTGAGAGCTCGGTAAGCCCCTAATGGAGTAGGGAGGAAAGCCAATCCTCTACTCCACTGCCCCCTCCTCAATACCTTGTCCTTACTGAAAAAGTACAAAAAAAAAAAAAGAACTGAAATTAAAATTTACAAAAAAAAAAAAAAAAAAAAAAGAGTGGATGGATCACTGTACAGTGACAGTGAGCTCCCAAAACCTGTTTTGTTGAGGATTCCCCCCCAGCCCTCTGTCGATCAATTACTGATTTAAGTAACGTTTGTGCTTAATATTTCCATTCACATTATACAGGAAACCTAATATATTGGGGTGAAAATGAATATCCTATGGGATAAAATAATAGAACTCATAAGGGGGGAAAAGACAAATTTTGGCTGAAAATGCCATCACATTTCTGTTTTTCTATTGGCTGTTTTCATTTTCAGTGTTTTTTTCTCCAGTCAATGTTGTAGTGTAGTAAAACATCCGCATACATGCTACTATTCTGAGTATCACTTTTTATTTCTGGAACACTTTTTTGTAGAAGAGATTCATGCTGGATGAGTCATGGAAGAAAAAATACCCCCCCACACCCCAAATCTCACCACCTCTTTAAGGAAAATACACGTTGTACAAACCAAACAACCAAAAAATCCTGTTTCAGCAATTTCAGTGAAAATATTTAGTTGTCACTAATTTGTTTTTAGGAGGTTATATTTTCTTCTAGGTTAGACACTGCTGAAGCCTTGCATTGCATTTCTGTTTGTCTTCATTTAAGGCAGGATGAATCAGTGATGATAAGACTATGCTTTTAAAATGTTTTGAGAAATGCAGTTACTGGATTATGAACTGTATTCTATTTTATCACCAGCCGTCTGCAATAAGAAAGTGTAGTTAATATATAATGGATGCTGAAAGTGACAGAAGAATTCAGCTGAGCAAGCCAATGTATAGAAGCTAGAAATCTGCGGGAGCCTTATGTTTATCCTTGGAAATTTACAGCCTCCTGGGCAGGGAAGTTCATATCTTGAAGCACTGAATAATGATTAATGCATGTATACATAATAATAACAATTAAAAAAAAAATCATGTTGAAAATTACAGGAACTGCTCTGTGCTAGATTATACCCTTTTATATTATGTTGCAGAAACTGTTCATTTAAAATCTCTCTAAATATATCCCATACGTTGCCATAAATAAGGGGTGATTTCACCATTTCACAAAAAAATAAATGACTCCCAGTGTTACCCTTTTTGTGGGTGGCATAAATGCTCCAAAATCAAGATCAGAATTAATGGTTTCTGGCTTTGTTAGTGAAGAATAGGTCACAGTTGCTTCAGCTGAAGGTCCTTTAACAAAAAAGTGTGCGTGCATGTGAACACGCTTCTGTCCATGCACGTTTTAACTAGGGTGACAGCAGAATTTCGTCTTCCATTTCTTCTCGCCAAACATCTTGTTTCTGTTAACAAATGAAATATTAAGTTGAAACTATATTTTTTAAATTTTCACTGTGATGTCATGCTTCCATCCTTTTTCAACTTTTTCCTGAATGACAGTTCATATAAATTATTTTTATAAAATATTTTAAAATAATGAGATTGAGTGCAGAATTATCTCTGAGTCCTATGGCTTCTACCTCTTGGTGCCCGTGTGCAAGTATTCTTCCATATTATTTGGATTTTGTTTTATAACCTGATGGTAGTTTTAGAAATGCTTGCAATTACAACAATATTAATCATGTGCTACAGGAATACTTTTTAAGCTTTTGCCCCTCGTTACACTAAAGAAAATGATGATTCTTGAAAAAGAAGAAATAGATTTGGACTTGATAAAGGAAACAGTTCAATTTAGTATTAGATCATGAAAAGTTATTGAAATTCAGTAAAGGTCATAAGGGCTTAAGTTTTAAAAAGTGCTTCTTACATGTAATATACTGCAAAGATTAGTTTTGCAGCTGAAATTGCGTAGATGACTGGTAACATTCAGAGGAAATGCAGCAAAAGATGTTGGCTAGAAATACCAAAGTCTGAAGTGTGTGAGATTGTACTTGAATCAAATTGCTGGGGTTGAAAGTGGGAAGAAGCTTTGCTCTGTTGTAGCGTTAAGTCATTACATCGTCAAACCACGTTCTGCAGGTCAGTCTGCATTCTCATAGCTTTTAGAAGTATGTTTCTTCAAAGTCCACATAGGGGTGAAAAATATACTCCATAAAGCTACCTTATTGGTGTGTTCCTATATATTTAGACCTCCTTGCACGTTTAGTTGACCACTTCTTCTAGTTCATCCAGACAATGCTCATGAACATGTTCACCTCAAACAATTTTTTTTTTTTTCTTCATACATATGCACAGTGGTCTGTGATCTTAAGTGCGGTACAACAACTTAAAGAAGTTGGCAAGGATCTGGACCAAATGTGAAATAAGAAAATGTAACTGTAATTTGAAATTGGAATTTTAAGGGAGGCTCTTATGAAAGTTCCATTGTTATACACTGTTGCCTCATGTTAACATCTCTGACAATACGGTCCTGTCTCTTTTAATGCTTTGAAATTATATCCATTTAATACTGCTTTAGGTTTGAAAAAAAGGTAAGACATTTTGAGCCCTCATCTAGACCATTTAAAGAAAAGCGCTTGTTCTCTCTCCCCTATTTCTGCTTTGGCAAAGGTCACAACTATTTTAAAAAGTTGGGGTTAGATGATTTTTTAAAATTTATTTATTTATTTTTAATAACTCAACTAGCTGGCTGAACCAGTTGTTTTGAAACCATGGGAAATTCTCTCATCACTATGGCATCAAGTCCTGGCTCTATTACCCAGCCAACTAATTTACTCTGTTTTATAGTCACTGCTGATGTCAGAATTTAAAACCATAATGTACCACTTGCTTTTCAAGTAAAGCTTGAAAAGCTCCTGAGATTTGGTAACATACAGTATCTTCATCTCTGAAGCAGTTACAGGAGATACAAAAATAAGATTAACTTGGAGAGTCTGCTAACTTTGAGTATGGCCATTTGAAATTTTAGCATATATTTAAGATCTCAAAAGGCTTTGGCTCATATTAGTAATTCTTATGCTGTGTATCGTTAATGTGTTCTGCTTATTACATTGCAAGCTAGCAGTCTCTTCCCGAGTTCTCTCCTTCAGAAAACAAGTTTGAGTCTAAAATGTGGGTTTATGTTAGAAGAATGTCTCTGAATAATAAAACTGCTTTCTGAAGAACAAAAGAAAAAAGCTAGGCTTCATTTCCTCTTTGATTATTACTTCACAGCTGTTCTTTTATTTATTTACCTTTGTACTGTAATTGAAGAAATAGGTGGACAGTCCAGTTCATTCAAAACAGAAGCCATGAAAATTTTCTCGGCTTCTTTTGTTCTTGTTGACCTTGTTTACTCAGTTTGTTTACTATGGAGTGTAGTAAGTTATGAAGACGGAGGGAGATAATTGCTGTGTTTTCCAATACTGTTACCCGTCATTGGGTTAGGGATCAATATTGAATAGAGGAAGGAAAAAAAAAAAGGCAAAAACATGCAGAACCTTGGCAAGATCTGCAACTGTAAATGCACAAGGAAGGAGGAGGTGGGGAGGAAGACAGTCTTGGCACTGCAAGCAATATCAATGCTCTTCTTGCAGTGCCAAGTCATTTTTCAGTAGTCACCTGGGGCTCTACTGTCTCTATAGTGCAGTGTTTAGCAAATTAGTTTTTGTTTGCTGGTATTTACCTGTGAAAACCAATCCACTCACCTCCTGTCAAAACCAGCCACATATCAGGAGCATTTGGTTTGCCAGATATGTGACTATTATATAGCAAGCACACTGCTTCTTTGTTTTTCTGTTATTATTAGTAAGTGATGCTGCTGTAAGCAGCAAATTTTTCAACAGTGGAAGTTATGTGAGCTTGTCTGCTTCTAGGTAGCATGGAAAAAAAAAAAATAAGCTTTGCTTCAGCCCTTCATGCAGCATCAGTTATTTTCGGTAGCCATTTTTATTTCTTTAATAAGGAAGAACAAACAGGCATACCTGAAGGCTTACCTAACCTACTTTGCTGTGTTTGTAAAGGATAAACTCTAACAACTCAAACAGGCTATAAAATGGTATGTATGCATGTGTGAAGGTATATTTAAATCCTTTCCCTTTTTTTTCTCTCTCTATCTGCAGGCATGGCAGCCACAATAATATTGGTGCAGCCATTGTGGTGTTTTATTTCTAGTATCCTCATGTGCTTTTAGCACTCAAGACATGATGTAATCATTCACAAACATTTGTCTCACCAATCCTGACCACAGTCTGTCTACCTTGTAAAATTAGTTATTTAGTTCTCCACTCCATATGCAGTGCTAGGACACTTAACACTAATCTCCTAGTAGTACATTTAATTTTTGTTGGCTCAATTCTTAGTAGCACTGAGTAATTGGAAATTGCTTTGGTCCACAGAGTATGATTGTTCCCTTTGTTTCTTTACTGAGAAAGATTCTGAATTAAATCTTTTTCTTTTCAAATGAATTGAAGTAACAACTTTCAGTACATTTATAGATGCCCAGTGTTTTTCCTTTTTTTTCTTTTTTTATTAATACTTTGCAATATTTTGTAGAACATCAAAGATACCCTCTTGCATAGGTATAGCTGACAAACCTACTCAGTGCTAGTTAGCAGGCCACCATTTGGGTTTGTGAGAGTTCAGTATCAGCTGGACATCTGCATCTCTTTGGATATAATGTACAGAAACCACAGTGCCTTGCAGAAATGCCTGTCTATGGTCAGATCCATGTATATGAGGCAAGTACCCTTCATATTAGCATTTTGGCATTTAACTGTACACTCTCTAGCAGTGCATGCAACAGACTACCTTCCCAATATAAACAGGTTTTCAAGGTAAAAAGAATCAGTGGTGTTAAAGAAGGACACTGCTACACAATAAATAACCCCCACAGATATGTGTATTCGCACAAATGAGCTTACTGAATGTAGTAAAACAAACAGTAAAAGGCTAAAAATAAAACAAAATCAAAGCAACGTTTGAAATCTCTTTAACAACATAAATACAATTAAAAGGTGATTGTGGAAAGCCTTAGAGCTTGTGAAACATATATAAACTCCGCTGCCAGAGGAAGGCAGGCAGGCAGCAGGTAAACCCCTTTGATGTGCTGGTGCTGCAGCAGAATGATACTGGCAGCACTACCCTGCATGAGCACCCTGAGATGACTGAGCAAAACTGCTCTATTTTGCCCTTAGTGACCCACTTGATGCAAAATTGCTATCCCATGCTAATATCAACATGTAGAGAAGAAAATTTATGTGAATAGCCTGAAATTAACCTTGTGAAGGCAATGAATGATGACACCACACATTACTGTGGACACCCAGAAAGCTGTATAGAATTTAGGAAGATAACACAGGTGTAGAACATCATTTTTGTTGCTTATTGTCCTATGTCCTGATTTTAGTTATTCTAAGTCAAATATATCAAAAACAGTCCACATAGTGAGGAAAGGCAGCACAGAATTATCTCAGGAAGGCAGATAATACTTAGGAGTATTAATTGTTATTGTTCCTTTAATACTCAAATGTTCTTCAGTTTGTTCTATGTTCATGTGATTTGTATAAGCTTTTTATACTTTTCTAGTAGGAAGATTTTTTTGTGGGAATATTCACAAAAAAAAAAAAAGAACAATTACAAGATGCTTTATTGTAATTTATTAAAGGAGTTTTTATGTTAATAGCTATGCCAGCATATTTTCAGCAATACAAAGCTCAGTTTAGATTCATCCAGCCCGGAAACAGAAATAGTGCTATCTGACCTCACAATATAGTCAAACGAATTATTAATATTTTATATCAAATATCTGTTTGAGAGACCTCAGCTGAGCTAATATCTGCAAAATCCAAAGATAAAAAGAAATAATGTTCATTCTAAATTATTAGTCTCTTTTAGAAAGCTCTCTAATAAATGGCTAACGTTAGAGAATATTTACAATAGTAGATAAGTTCATATTTTAAGAAATCTTTCCAAGTTGCCTGTGATAAGCAAAGCTCCAGTTTTGCAGGTTCTTCCATCTGTGTAGGCAACTTCTCTTCTAGTAAATAACATACGGAGCTTGAGGTAATATTACTAGTTTGTATGAAAGAAGTTGAGCAGTTTTTGAAATTTATTGATATGTATATGTATGTATCAAGAGTCTTTCAGCAAAACTTGAGCTTTTCTCGCTGATATTTTCACTGAGACACATCTGTTCTTCACAGTGAAGGAGGAAGTATTCAGAAAGTAATTATTATTTGTAATGAACTGTGGAAACTGTTGGACTGTGTTAATAGATTTGCTTGAACTCAATTTCAGTTACTGGACCTAACATGCTGAGAAGCTTCCGTGGCCCCCAGTAAAGTAAGACTTTCAACTGTGCTGAAAATATTAAATCAGACCTAGTCTAATTAAGGTAACTGTCAAATAATTTGTAACAGTTCTGTTTATTATCTCCTATAACTTCAAATGTGAATTAAATGCTCTTTAAAATTGATCATCAACAGTGTAGTCAGACTTTGGCAGCTGCTTGGGCAGCAGATCTGGGGTGGAGGACACTGGCATGCCTGGCAGCTATATGTTTCTTTCTTATTCACCACCAGGCTGGAAGTACAGGAGGGAGGTTTTATCTGTCTGTGTTAACAGTTCCTGCTGAAACAGTTGTTCTCAGTCTCTTTGTGAGAAGAGACACTGTGTGATGGAAACACAAGCTGAGACAGTTGGACAAGTTGAATTGTCCTGTACTTGTATGGGGAGCCCCACTTATGGGAAGATGCACCTGCAGGTGGGAATGCACTGCTGCAGGTCTTCCTGTGCTAGAGGAGCTCTGCAGACCTGTGGTGGAAGACTCCATTGATTCCCTTGCTCATCCAAGCTTTGGTTTCTGTAGAAAGGCTCGGGGACTAACAGCCAATGAAAGCTATACTGATTTTTCTTGTTTTTCAGGAAGTGATTTAAAATCACCAGTCTTTTTTTCCAGAAGCCAGCAACTAGCTCTCAGCTGCAAACAAAATAGTCATTATTACTCTTCTTAATTTCTGTTACCAAGTCATCAAGACCGATAATGATACTGTGAAACTCTTCTCGTCAGCTGAACAATTTAGCTGTATACTTCTCTAAGTCCATATTAGTTTCTATTCTTATTAAAAATATATATATAGCTTAAAGTTACCATGACTGTCCTTTTTAGATTTACATTTGCAAGGAGTTAGTGTGTGTGTATAGGATGGGTGCTTGCAAGCTTTCTTGATTATGTATGTGTTATATACAGTACCTCTTAAATCACAGTAGTCCTATTTTCATTCTATTGAGTTTCAAGGGGGCAACCTCTCAAGTGATTTGTTGCGCTGGGACACCTTTTTGTCTCATTAAGGCACTTTATTGGCAATATCATTAGAAAGATCAGGACAATTCAATGGGTAGTTTAGTAGTTTATGGTGATTTTTCTCCAGGCTTTACACTAGTTAAGTGGAACTGCAGCAGTAAGGGAAAGCTGAAGTTCATTCTTCAGGGTCCCCCTTGTTCTCCTTGCCATAAGCAGAGGAGGCTAAACATTTTTCTTAGAGCATCACCTAATACAGCTCTGTTGAAGTCTATGACCACAAATCAAACCGAGCTATCATTTCTGTGGGTTTGAAGTTTAGCCAGAAAAAGCTGAATTTGGGTGAAGTTCATTTCTAGTCTTTAAGATCTTAACGTTTCCAGTTGTGTGCCTGAAGCTGCCCAATGGACATTTATTAAAAGCATATATAGGTAAGAATTTCTATTGACAAGGAAACTTTAATTTGTGATTAGAATGTTGGTTTGACTTTTGAATATGTCACTTTGGAAAGGCCAAATAATATTAAGCTCTTATAACAAACAGTGAGTTTGAAATTTATACTGAATTTTAGGTTGAAAGAGATAAAATCCTATACTGAATCATATCTGGTAAGAGGTCATTGTCCATGCAGTTTAAATAAAAACAATAACTTAAGAAATGAGTTTAAAAAGTAGATTTTCATGGAACAAAATTAAAAGCTTTCTAGTCCCCTCATGTGTGTATGTACATACGTTGCTATACATGTTGATTCAGTGAGATGTAGCCCTCTAAGAAATATCACATGCCAACCACTGCCTGGCTGTCAATGAGAAGAAGGAATCCTGAAATCATGTGCATTGGCAAACTTATCACCAAGATGTTTTCCAGCAGTAGTCTTTTGAGCTTAAACAAATAAATAAATAAATACAAGGGATAAAATTCATTTTTTTGTCTCTGTCTCCAATATAGCTATGAATTGTAGTCCTGGAGAAAAATATTGGCACAAAATTTATGAAACAGCCTACCTTTATTTCTTTTATAAGGATTGAGATTAAATTAGATCCCGTTTGGAAGAAAAAAGTTGGAATTTGGCTTTCCCTTCTAGTAATGGCATTTGGCAGAACAATAAATAAAGAGAGGAGTATTTAAAGAGAATCATTTGTATCAGAAACTAGCAGAAAAGAGTTAAGGAACATAGCTGTAGAAGTTTTGTCTCATACTCCCCTTAAGAGAGAATTGTGCACTTGGATTTTTACATGTCAGAGTATTTCCGTATTGTCATTGTAGGTGTATAATATATGTATTCATTTATTATCTATGTATAATATACAATTATACATATGTATGTGTATGTATGTATAATGTATAATATATACGTTTAAAGAATTTACAATCTGATTTCTTGTCCCCCAGCTTCAAAAATGAAAAAAAAAATGATGTGGTGACAGGAGCAGATTTTAGTTCTGACTCTTTTGCAAATGGACGTGCCTTCCACAAACCAAAACCAGGGCTGACAATTTCCAGAAACAGATGGAAGCATTTCTATTAAGTTAATATAGGATAGATTTCTGGAGTATTTGGGTTTATCCTTTTTAAATTCCAAGCTCTCATCTTGCCCAATGTAGAGAGCGTTTGTTCCATATTTTGTAGTTTGGAGTAGGCCACCTGAAGGCTATGCATTGCAGCACCCAGTTTGTACTCATATAATTCTTTGTTAGTCCTTTCATAAATCAGTTTTGGACCAACATACTGTGTTGTACTCAGTGCTAAAGAATGAGGGGACTTGTCTGTGTCTGCAGAGAAAGTTGGAGGGAAACACAATCAGAGTCTTACTGATGCAAAAAAGGATGTTCTGGTGGGAACCAAGTTCTTGTCTTACACTTGTAAGAGCAAGTGGCCTGTTCACTTCAAACCATTGGACACAGAATTACAACAGTTATGATTACTGACTTGATAGGTCTCTTTTTGCTGTTCTTGGATCTCTACCAGCCTTGGTACTCCGAGTCTACAGACTTAGTAGCATGACTGGACTTAGCCTTGGCAATGCTCTACAAAAATCAGTGTCAAACAATGCACAGTGGAGCTACCTAAATGTGAACTCTACATTTGCTTTGTTTTGTGTCCCCGCTGCGGTACTATTTTACATGCAACTTTAAGCACTGCATAACATTTCTGTTAATACTGTTGATGCTTGACCTTAGACACAGACATATATTTTATTTTTACCACTTTTGGAGCTGCATATACTAAAGTAGCTGAACACTTGAGTCATCTGACTGCTTTCTGTGAACTTAAATGGTAGTTTAAGTCAGAAATAAAATGCAGATTTTTATTTATTTATTTATTTTATACAAGTGGTAGCAACAGAATCTACATAGCAACACCAAATGGCTGTATGTGCTCTAGGTCTTCTTAACCCATTTTAAGTATAATTTAGCTGTCTGAAGCATATAATAAAGAAATCCTGACACTCCCTATTTAAATTGTACCTTTATCCAGACAAGATTACCACACATTCTCCCCCAAGTGCAAGTGAAACAGAATAGCCAGAAATACAGGTTTGTAGAGCCTTTTCTTAGATGCTAAATCAAATTTTTCTGTATTGCATAAATGAAGGCTACCCTGCTGTGAAGTTTCAGATACCTGATGTTTGAGGTAGAAGAGCACAAAGTGGAAGGTCCCA
>VXAL01002009.1:80607-117146 GCA_013399475.1 Chauna torquata
GTTTTTCATTAAAATAGTATAAAAAAGGCAAAAAAAAAAAAAAAAATCCTCTTTTAGCTCAGGCTCTCTAGAATACGTTTTAATCCTTACTGGGTGTGAACTTGCAGATAGTAGGATCCTACGTTAAAAAATATACTCATGATATCTTTCTGCAGTTACCTGGAAGTTAGCTTTTAAGCTGGAAACCAGTGCATTCCCAGCTACACACACTAAATCATACTAGTTGAAAGATTCTCTGAGCTTCTGTCAAGGCAGAATGTGTGTATTGTTTTGACCTTCAATAAGCTATCATAGAAATATTTGGAGAGGTGGGAGATGGAATGGAAACCTTGGGGATATCAATGTGTGGGAGAAACCAAATTATGTTACTGAAAACAAACTCAAACTCCAGGATGGGAGGGAAATTGAACATTGGTTTAGGGTATCTCTGATGTATTGAAAATGACCGTACACGTGGCCAGAGGGAAAGAACTGTAAAGTAATGAAGGAATGAAAATGGAATTCTGCAGAGATTGTTTTTTTTTACTTGGTGTTTATGATGGTAATAGTGATGGAAGAGCTGCAAAAGATTTAGATTAATGGGATATTAATTTAGAGCTCCTGCCTGGTTTACATAATACCTCCAAGTTCCAAATGCAGTGCAAAAATTATCTAGACTATTTGTGTCTACAAAATTTGGGCTGGATATTTCCTTAGGACAGGCTATTTGATCTCTTGATCTGATGATTCTTTTTCTGTAAACTAAGCTTGCAGTTAAGTTGAAGGTATTTGGAAATGGGAATGTGCATGAGGAGAGGCTATGCAGGGAAAGATGTAACGTATCTTTCTCTATAGCCAAGTCACAAAATATAGCAGTAGGTCGTTGCCAAATTGTTCAGCTGTATGTTAGGGGACCTGAGAGACAGGGGTCTGGATGTCCTTCTCCAGAAACTTTACAAAAGTATGTTATTTATTATTTTGTATGTAGGAAAAACAAACAAACAAACAAAAACACCTGCTTTACGTCTGTTACTCTAAGACTTTTCTTTTGTTTCCTTTTTGCGTATTCAGTCTGTGCTTTTCTTAATCCAGACATTTAGGGGCAGTACTCACAGCTGTCTATATGCTTTACTTAGCACTGATCTGAGGAATTTTCCAGGTGAACTGGGCAGAATAATTTGCATGGGAGACTTTCTTATCAGCAAATGCTATTTCAGTGAAGCAAACTTTTTTCCTTAGAACTGTTTTTTTGTTTGTTTGTTTTGTTTGTTTTTTAAGAATTGGAAGGGAAATGTCTTTAAGATAATGTCAAAACTTAGCATATTTAAAGAAATCTTTTTCTTCATTTTGGAATGACTTCCCATTTTGAAATCTATTTTCAATTCCATAGTGAAACAGTGTCTCTAAAGTCAAAATTGAGGGGAAAAGTACAGTATTTACTCACATTCCAATGGAGAAAAAATCAAATGTACGGATTTCTTATAGAATGGTCAGTTTGAGGCTGAACCTGCAGGAATCATGTCTTTTATCTGAATATCTTCTCTTGGTTCATGGTACAGGCAAGAAAGTTCTTGTAGTGATGAAGTTCATTTCACCAATTGTTTCAGTAGAACCACTTGAGTAGGCTACACCAGAGACAGCATGAACTTCATGTTGCGTATGTGCCTCTGCACCATGTAAGCTGTCTGTGCCCACAACATAATGTTATATTGGCTGCTAGACTGCACTTACAGGTATTGCAAAACCGTGGTAGGGCAAAATGTCCAGTCCTAACTGGAGATACAGTGCATCCATGTGTAAAAATAAACTTCTGTTGGGACTGGGGAAGTTGTTTGAACTTCTCAGAATCTCGAAAAACTGTCTCAGTAAGATATAGGAAGAGGCAAAGGTTTGTGGCAAATTGTTCTTTAAACTTGTTTGCTCACATTTACCTTGGATGTATTGCCACTGGCTCTGGCCAAGAGAATATCTTACCTGTTTTTTAAATTGTCTGAAAATTGAAGAAACAAATGATTACTTCCAACTTGGTTAAAATTCTGAGCTAATTAAGCTTCTAAGTTGTATTACTTCTGTGCTTCTTACAAAGAAAAATTAAGGACAAACATTGTCATGAATTTCCCAAATGTCTTGAATATTCATTTCCAATTTAGGACCTGAATGGACTGAAAAGACTTATTCTCTTTAGAAAGGCCTTTGATTATAATATCACTAACTTGTAAGACTGGAATTAGTAAATACATTGTATCTTCCTATTTTAAGGAATTGTAGCATGCTACTCATCAAATATAACTTTAGACCTGTACTGCCTTACATTTTGGGTGGATTATTATGTTTCTCAGATCATTTCCTGTATGCATGCCACTTTTGGCAGTGATGCTTTGGTGAACTTCAGGGCATCAAACACAGCCTATGGACAAAACCTATCTGTGGTCTGGGATGTTATCAGCACTTTTGTGGTCAAAGTGGAACTCCTACCCTTGCTCACAGGAAGTGTATAAAGAGGATGGCATTGAGCCACCTCTTGGTGTGATGATCAGCAGTGTTGCAGCTGCACAGGGAAAGTTGTAGAGGTCTTTATGTAAAAGCTTATCATACAGAACACCAAACTTTATAGTTCTTCACCTTTACATGGTGTTCAGTAACACTGCATAACTAAAGAGGACCTAAACCTTGCTATAAAGTTATTTTCTAAGACTGCTGTTGTCCCACATGGCACCACTTCTTTACAAAGTGAATTCTGCTTTATGTGTTTTACTGCACCCCTACTTCTTTCCAATTGGCTTTCTTGGCTCTCTTGTTTTCCTTCTGTGGACATTTCTGCCCATGATAGGAATTTCTCTACAACAGGAATTTCTCTACATGTTCTCCAAGAATTCATCCCAGTGGGCTTCTGCCTCTCTCCATCATTCTGCTAATGTATTAGAAGGGAAATAGTTAACATTGGCATTCCCAAATGTTGTGCAAAGGTTTTTCAGTTAAGATGAGTCACAAAAGTTGATGCCATTGCTTCAGGTTTTTTTTTTTTGTTTTTTTGTTTGTTTGTTTGTTTGTTTTGCCAATTCTAGAGTACAACTCTGTGCATGCTAAATGGAAAGAGAATCTAATTTTTGCTGCCATAAAAATTAGAGAATTTCTTTTAAGTGAAAGCTCAAATTTTATGATACTTATCATATGCTCCATCATTAAAGGACATGTCTGACACTATTGCAAAAACAGAGCAGCTGTGCTCCTGAACATACTCATTTTCTGTGCCACTGTAGCCAGGACTGGGGTAGATTTTAAACTGTATTCCAGTGGCTCCGAGTCCCAGCCAAAGTCTTGCAAAGCTGGCTGATTTTTTCCTTTTAAAATGTGTTCTTGTCCCCAGATGACTTTGTGCAGTGCTGGCTGGCAGTGACAGGTGGGTGAGTGCCTAGTCATGCGACAGGGAAGAACCACAGAAAGAACCACTTCATCCTTCATGGCATGGTATCCAAGAGTATGGGATAGCAGTGCTGTTGCTCTAGGTAACCTGAACCTGCAAGGCTGGAATGCTCCCCTTCATAGCACTGAGATGACACCTGAGGAGCTGTTTCCCCAAGCATAGGCAAATATTTCTCAGTCTCATTTGCATTTGCATCTGTGAATTGGAAGATATTTAATCAGTTTCAATCTCCTTGCTATTGCCAGGCAAATGCTCACCTTGGCATTTCTATGTGGTTCTGTACAATCTCAGGTGCAATCTAGAGAAATCTAAGAAAGGTTTTTATCTCTAGGAGTGGCAGCTTCATTTTGTGATATGTAAACACTCTAAGTGAGAAAAAATATGTTTTTCCAGCATCTAAAAAATATCTTTATGGGCCTTTCCTATTCAGAATGGGCAAGACTGGCCTGTTTGACACTACCTTATAATCATTCTGACCTGTATAACTTATTTTTATGCAGTTTTTTTATAATAATTCCATGGGAACTTAGTAATTGCCAAACCAATGGCACTTGTGAAATACTTGATGGCTCTGTGTCAGTAAGCTATGGCAAGCAGAGCTGTTTGCTTTCTGCTTTTCTGTTGCCTGTTTGCAGCTGCACTCAAAGAATCTGACTTGGTACACTCTCACATTGAGGTAAATATACAAATTATTCCAGCAGCGACTGTTACTCTAGGGAAAAACCTAGCATGAGAGTGGAGTGAACCCTAATCTAATACCTCTGGTTTACTTGTGGGTAATGTTTTCCTTTCAATAATTCATAGTGAAATACTTCACAGAGGAGTTGAAAGTTGGCAGAAAAACAAAAAATACTATCTTTGAAAATTTGGCTCCAGCTGATTTTGTACAGAACGGCGGATGGTCTGCTACAACCGGTTCATTAAATCCTGTGCTGTTAGACCTTAATTAGAAGCATGAAATTGCAAGCCTTCTTAGCAGATTTGCTGACCAAATATGGAGAGAGTCCATATATCATTCTGAGCACTTTATATTTGGGCTCTTAAAGAATTTATGCAGTTCATCTAATGAAGCATCTGTATGTATGAGAGGAAAAAAAAAAAAAAAGAAACAGATTTCTGATCTCTCCCTCTGTTGGTCTGTCTGCCTGTGTCTCTGTTCAATGGGTGGAGTAAAACTCCCTTTACATTTTTTTGTAATGTTTCTTGGACTCTTACCAGCAGGTTTTTACAGTCTGCTGCCTGCCTCTCAGATTAGAAGAACACTGGCATATTTTAACAGTTTCCTAGGATCCAAATAGTCTTTAATTAAAAGAGAATTGATGTTTTGGAGTGCCACCAAAACATGGGAGACACTGGAAGCAGAGAAAGGGCTTGAATTCTTCCAGCTTTTAGCTGTCTGTGGCAAGGGGCAAACAAATAAGTAAAACACTATCCACAGCAAACAGGTAGCGGCTTATTGGTATGCAAGGGGATTTCTTAATTTGCATTATGTTCCCACAGAACTGGTGGTTGGTAACACTAGCAGGGAGGAGCTTTCTGCTGTACAATCTAATCCTACTCCAGAAAGCAGAATGTGTTCATCAGTACCTTTCCAAAAACCAGATTTTTGTGGCTGCTGAAATTGTTCTTTCAATTTGTATTGATTAACTGTCGAGGCAGCTAGGTGTGTTGTGTTTGCTAGGTTTAGGCTGACTCAGAAGCTGTAAGGTCAGATAGTAAGTATTTAATTAAAGAAATCAAATGTCTGCAAATGACATGACTTTTGCTGAGCAAAACAGCTGGTTGTTCTTTTTCTTCTGGAGCAGTTTGCCTGAGGAAGGTTGAGTAAGAGGGCTGGATAAAACACTGAAACTGTAAGTGAATGAGACTAGCTGAAGTTCTAAAGTCAGATGTGTGCTGAACTATCGTTTCAGTTAATCCAGGGAGAGGAATGGTTTATTAGCTAATTTTAAATAATGACAGATTCATTCGTGAAGCAGTTACTGGCAAAGAATTATAACCAACAGTCACTGAGTCAGCTGAACCTTTTTACAATAATGCAGCGATTTTGTGGACAAATAAAAATGTATGTTTAACCCAATATTGATTTTTTTTATTGTTACTTTTTGTATTCCCCGCCCCCCCCCCCATGATTGTAGTACTTGCTGAATGCCTTCTGTCTCTTTCTACACATAGGTGGTACATGCCAGAGCCCTGCTCTTCCAGCCCTAGTGCGTCCTCCTGCTCCACCCTTGCAGCCATCGCTGGATATTAAACCATTTCTTCCGTTTCCTCTAGACACTGCAGCAGCAGTCAATCTCTTCCCCAACTTCAATGCAGTAAGTACACTCCTAACAGTTACTGTCCACTTCAATGAGCCACAGTTTCCATAGGAGGCTCAAGAGGGCACAAAGTAGAGTTTTATGTACTCATTTAAACCTGGAATATCCTCTCCCATACTGAGGGCCAAATAGCTCTTTCAGACGCACTGGTAGGCCATAAATTAGAGCCTAGTGGAGTGTTAGCCAGAAATAATGCAGAAGGAAAAAATGATATGATCCCAAGTGACAAGCAATAAAGTTGCAGGCCATATCCAGTCCCAGGCCTTGTGAGTTTCCTACTCTAACTTAAGATGTGCAGTTTTCCTGACATACAGTTTGCTGCAAGCGTGAAACTCTGAGTGATTCTATATCCCATCTCCAACATGCTTCCTGAGAAATATTTAAAATTTGCAAATCAGAGGGGCAAAGTTTATCTTTGTAAAAGGCAAAAATGTAGGGGCAATTAAGCAAGAATGGGAACAGCAATAGCTGGTATATGAGCTATTCACTGGCAAACAATCCAGTGTATCTTTTTTAATTTTTTTTTTTTTTTTTCAGATTAGGTTACATTATTTCTCACCCTTTAGGTTAAAAGCAAGGTTAGATTTCTCTTTAATAATTTCTTAACTTAGTCATACTATCTATGAATATAGAAATCTGCTTATTCTTAGATATTTCATTACTTCACTGACCTAAGTCATGAGTGTTTCGATTTTCCTGTTTCTAGCTGAGATTTTTAATACTCTAAAAGAAAAAAAAATCTAAATTGATCTTAGGTTCATTTTAACTTTATAGCTTTATGCCACTTTTTAATTTCAAAGTGCTCTAGGATATTCTTTTCTTCATTTACCTGTATTAGATATAGGGGAAAAAAAAAAGTTAAGAGTGTGCATGCTTACCTACTCTGAAAGACAGAGAGAAGGGTGGAAGTTGCTATGCCAAAACAATTCTGATTAATATATAAAAATCTTAATTGTCATAATTAAGACTGAGAAAAGAACATATCAATTCTAGAAGTGATTTGTAGTAATCTATAACAAATTTCAGTAATTAAGTGTTAAATTATTTACCTTTTATGGATGTTCATTTTACTTTAAAGCGATTGAACTAATTGTGAAAAATATTTATTTATGCAATCTTAAATGCAAGCAATCAACAGCATTAATAGAGATAGGAGAAGATATAAGATGAAAGTCGTAAAATGCTGAGAAACAATATGTCAAAAAATTATTGTTACATAGAAACTGTCAAGTTTTAAAATGTATATAGGTATGTAATAAAGTTTTAAAAAGTGTTGTTTTAACCAAGTTAAAACATTAACACATTATGAAATGTACAAACAATTAGACTTGTTTATTATGCTTGAGATTTTTTTCTTACCAGTTTAGTTTTGTGATGCCAGGAGTGGGGGCCGNTTTTAATGACAAATTTAATTAAATAATTAGTAAACTTGCATTGTTCCATACATTTGCAGTTTCTTTTTCTTACAAAGACTGTTTTTATACTATTGGTATCTTGGGGAAGGGGAAGGATGTAAGGTGTACTGATATTAATTTAGAAATAAGAAGGTAAAAATAGACTCCTAGCAAAACCCTGTTATTCCTGAACATCATCTTAGAAGTATATCTTCAGGTGTAAGCACTGTAGTTAGACTTTAGAGACTCCTTGTCTCTTAAATTTTTCAGCAACCTGAGCCTAGGTATTCAAGGATAAGTCTAGCAGCCCTTTTTAACAACACACTGAAGTGCATTCCCATGCAAAGCACTGCTTCCTCTGATGTGTGGCCGTCTGCCAAATCCACCTTTGCTGAGTGTGTCGGTCCTGAGTGTGAGAATGCTGTCATCTGAGCTGCTGTCATCTGTTCACGGTCTTTGATTTGCAATGTGACCTTTGCCTTCTCACCATGTGTGCTGACACGCAGCATCATTCTCAGTGTTCCCATTTTCCTTCTGAACAGTACATTATTGAACCCTGCTATGTTTAGTTCATATGCCAGAGCTGGTTAATAGCACCCTCCAAACATGTAGGCTAGCTGGGAAGTTATGCATATTTCCAGAAATTCTTTCCAGGCTGACGAATCTTTGGGGATTCATCAGCTGCTGCTGAGCATTATCAGCATAAGGAGAAGGTAACCCACAAGCCACATGGGACTTTATACAGAATGTCTGACAAGGTCTTGAAGTATGTGAGTGTGAGACAGTAAAGTGTTCGACCAAAAAGTGACCTGCCTCAATATGCATGCTTGTGAATGATTGTAGCTGTTGAAAATGGTTTATATTCATTGACTTCACAATCCTGCACAGTGTAAGCGGAGAAACATTTGCACTTTGTGGCTAAACTGAAGTTAAGCAGGCGGTCAGTAAAAGACCCAGAAGTTCAAAAACCTCAACATCTCTCATGTTGTGGATAAATTAGATTTAGATACTCAAAGTTTTAGATAGTGTCTTAGGAAATGGATTTCCTCTTTAGCTTTCCATAATTCCACAGAAACTAATCTGTTTGGCAGCATGTCTGGGCAACTTCCCAAGAGGCTAGAAGGAAGTCCAGAATTTTGGCTATTTACGGGCCAAACACACTTTTCAACAACTTTCCCTTGAGAAGAGCAATGATCAAGGAGAAACTGGGGTAAAAATGCAGTCATGTTTCAGAGAAAGAAAGTTGTCTCTAGTTATGGCACTCCTAAATCAGCTTGAGAGTTTGGTTGTAATAGGCATAGGCATCTGAGCTAATCAGCCTAAGTTTCTTTACAAAAGTTAACAGAGAAAAACAGGCAATGTTTCCATTTGTTCAAGTGGAGAAACACACACAAAAGTACATTGCAATGCAGCCACCCCATGTATCTATGTTGGGATGAGGCGAAGTGAACCCTGAAAGCTCCCATTCGTCTCTGCTGACTATAATGAGGGACTGGCTCAGCTGCATCTACATTTGGTTAGATGAATCCCACATTAGGGGACAGGTCATAAGCTATTCATGGCTGATATATTAAATTCCACTCAGAAATGAGATGACAGAAGTGCTGACATTGTATTATATGTCTATGGAGAAATGCTCCTATTTATCAAGCAGTTGTGCTAGCTTCTAATTATATCTAAAGACGTTAAAGGAATTTGAGTATTCAGATTAACTGGAAGTAGGTATTAGGAGAGGTGAAAACAAAGTAATTTACTTGCTAGATTTTTCAAAGCAATGAATAATCTCTTAGGCATATACGTAAGAACTAACAAAAAGAAATACTGATCTTAAGTACACCACCACAAATAATAATAGTGAGGTGTTGTATTTTATAACATTTTCACTCTAATTCAGTTTGTTACAAATACAAGATTATTTTCTTTGCTACTAGTGACTTTTGGTCTAAAGCTAGCTAAGTTTTTGATGACTGCCTCTGAGGAAAACATTCAGCACTGACTTCTGTGAAGGCAAAAGCTTGCATCTGGGCAGAGAATAGAGGAACTAACAAGCATTGTGCAAACCTTTCTCAATAACGTCTCTGGGCACTGAGGAGAGGGGAAAGTAAAAAGCCAGTAACCAGAGAAATGCAGGGATGATAACCTGTGAACCTTTGAACCATTCAGTTTCATGAGGGACATTTTCTATTTATACAGGAAAGCTTAAAGCAAACATACCAATTAACAATCTGGTTAGCTGAACATTTGTAGGTGCTATACTCTTAATTGTGAAGCAAATGGGTACCCTCAAGTCCTATGTAAAAAGAAATTTTAACAACACAGCTGTTTAAATTGAAAACAGCACACTATCGTGCAGACCCTGAAGAATCACAAGTTCATTGCAAGTTTATCTGATAGAAAAAGATGAATTAGGTGTATGGGATGTAAATGGATACTTTTTATTAGTGAAAGAATCTGACTATAAACAGTGCTTATATAGCTTTCTAAGATGTGTTTTGAAGAATGTCAGAGGAATAGAAAAATAATTTGTCTATTCTAAAAAGTGTTTGAGATCATTTAGCAAACATTTGGTATAATTCTGCCTTTTCAACTGCAGAGCAAGAAGCTTTAAGTCTGTGTGCTTATATGAACCAGTTCTTAGAGACACAAAGCTTTAGCGGTTGTATAGAATATGTGCTTGTGTGTGTTTGTGTGTGTATGTGTGTGTGCATGTGGTATTCCTGCTTGTGAGCCAATTGTTGGTTGTGGAAAAAAAACAAAAAAATCACAAAGCACCAAAGTCTAGAAGCTAATTAACTTGTAGGAAAATACTGATGTGAGTACCTGGACTAAAAGGAAGTACTTTGTCTTGATAGATGTCAGTGTCAGTTCTTTCTAAGTGACCCTCCTGCAGAAAAAAACTCATTTAGATCTTTATTATACCTATTAGTCTCACTGTCCATCATTCTCAAAGCACAGATGCATCAGCAAACAGGTTTTGCTTATTTCTGAAGCACTCCGAATTATGTATTTCAACACCTTACAAGACAGAATTTATAGTTTACAAATCCATGATGTTATTAGATGGAAAATCTGACAATGCATTGCTCTCCTTTTTTGTTTATTCTTTGAAGGATATGCTAACCATTTTCCTTAAAAAGATCTAAAATATTATATCATGCTTTGTAGATTGTAGTATGAGCAAGATCTGTAGTGGAAGAGGTCCACAACGTAGAAGATCTGAGTAAATGCTTGTAAGCAGAAATACATTGCTTGAAAAACTCCATCCTAACTCCAAAGTAAGGCATGATCTTCCCTTCTTGCCTGTGGAAAGTTTCCCAAAGAAGCATCATTTGGACAGAAACATGATTACGTTTTTGACTATCAACTTTTGAGTTGGAAGAGCAGTAGTAATGTCAGAACTCTACTAAATATGGATTGAAAATTCATTGTGACTCTGCAGATGTCTATTTCTCATGATCCATCTGCAGTAATCCTTGTTTGGTCCCCTGATTTTTCTTGTTTGTTTGTTCTATGCCAGTAGTCCCAGGTGCAATACTTAAGGCTTCATGTGTTACCTTCATCTGGTAGAGCTTTGCCATATGGGAAAGGAGGAGGAGGCAACAGTGGATGTTGCCCATAGATTGGAGCTCCTAAGGTAGTGCTCCAACAGCAACTTTTGTTAGGGTGCCAAGGTAGTTCTCCTTGCTTCCAGAAAACCAGCCTGTGAAACGTTCTAACAGCTTCCAGGACAGCACAAAGGCTATGCTTTCTATTTATAGAGGTGATGCTTGTATTTGGAGGTATCAGTAAGGAGCAATTGTGGCTGGCTTGTTTCACTGGGAGCCACTTTTCTCCGTGCTTTGGTCTTGCTGTCAGACTCTACCTGGCTTACAGGCACTGAGTTACCTCATGTAGAGCAGAGCTTCCTGGTTGTTGGGAAATGCAATCTTGTCCTGTTGTGCCAGGCAACATAGGAATGGACAACATCGGAAACCTGCTTAGTGACAGTTATTTCTGGGAAGGATTATGCCAGGAAAAGTGGATAGAATCTGTCAAAAAGCTGCCAGAAGAAGTTTTTGAAATATTTTCCTAAGACTCTTGTCCTGGGTAGTTTTTTATCTAGAAGAGAGATGTGTACTACAGACCTGACATGCCAATTTTCTGGATATTAGAAGATGTAGCTTTTGATACCAAGGAGTGGAGAAGAATTCTGCAATATGTTTTTTGTTTTGTTTTGTTTTGTTTGTTTTGTTTTGTTTTTTTTTAACATTAGCAGCCTGAAATTTACAAAATAACCCTTTCTCCCCCCCTCCCCCCTTTTTTTTAATGTCTCTACATAATGGCTTTGTTTTATGTTTTTTTGACTTAACTGAGCAGGGGAGCTTAATGAGACTTTTTTTTTCATATTTTCATCATTTTCAGTGGTACTTTTTTCAGCATATAAAATCCTTTAAAGTTAAGTAGTGATGACATGCTGTGTTACCAGAAAGGAATAGTCATGGGACAATGCAATGGCCTCAGTTTTATGTGAGTCAAAACAAAATATTGTCTATGTAGAAGAACTTGGCAGTAAAAATACAGTCTGTGGTGCTGATGATTTTTAATGCTATTTCCATGAAAAGTACCTTTATCAGGTGGAGAACTGTACTGCACCAAGTTGGTAATTTGTCAGATAAAAAGAGAGGATTATTGCTTCTGGGGATATTCCTTGCATGGCTGCTCATTTACAGGTGTCTACAAACAGGGTTTTTGGCTTGCTCTTTTCCTTTCCTTAGCACTGCAATCGAGCTGTAAGATAGCTATAGTCTTCTTTATAGTCAATATCTCTATTGCTGTTTAGCTGAATATTTTTCAAAATATTACAAAAAAGTATTAGGATGATTGATTGCATAAATAATGGTTGGGTTTAGGAAGTCTTTATTAAAATAACACTTTCATCACTGGCCAGGCCATTTAATTAAGAGGTCTGCAGGGGGAGAAGAGGGATCAGAGAAGGAGCAAACACAAGAAATCCTGGCAATTCAGATGTTTTTATTTGATGTTTGCAAAACAGTAATGAGTTAACATCAGTATGAAATATTCAATTATTTGAATTGGCCAGATTTATTTGCTATACATTTAAATTCTTAATCTATGCCCTGGGCTCAGTCTGAAATAGCAGTAAAGCTCTGATTTGCTGATGTAGAAGAAATGTTCACAGCTCGGGAGACATGGTGAAATTAAGCTCTTTGTCTTTTTCCAGTTATGAGTCAGTTTACGGTGGTTCTGGATCTCCAGGAATACCCTATCCGTCTGTTCTTCTACACAGTCTATGCTCTATGTCATGGACAGGGAACAGTCCTATTATTTTCTCTAGACTTGATGCATGGGTAAGGAGCATTCTACTAAATCTAACTTCAGAGTAAAACTAACCTTAATCCTTTTGCAACCTCCTCAAAAGTTCATGGCCTCTGCTTGCACCTACAAGCTGGGACTCCTGCAAGTTTTAACCCAGGCATCAACAAAGATTTTGTTATATTTCTCTTAGTGTTACCTTATGTTTTAGAAGCACTCCTGGCCTTGGTTTTGGAATTGCTTGCATTTCCCCACATCTTATTTGAACAGCTTTAGAATTGTGTTCCAGTTAGGGAATTAGTAGCTTCCTATGCTTATGATGAGCAGCTGTCACCTGCTACCACAAAGATGACAGCAGTGTTGAGAGCTTAGAGGAGTTTGCTCATGGGTACAAATGGGTAGATACCATAAAAAAAATAAAAAATAAAATAAAAAAAATCCATTAAAAAGTTTTATTTTCATTTAAACTAAATTTGTACCAAGTGTTCTCCAACCTCCTCTGATTGCTTTCAGTGGAAATTCGGGTTTCTAGGATGTGCATTCTCCTGGGCAAGCAAACTTTAAAATTACCTTAAAATAGCCTGTTTTGTGTCATTTCACCTTGCTGAACACTATTATACCTATCCTAGAATTCATCTCTGCCACTGTAATGTGGATGTAAATCATCCGGCCATAGCTGTTTCCTGGTTGCTGTCCACTTCTTGGAGAGTAATGTGTGCCTTTGGTAAATCTGTTTTCATTTATCCGGATGACTTATTTCCAGTATGCATGTAATAGTATCACCTGTGTTTGGCCTTCTCCAGCTATCATATCAGCTGACATTCAGCTCTGTGGCCGCATTCAAGGCCTGATGTCTCAGTGCTGGTGGTCATTTGGCAATTGCAACCTGCAGATTGTATTTGTTTTCATCTCTATGGATGTAGGTAGGGCGCTGTTCTTTGCGCTGAGCGTGCAGCACATGCACTTCCACCATGCGTTTGATAGGTTACGGTTTCTTCAGGATATTGCTGGCAGTGTATTACTTTCCAGTCACTTAGCACCTTGTGGCTGAAGAGCAGATGTTTGTGCTGAACCTTTTTGCCATTTGAGAATGAGTGGACTTTTAACTCGTCTCCACCATTTCTGAAGTCCATAATTAACTAACAAGGTCTGAGGCAGAAGCACCCTGTTTGTATAAGCTTGTGACTACACTGTGTCCATACAGTATAGTCCATACAGTAAGTTATGCGGTATCAACTTGAAGGCGTCTTCATTAGCAATGTAGTAGGCTGGAAGTGGTCTCTGGACAAAGGGCTGTGTACTCTACTATCATTTGTTAAAACTGACACACAGCAAGCTTAGTTTTCTGTGTTGTTGGTTTTTTTTTTCTTTTTCTTTTTTCTTTTTTTATTTATGAAAATGGTTTCTTATTGTTAAAACAATCAAGAGGATCTAAATATTTCACATGCTTGCTTGTTTAACTGATGATTAATAATACTGAAGGAATAGACTTTCTGCATTATCTCATCTTGCCTTACACATTTGCTAGAGGGCAACACAGTGCACTGTGGGCTGACAGATAACTTGCTGTTGGAAAGTCATTGTATCCAAGGCAAAGGCAATAGCACAGCCTTTACTGGGGACTAAGGGTCCCTCAGGCTTTTGCTTTGCATGCAAAACATTCTCATAAAGGAAATTAAATGAAGTGCTCTTCAGATTTGTCAAGTCTTGATGAGTGGAATTACTTAAAACCAAATTTTATAAAGCATTTTATAAAGCATTTTAAGTAATGTTTTAATCAGTTGATGTTTACACCCTTTGTCTTAATAGCACTCAGATGAAAAAGATCAATGATTATTTTATTCTGCAAAGACTATAAAACTTTAATGGGTTGCATAATAAGTATAACTCATAAAATCTACAGTTTAAATATGGATGATTATTAACCTGTTTTTAAAAAGCTGCAATTAAAGTGAAAAGGAATTACTTAAAGAAATGATTTGATTACTGCAGTCTGAGGAGGAAAAAGAGTGATATTCTAAAATCAGTATTATTTTTGTTGATAAGACAGACATTTGTAAAGATTTAAAATAAAACATGAATCTTTCCTGCCTTAGGCATGTTTGTGTTGCTAACCTAGAAACCTAGCTGAATAACTGTTTACTGATTTTTATTTTGTACTGCTTGCACAATGCTTGCAGTTGCTTCTTAGCACTTTCAAAGATATCTGTTGAAAAAAGAACAAGCTTGCGCTACAGGTAGTTTTACATGCAGTAAACACATTCCTAAGAACAATTACCTCATTAATTCCATATTCATAGCATGCAATAACATTTCTACTGTTACTCAAGAATCTGTCCTAGAACAAACCTACTTTTATCCTTTATGATAGTTAAAATGTTTGAGGCTCTTTTCCACTCTTCTGAGTCACAGTAGTTTTGGCTAGTAAATGACACATGCTGAAGAATTTATCTATCTGGAGTCATCTTATGATGGACTCTCTGATGGAATTTTTCTCTAATGTCTATATCCTGTCTAATTTATTTTACCCTAACATTTATTTATTTATTTATTTTATAAGGGAAGAAAATCCCCAAAGGTTGTGTGTTGGACTTTTACAGTAGAATTGGAATATAGAACTCCAGATTCTCTTGCAACTACTGTTTTTCCTGGCATCTTTCCTTTGACTGTACTGAATACTTAGAGTAATACTGTGTAAATATCCACACACATTAAATTAATAATCAAAATAATTCATAAATAATAGTTCAAAAGCTCATATCTCTAAGGAAGGCAGTGTTTTTCTTTTTAGTGCATTGTTTTCTGTAACATAGATAAGTATGAAATTCTTACTATTTAAAAGAATACAAATTAATGGATTTCTGTCATATTTTGTCCAGTGTTAAATGTTTTGTGATGTCGTAAGTGAAAAGTTTTAGAGGACATATTACACACTATTTTTGATCAGGAGGAATCAGAACTTTTAAATAAATTCTTTCAGTAAACTCTAAAACAATCACTTTTAGAGTGGACTGTAAAAGCTGTCTTAATAACTCGCAACAGAAAGCCTACTAGTCTATAACTGAATGAAAATTGCAGATAAAAAATAAAAGCATGTATAGGATGGAGACATTTGGCAAGAAGATGTATCGGAAAACTTCCTTGGGCAGCCTGAGTAGTAGTAAGAGATAGGAGTATGTGAACTATGATTTGCTGTAACCGGTAGAAGTCTAAGAATGATTTTTGAAGCGCTGTGCTTGGAAGTGGATGAAGAAATGTCCATCATTTTACTCATATTTTATTTGAAATGTGGTGATTTGCTAATGGATCCAACCCATTACATTACTGGTGTTGCTAGGACTCAGATGACAAAGATTAATCACAGGGGTGATGCCAGAGTTAATTATAGCAGTGCCCTCCTAAACAGCACGATGAGCTCTGGGAAGCAGTAAAAGCTATTGTTGGAGTTAGGAAGTAACATGAGAGAGCAGTGTCGGGGAGTGAAGCAGCAGTGAGGAGACAACTGCTGGTGAAAGGATTGGAAAATACAGGATATATGGCATTGAGCATGGAAGAGAGGTGGGAGGAAGAACAGAAGGCTTCCAAGAAGAGAGACTTAGAAACTATCTCAGAACAGGTATTTGAAAGATGCATTTGCCACACATACACACTGACTCGCTAACGGTAGAAACATTGCAAAGCAAGTTAAAATATCCAGTTTCGAGTTAGAGTCATTATGTCTTTGTTCCTGGTAGGCACAGTTCCTTTCCTTTTTAGTTACTTACTTTTCACAGGAAATTAGTATCTCCTGATACCATTTGAAGCAAGTTTGTTCTCTCACAATCTATCGTATTTATTATTAATTTACTGGAGCTATACCTGTTTGAAACCTATTTTTGTTTTTCTTTCTAAATTTGAAAGAAGAGAGAGAGAAATTCCCTTGGTACTTACTGAAAATGTCTCAAACTGAACTAAAAGAACACAAAATTAAGAAGTCTGTGTTTCTGAAATCAGAGAAAAACCTTCTCTAGGAACAAGCCCTTGGATACTTAAAATGTCGTAGATTCACAGCTGTTCACTGTCTGTTCCTCAGTAAGGATTCCCTGATGGAGGGGAATTGTTCTTAAATTTCTCTGGGCAGAGGACAGCATACATTTTTGGTCCTAAGCGCTTTTCATTTCTATTAAGCAAAGCAATAAAAAAAGGCAAAGTCTAACTCAGCAAACACAGTGTATGCTTGTCTCCTCTGTAGTTCATAAAAAATGTCTCCTCTCTCTTCAAACAGGCTGTTTCTAGAATACAAAGTACTGTCTATTTCAAATGACACCAGATTGCACAAAAGGTATGAATCTGAAGATTAGCTTTTATTTTATTTGCTAGGAACCCAACATCCAGTTGATTGGGAAAAGTTGTATTTCATTTAGAATTATATCCTTTAGCTGTTTCTTCACAAACCACTGCAACTTTTTCATAAGTCCTTCAATTTCTTTCTTAGAAGCTGCTGTGATATGGCAACAGATTTGGCATATAAATTGATGCTGACCCTGAGGGTAAATAATTCTCTCTGTGAGTTGTTAAGTTTAGTGTCCGTTGAGCAGCTCAGGTGAAAGTGCAAACAAGCAAAAGTCTGTGGTTGATGGCATTTGTGCTAATACACAGAAGATATTAACTTTGAAGATTAAAAAAAATAAAAAAAATAAAAGTAAGAGAAGGAAGTATTCATTCTGGTAAAATTAAAACTTTCCTATTTTCTAGTTTAATGAGAAAATGACAGAACCTAACCAACTCTAAACTCAAAAATACAGAACACACAATGTATAAAATATGTTGGGATTCTTATCCTTGCTTATTCAGTTCTGTGATTTTATTAGTATCTCTGCTTCAGATAATTGGACCCAGAGTAAAGTACTGTATTATTTTATCTACATTTCTTAAAACAGCATTTCTGTGGACTAGAAAGCACCAGGAGAAAGGTTGTGAAGAACAACTTCAAGTTCAGTAATTAAATATTTCAAAAATTTATTAAGCTTTTCAGTAAGACACAAGATTAATCAGTAACACAAAAAGTTACTTAATACTGCAATAAGTATTATTTTGTGTCCAACTTCTCCTAAATACGAGGAGGATTAACAATCATCTGCTTTGGTCTTCAGCTATCATTAAAAACATTTAAGTCTTCAACATACTCAGGGATTTAAGATGATTATGTAACCTGCAGATTTTTAGACAGCTACTGCTGGTGATAAGCATGCATTATTCCAGGTTTCTGAGCTATGCTAGGAAATGATTGTCTTAGCAGGCTTTTATCACATAATAGTATCAAAAATTATTGATTTCAGTTAGTTTTTCCTGACTATTCATAGTGCAGAATGAGAGAGAAAACTCAAATTTTTGACAAAATTGAGCTGAGGAAGGACATTCTTGCTGGTAGAGATGATTCTTAAAGGGCTTGTCAATTTTATTGGATAAAAATTACCAATCTCATAGGTAGTAACATTCAGGTAGTTTTTGAACTTAAGGAAGTTCTGTATAGAAACAGGAGCCTGTGAGACACATTGGAAGCTTGAGAATTTAATTTGGATGCTGTTGGTAGCCAGCCTAAAACTCCAAATTACAAACTAGCCGTGCATTTCCTTTTTGGCTCCTCATATTGTCCCGGTCTGAAGTAGCCTTTTTGATATATTTCTTCCTCAAGCCAGTAATACCAAAGCATGTAGAACAGAGGGGAAAAAAAAAAAAAAAAAAAAACCAGGTTAGTCTAATGAGTTTGAACCTCAAAGGTTCTGGTTGAAATAAGTCTTTTAAACCATATCCTTAGGCCTTAATTTATTTCATCTCATTTATCCATCATTAGTTTTACATAGGAGATGTCAGTTCTGAGTAACTTTAATTTGGCCTTAACATCCATCTATTTTGTTACAATGTAATCACTACAAGCCCTTCTTTCATATCTGCTGGAGCTTCACTTTAAATCTCCGTGAAAAAAAAATTATAAATACTGCTTAAATATCAATATGTTACCTTCCATTTGAATGGCTATGTGGCAACATGAGTGTGCTCAGATTGTGATGGTGATTCAGTAACCTCTTAAATTGTAATTGCAAATATTATTTGCCAAGTGTCATTTTGACACTATCTCCCATAACATCCTCATAAACAAGCTCAGGGAGTGCAGCCTAGATGAGTGGACGGTGAGGTGTATTGGCAATTGGCTGGACGACAGAGCTCAGAGTGTTGTGCTTAGTGGTGCAGAATCAAGTTGGAGGCCTGTAGCTAGCGGTGTCCCCCAGGGGTCAGTACTGGGTCCAGTGTTGTTTAACCTATTTACCAATGACTTGGACGATGGAACGGAGTGTACCCTCAGCAAGTTTGCTTACGACACCAAGCTCGGAGGAGTGGCTGGTACCCCAGAGGGCTGTGCTGCCATTCAGAGGGACCTCGACAGGCTGGAGGGTTGGGCCGAGAGGAACCTCATGAAGTTCAACAAGGGCAAGTGTAGGGTCCTGCACCTAGGGAGGAATAACCCCAAGCACCAGTACAGGCTGGGGGGCGACCTGCTGGGGTGCAGCTCTGCAGAGAGGGACCTGGGAGTCCTGGTGGGCAGCAGGCTGACCATGAGTCAGCAATGTGCCCTTGTGGCCAGGAAGGCCGATGGTATCCTGGCGTGCATTCGGAAGATTGTTGCCAGCAGGTCAAGGGAGGTGATCCTCCCACTCTATTCAGCCCTGGTGAGGCCGCACCTGGAGTACTGTGTCCAGTTCTGGGCTCCCCAGTACAAGAGGGACATGGAACTACTGGAGCGAGTTCAGAGGAGGGCTACTANGTCTCCTTCTCTGGAGATATCCAAAGCCCGCCTGGATGCCATCCTGCGCAACGTGCTCTAGGTGATCCTGCTCGGCAGGGGGGCTGGACTAGATGATCTTCAGAGGTCCCTTCCTACCCTGCCCATTCTGTGATTCTGTGGTTCTGTGTGTTACTATTGGTCATTTGTTTAGTTTTCAATTGAGCCCCTTGTTTGGAGCAAGTGCAACATGCTTGTGCACCCTTTGGCACAGACAGCCTAAGCACATTGGCAGAAATCAGTAACTTCAGCAAAATAGGTCTTGACTAGTTCTGCAGATTTTTCATCCCCGTTAGCTAATGACAATTCTTAGGGCCTAGTCAAGCTTCTTCTGACTTTGCAATTCCTCCCTTTTAATGCTCTACTCTACTTGCCATTTCTGTAACAGGGAGTGATAGTGCATTCATGCCCTCAAGGCTGTGTTTCCATGCTCTGGTTGGTGTTTTGAAAACAGACTAATATTCACAGAAAGCTTGGAAAATGTAATGTGCATGGAGAGTCCTACAAGTGGTAAAGGATTATGGACATCTGTGCTATCAAAATGTTTTCTGCTTCAATAATATGTGCTTTTGAGTTACAAACCCCTGGCCCATTTCCCCAAAACTTTACAAAATATTTAGCAATGGTGGGCTTATCAGTGATGACTGCTTGATACCGTCACCTAATTTCTATTTTCATGTGAATATCTATCACAACTATGCATAAGGCAAAATTATGCCTTAATGCCTAAGGCATTCATTTCTTTGCTACATCCAGACAAAAAAAATGAATATATATGAATAGAATATATATCTATATATGAATAGAGGTAAGTCTTACTGTTGTTGCCTAACTTAATCTGTTTTGGGGGACTACCTCATTGGTCCATCTCTAGATAAATACTTGAAAATATTGGATCAAAGTAAAAACAAACAAACAACAACAACAACAGCAAACAAGGGCAAAACCAGGTTGCTGCAAAAGTTTATCTGGAATTATTTACTGCAACAATTTCCAGGTCTTTCTAGAAAAGTTGGATAACTCCTATTTTCCTATACTTTTCACCTTACAGTGTCTTCCCCAGAAGCATATGGTTCTAAACTACTGAGATTTTCTTAAACGAGTTACTATTCATGCATGATTTTTGTTGCCATCTCTTTCTGCTGACTCTTCCTTAAGTAGGGGATTAATCAAAGAAACTATTGTGAATATATTCAGATTTGGCCTTCTAATCAATCTTAAGGAAGTGATTTAAACAAAGAATGCAAATGAGTATGTTTGATCTGTAACGACAAATGGTCTAATCCAATTGTGTATTAGGCCTCAAATTGTAATTTGTGTAATGATTTAAAAGGCAAGGTAGTACACCTCCCTAACTTACTTGTAGAAAGAACAGCAAGTAGACTGCCAAAGACTTCCCTGGCTTTTGGTAGGAAAAAAATACAGAAAGAGTTTTGGTACAGAGTGGGGGAAATAAACATTGAAACAAATTACCAGTATTTTCTTTCCTTGAAGTTAGGAACATACAGCATTACATAGACTTATTCAGTATAATGCTAATGACAGTTAAAAGATCATTGCCAAAAATTAGGATGTTTAAATATGTTAGTATGATCTCAGATACCTAATTTGAGGCTATTCCTATATTTACAAGAAAAAAGAAACAAAAGTCTAGCTTTTGGTTCCCTCACCTCTACATGCTTAACAGTTCGAAGAAGTGTGAAAGTAAGCTGCTAAACGCTCAGTACAGGAGGATATAACCAAGTCATATTATGACCTTACTTGCAGAAATCTAAGTTAAAGTGGATGAGATGTCGGATCTAAATTGATTTCTAAAACCAAAATGTCCAATATGAGCCAACTGTTTAGCGCCTTCCTGAATCAATGCAGAAAGATGTGTAGCTATAGAAAGGAACTCTTTCCATCTGAGACGCTTACCTGGGATGGCATTAACCATCTGCAGGAGGTATTTATCTCCCATAACTATAGTGGAAGTGTAGATGATTACCTTAGGCATCTATATTATAGAATACTACAAATCCTATACTTACTATGCTGTCTTAAAATGTTATACCGGAGGTAGCCAACAGATGCGGGAAATTCTAATTAGATATTAGGAACAATTATTTCCACAGTGAGTGTTGTCAAACACCAGACTAGTTTGCCCAGGGAATGTGTGGACTCTCCTTCCAAGCAGATAATCAGAACTTCACTGGGCAAAACTCCGAGTACAGGGGCCTGGGCAAGGCTGCCAGTTGGTGCTGCACTGAGAACTGGGAAGCTTCAGCAGATGACATCCACAAACTTGTTTCAAACTAAATTATTGTGTGAATTCTAAAGGCCTGTGGTAAAGCAGAGAGACTAAGACTATTGTGTTTAGAGGAGATAAGAACCTAAGAAAGGGGGCTGGCGAAGAAGTAAAGCAGGAAGCATTCCGTCCAGCCTGGAAGGCAAGGTTGATAGGGAGAAGTGATGCATTGTGTTGGACCAACAAGCTGGCTTTCACCAAGCTACTTTTCTTTTCCTTTCTCCATCTCTACACACCTCCCCCGCTCCCTTTCAGGTCTTACTGGAATACAGGAATCAAACAGAAAGAGTAAAGGATGAGGTTAGGAGTAGGAAAGGTATATGAAATTTATGGTGATATGGTAAGAGAAACCTCTGGTTAAGACATGTTTCAGCTAAGCTTGTGATCACTGCATTACTGCTGTTTTATTCCAGAGAGCCTTAAAAAGATTTACAGTGCTTATAATTTTGGTGGATCTCTAACTGAGTATAAATGAATGTGGGAGGATAGGGAGTAAGGGTAAAGCAGTATAGTAAACACAGGGGTTGAACTGTAACAGACCATGCTGCCTTCTATCCAAAGGATGACTCCCAAATAAAGATGTGAGCCGTAGGACTGAGGTCTAGAAACAGTGACTAGATCCTGTTCAGATCACTGGCTTGGATGTATGTGGGGTTAAGTGTTAGTGTATAATGTCCTTTTGGTATGTCTGTATAGTGATAGAACAAAAGAAGAAGCAGTGGCATACAGATGGAAATTGGCATTTTTAATTAAACTGTGATATTGTTCTGTACTGGATATTTACAAATTGTCTTTTCATCAAGAGGAGGCCATTTTTTAATACATTGAATTTTTTTTTTTTATCAGCAGTTAAGGAATAGTCATTTCCAAGTGTTTGGTGCCTTGAAAGCAAAAGACATTCATACTACTTATAAACAGTATTTTAAACTTCACACAGTTGCTTGAGCAGAACAGATGTTGGTTGAGTACTTCAATTAGACAGTGAGATGTTCAGTTTGGAAAATTCACCCTGTGAGGGAGAAGCTCACGATTATAGCTTAGGTTTGGTTTGCATTCTGCTTGCCAAAACATCTGCTGTAAGACAATGTGTTCTTTTGACATGCCATGAAATGAAATGCCTTTGATTAACTTTTACCTGCAGTTTAATGGTATAGCTGTTGAAACTCAGGATATATATGTTTGTGCATACATTCTTATTATTTTTCTTCCAGATGTGATGTTCTCACCAGTCACAGACAGTCTGATAGTGTTACCTACTCATTGTAAAGGGCTGCCATGTTTTTATTGTGCCAACCCTACCATTGTCTTAGTATCCAGCACTGGGTTGTTTAAAGACTAATGCATGGGGGCACAGCGTAGAAGTCACTGCAATGGGCGTTGCATAGATCCTCCTTTTTCAGATATCCATACACTTAGAAGATTTAAATTTACTATGGTGTGTGTTTGGCATGCCATATAAATTCAACCAGTGTTTAGTGTTCTTCTAAACTGTGTTCAGTCCTTTGATAGATTTGCAGTTGAGAAATTTATTCTTCATTTTTTTTCCTAAGTACAACGACAGCTAGAAATATACCAAGGACTCCAGAAAAATCACATTCTTTTAATATTTTCTGCAAAGAGAAAGGGATTCTCTATGCTGGTCTGCAAAAATGACTTCTTGCAAGCAAGAGTAGGTCCTAGATACTGAACAACTCGGAATGTTGATTTTGTTCCTCAGAATCCCGTGTACCTCGTTTTCTTTTTGATGGGTTAATGGAGGTGCAAAGACACTGGTATTTAATTCAAGTACTACAGGAGATCAGTGGACAAGCAAGAGATTGACTTGAATTCTTCTAAACTGTCTAGTATCAGCTTACTGAAGACTCAGTCTTGGCAGCAGGATGAAGTAGCTACCATTTTTTTCACTCACAAAAATGATGTGAAGCAGAGATCTGAAAATGGGTCATTGTCAGACTCTCAAATGTAACACCCATTATTGCAGCTGGTATAAGCTGGCTATCTCCATTGCTCAAAGATACTGAATTTTCTTATGCAGTTTGGAGATGGCATAATGGTTTAGATACATAAAATGTCTTTCTGAGTCATTTCCAAATAGTAATGTTGGATGTAACTAGATTCTGCATGCTGTACTTTTAGTTTTAAAAGATTAGCAGAATCTTGTAACAAATACACTATTTGTTGAGTACTCTTGTGGGGGTGGGGGACACTAAAGTAGGATGTGATAATGTATTTCACTGCACATATTTGCTTTAATCTGTGTTGGTTATAACATAGGATTTTACCTATGTGTCAATTGTAGCTTTCCAGTATTGCTGTTGCCTCAAACAGAAGTTGTATATCTTTTCTAAAACAAGGCTTTGTTAAATGTTATTAACGGTTATGTGAAGCAAGGATAGATTTAACAGAAACAATCAAATTGCTTATCAAGCCATTTTTCTCTCAGAGATAGCTAATAAATTCATAAGAACTACTTCACATATCCCACTCCAAAATATTACTGGAGTTTAGGTTTTGGGTATCATCACTTACGCAGTCATTCTATCTGAATCTCGGACTAAATTCTTTTGATAAAACATGCTTATTACAAGAAAATTCTTTCATTATTAATATAAAAAATGTAGTAAAAAAGGTAAAAAAGATTGTTCTGTTCTGAAGTGGAACCTTCAGCAGACAGTATTTTGACTTTAAACTACCATTATGCATCTGATTTAGCAGGCTGAACCTAGAGGCAAGGATCACATCTTCTTCTTTGTAACTTGCAATGGCTGAATACATCGACAGTTTTTAGGGAGCATGAGCTGGAAAACAAACCCATCAGATCCCAAAAGTTTAATGGCTTCCTGTTCTTAACTCAGACTGGTTGTCCAACACCTCATAGTGAATGAATTCTGATCTAAGATTTATGCAGCTTGATTTGTTTTATATCCATTTGTTTTATATCCGTGTGTTTTATATCTTTAAAAAAATCCCTCAACTCCTTCTGTATAGAAATAGATGCAGGCATTGCTGAATGACAGAACAACATGCAGATTAGGTGACCTGATTAGGAAGGGGAAACCTCAGTGGTAACAGTGGTTAGTGAGAAAGGATGGAGTAAAGTGTATGTTTTAAATTTTACATTAGGAGTAAACTAGACAAGGTAATTATGATGAAAACCTCTTTGAAAAAGGAATGATTTGCAAGAAACTGTGTAGAGAACAGCAGACTGAAGAATGAAGGAAATATCAGTACTCCCCCGAGGCAATGATTCCACTTCCTCTGAGAACATTAAAAGTAAAACCTTAAGTATTTTCTATCAACCTATACATTTGTTACTATGTATTGAAGTACTGTACCTCTGAGCTAGTGGTTTGCCATGTATTCACATAGTAGTTTATAAGCTCTACACTATGTCTTCCTGTTTATGGATCTCATAGAAGGATGTCAATTTTCCTTCTTGTTAAGTTTATCCATCTGTCATCATATGTCATCATTTAGTTCAGCCTGGGTCATCTTCAGAACTCCTCATGACCAATGTCAGTGATGTGACAGTGATACTGTCCTACTCTCTCTGTAATTAATGTTCTGTATCTGGTAGGAACAAGTTCAGGATGTGTAAAGCTCTCTGAATTCCTCCTGACTTTGGTACCCTAGTTGACAAACAGGAGGAAGAGAGATGAATCCTAAGAGTGAAGTTCAAGTTATTGCAGGTGGGGAGTCAGGAGGAATAGGGAGAACTCCACATCTCTTAAAATTGTGTTGTTTATATTGACGTACTCTAGACCTCTCCAGGAATATTTTTCCTGTAAATCAATGGCCTAAAGCACTACCTGCTGCTTGAAGAGTAGAAGCTCTTGCTTTGATTTTTGTAGCAATGATTGGTCTCCCGTGGTAGCAAAACTGGGCTTCTGTCATTCAGCAGTGTAAACACTGAAGAGTGAAAAAGAGCAAGTATCAGCAGGAATTGTGACTGTTCAAAACAGATTTTAGATTCAGTGGACAGTATGCTGTTGCCACTTCTTTTAAAGTAACCTTTCACTGATATAGTAGCATTATCAAACGAAATTTGATCTGTTGTCACTTAAGCATGGCTGGTTATCAACTGTTCTCTGTTAATTAAAAAAAAAAAAAAAAAGATTTTTTTAAAGTTGTTTTTTTTTTTTTCAAAAAATGAAAAAGAAACAGAAAGAAAAAAAAGGAAGAAAAAAAGAAAGAAAAGGCACCACCAGAAATTGGTCACAAATGCTTTGGAACAAGTACTTTTATATGTGGCTGTGGAGAATCGGTGTTATTTTGTATCAATATTATATATGCATAAGATATAAAATTACCTGCTTGGTGTTATTCTGGCTCAATAAAGAAATCAAAAGAGGCTTCAAGGGAGGAATAGGTATTGCAGAAAACAGTGAGGGATATACACCTTATCTCTGGAAAGAGTATTGAGGCTTCTTTCAGGAAAAAAATGATGAGCTTATCACCAGGAAATATGGATGTTCCTGTTGCCATCTTAGTTAACAAACTTACATTTTGCAGGCCAGAGTCTAAGAGTAAAAGAATATTTAAGCCATTAAAAATTCCTGACTACAGAGAAAAAGTGAATGAATGAAGAGTAAATTCTTAGATGGACACATTGGCTGGGAAAGTGTAGGAGGAAAGACCTTCTCTCTTGGCTCAGGTTTAGGTGTTGTTTCCAAACAGGTAAATTAACTTTCTGAGAAGTACTGAGATAAATCTAAGAGCCAAATCTGCAGACCTCATGTAGGCTTAACCCTTCTCTTTACCTGTTGTGTGTGCCTCCTGCTAAAAGGAGGTCCCTCAGCCTGTAAGAAGCTGTTTGAGGCCCCTGTATCAGCTTCTGTCAATGGGCACCTGAAGGTAATTTTTGAAGATGTACCCTTAGGTGTAGTGTAACATAAACATTAGCAGTGCGACTCAGTATGTTCAGGCCATTGACATCCACTTGGAGAAAGCAGCAGAACAAAGTGCTTGTCACCTCAAAGGTGTATTTATGGGGGTGGTGGGGAGTAATTGTAGCTCTGTTCCAGGCAGTGAGTGAGAACAGTGGGTGTTGTAGGGGATCGGAGGTAAACTGCAGAAAAAAAGTGGTCTTCTGTGCTGTGAAAACTGCTTGTTAAGAGACTAGGGGGAGAGATCACAGGCATACTTTGTCCTTGACACCACATTAGTCATTAACACAGGTATGGTGGAAATACTTGTTTTAGGCTGCTTTTTGAAGAGGCGAAGTTATAGCAGAAGCTTCATAACACTTAAATCTTTTGTTGTCTTTCTGTATGGCAGTTTCTATCCTGCTTCTGTAATGGGAACAGCCAGGGTAAAGATGAATAAATGAACAAGCAGTAGACCCAATATTAAACCTCTTTTATATCATCTGAGGAACTGCTTGCTTTACAGAACTTTGTCTTGGCCTGTTCACCACAGGGAGTCCTTTCACCCATCCATTCCAGTGCTTAGCTTCAACAACCCTGAGCTGTTGGTCTAACAGAATAAAGTCATTTATTCAGCAGATTCATTACAGAATTATGAAACCAGAATTAGTGGAATCTTGCAGCTTCAGCAGTTACATCTGTATTTTGTTTGTATCATCAGATAATGAAATTTGTTCATTTATTTTGACAAAAGGAAGGTGAGATGTAAAATGGCAATCTATTTCAGTATATTAGAGAAATTGATAATGCTTTACTTCAGATTACTGTGCTTAAAAATTAGATGTTTATGACAACATTTCTAGGACCATGAAACCTGTGGAAGTGCCAGATTTGTACCACACTGGTTGAAAGTTGTAAGAGATAGCACTCAGATGAAACACCTAAGGATAGGATGTTATAATGCTGAGAATCCAGTATGGATTTTAGGCCCTAATTCTTCAAAGCATTTAAGCTTTGTACATCAAAGGTATGCAGACCTGCTAGCCAGCAACTTCTGGTGAATTAGCACATTGCATTATAGATGTCTAAAAGGCAGAACTCAACTAAGCAGAATGGTCACTCCAGCTCTATGCTAACATAATGTTCATTATTAAAAGCAAGTAACCAAAGAGATTAGACCATACTGTCATGTAATTTTCTCACTTACCTTCATTTTGCATTACAAAAATATTTGTCTTTATGATGGTATTTGAAGTCACCTTTACATGGTGTTTTCATTTGCTTTTGATTTGCTGTTGAATTTAGATAAATAAGTACCCTCCATAGTAAAGAACTATAAAGTTCAGAGCAAAAGCATATTGTTCCAGATGGTTATCAATTTCTAAAAAGAGCAACTACAGTGGGAAAGCCTACCAAAACCTTCAGTATAGCAGCACAGCTAGGCCCTGCAATAACATATCTCATGCACTAGCACAGAGAGCACCAGTGAAAAGCTGGGAAATGTTTTTGTTTGTTACTGAATATGCTTTGTAACCAGAAGTATTAAAAATAATAATAAAAAATTAATTTGAATAAAAACTACATGTGGTATTTCTAGTTAGATTGCAAATGTGCAATACTGTAGAATGAAGATATTCTACACTTCCTTCAGCATTTACTGCATTGCAGTCAGATCCATCCTGACAGGATTTATCTGTTATTTCATTCAATTTCCTCAGAAAAATGAAATTATGTATTTCTCTTTGTGCTCTCAAAGCAGCAAATTCACTAGGTCTGTTGTATTTTTTTGGAATTGTATTTATAGTCTTTTCCTTCTTTTCTCTGCAAGCTTGTCAACATTTGTAAATCAGTATTTACTATTTCTAAAAAAATTCTCCTGCACTACTGCTTAAAATCATACAGTCCAGACAGGTAATGCTGAATGTGACTGTATTTTCTTTTGGGAGGTCATGGTGGAGTGACAAAGGGAGGAAATGATATTCACAATACAGCATATTAGAATACTTGCTTATTCCTATCACACTGGACTGGAATTCTTAACAATTTACAATATATTTTCATAGCAGTATAATTAATTTTACGAGGGGGTCAGGGTCTTTTTTCCCTATGTGGTAAATTATGCTAAATCTTTGTGAGTTAATTAAAAATCTTATCTGTTAATTATCTCTAGTGTGTGCAAAATAGCTGTTCATGTAAGTTAGGATTTTTTTAGTCATTGGAGTCTTACTGGTTAAGTCTGAAAAATATGATACTATACTAAATTTTGATTTACAGCTTTAACTGGAAGGCAATAAATGGTGAATAGTGTCAATTGTCATATCTCTATTACAAACAACATTCATTGTGACTGACGTAGGGAAAGAGTATGAAATGTAGGGAATGTCATTATTATGTAATGAATCTCACTTATGTAAACACCAGTAATAGCATTATCACTCTTTTTGGTAGTAATACACCATTTGGTAGTTATATACCATTTTTGGGCATGGTCTGGGAAGATTAAAATCATCCTAAATTCTATGTTTAATTGAGATAATAGTGTTATCGTGATCCAATGAATTTAACTCTAAAATTAATTTTTTTAGGTATAAGTTCAGAATGATTAACATTTTTACTTCTAATACTGTAAGTAAACCTAAATATCTTGATATTGTTTTAAAACCACTAGCTACTATTGCCTTTATTGAGGGGAATATTTTTCAAATGCAACAGTCACTGTTTGATTTTGATTCATGCCACCGCTCACTTAAGTGTGTGTCTGTTTCTGCTTGTTCCCCCTCTTCCAAAAGAAGTGAGGCACATAATGTGTCCAGAAAAGGGCAGCTCTGAAGGTCGTTATCAGATTTATTCCCTACTCTTATTTCCTGGTTTGTTAAGTGATTGTGCATAGGTTCACAGGCAAGAAGATGAGGAGGATTTAAAAAAGGACCCTAAAGAATATTGCATCTCTTTTCATTTCAAAGTCAAAAACAAAAGAGAGACAAATTAAGATTGTGGTAAAGGCTTGGCAGGAACGCTTTTAAAACTGATACAAGTACTGAATGCATAAAATCAGTAATCAAGTTGGGAGTCATATGTTGGAAGCAGCAAATGTGATACATTATCTACAAAGATAACACACTGTTCATTTTTCTTAGTAGCTAATTTAACTATCAGCTTTTTATTGCTTCTTCTGCTTGGTCCTTCCATTATTAGCTGAAGTCAACATTTCCCACAAAAGTTCAATCCTTGGTAGTAATAATTTGCTGCCATATAAAATAAATGACTTAACATAAAAGATTTTACTGATTGTAGTGCCAGTTGGCACTTTCTTGTTATCTGTTGAAATGAGCACAACACATTGTCTATTATACACAACTACCCTGTGACCACAGTGTTTGTGGCAAGTTTTAACATTATTGCTTCTGTATGTATTTTTTCCCCATAAATTATTCTTTACAGAAGAATGTTAATTAGTAACTGATAGATATAAAGATTGCCAGGGACAGCCCATTAATTCCATTTACCTTAATGGCACTTAGATCTTAGCTTGCAGTACAGCTGTATTCAGACTGGATTATAAATGTAATTTTTTGCATCATTAACTACCCTGATTAATCTTAGACAGCAAAAGCATAATTTTAGAAACACAGGACTCACAAAGCGCCACTTTAAAGTCGTAGCTTTGCTCTTTTATATTCATATCATTGTAAACAACATAGATTTTGAAAATTTTGACAGGGAAACATTTTTTCTCCCTTTCTTAGTAATTATCTTGTACCTTGTACTAGTCATTTTTCATTTCTGCATTTACTTTTTTTTTTTTTTTTTTTAAAGTGCCTTTTGGAACATATTTTGCTTTTGACTGGTGCAATTACTGGATATTTGCATAGTAACTGACCACTATTAGCAAAGTGTTCATTCTGCTCAAAAAGTATTAGGGAAAGAACAGGTAGTCTGTGTCAGATTTCTGTGGAGGCTCCATAGAGGAGAAACTTACTGCCAGAAGATGTCATTATGATTTTCATGTTACGAACTTCATGGATGCCCTGGTTAGAAGTCCAACAAGCAATTCACTGTGTTGGACCAAACAAGAACACAAATTCAGATACCAACCTTAGACAGGAGCAGGTTTGATGAAGTGCTGGTGTTCCAGAGAGCAGCCAGAAAATGGCATTTTCTACTTGAGTTCATGTCTAATGTTAACAGTTGGGAAACTTGACCTGCCTGGTATCTTAAAAGGTTTTGCCAGGTGGAGTTTTCTGGCTTGTTTTTCTTTGATTTTGATCAGGGAAAGATGATGTAACCCTTCACTGATTGTGTGCCTTAGGTGTAGTATTGTCTTATCAGTGTAAAGCTGATGTGACAAATCCCCACCCTGATAAGCGCATAATGCTACTTAAGGGGTTAGAATCCCAGTTGCAGTCAATAATGAAAAAGACAAGAAGTGACAGAAAGAGAGAATTTGTGCTGATAATAATCAAAAATCTGAAAAGATAACTAAAAGCAGTTACTTGAAAGACGATGTTTCAGAAAAGTCATTTTTAAGCGATGAATGGCTAAGGTGCTGAAGGATGGTTCTCAAGAACATACAGCTCAGTTCCTAGATTTTTCAGAATCAGCCAACACTTAAGTTGGTGAGTGAGTGTGCTGTGTGGCTCCTCATAAAAAGTGTGAATGGAACGTTTTTTGAAGGGGAGAAGAAGGAGAAAATCTTTCTAGTGATTAATTCAAATTGGTGGTTGCATAGATGCCTTCTTTTACTAACAAAGATTTCTCATACGTGGAAGGGTCTGAGCAGATGCAAGTCTATTTTATTTTAACAAACTACGCAATTGCTTTTCATTTGTATTTGAGTCTCTGGGCTTCCTTTTCTTTCAGGCTGCAGGCACAACCATTGCAGGAGGAATCTGCTACAAAAATTGCAAGGAAATTGCCATAAGTATAGTTTTCTCAGTAGAGCCTGAAGAGGCTGCAGCACTGTCATGGTTTTGGCTGGGACAGTTATTTTCTTTGCAGAGGCTCGCACAATGTTGTGGTTTGGATTTTTCATGAAAATAGTGATGATAACACACTAATGTTTTTAGTTGTTGCAGAACAGGGTTTATGTAGAGCTAAGGACTTTTTTGTTCCTTTTACTGTCCTGCCAGCGAGGAGGCTGGGGATGCACGAGTAGCTGGGAGGGGCCACAGCCAGGACAGGTGACCCAGACTGACCAAAGGGATGTCCCATACCATGTGGCATTATGCTCAGCAATAAAAGCTGGGGGAAAGAAGGAAGAAGGGGGTGGACATTCTGAGTGATGACATTTGTCTTCCCAAGAAACCATTACGTGTGATGAGCCCTGCTTTCCTGGAAGTGACTGAGCACCTGCCTGCCCACGGGAAGTAGCAAATTAATTCCTTGTTTTGCTTTGCTTGCGTGCAGCTTTTGCTTTACCTAGTAAACTGTCTTTGTCTCACCTCATGAGTTCTTGCACTTTTACCTTTTCAGTTCCCTCCTCTGTCTTGCCTTGGGAGAGTGAGAGAGTGGCTGTGTGGTGCTCAGCTGCATGCTGGGGCTAAGCCACAACAAGCACTTTTAAAAAGACACATGAAAAGAAGAAGGGTAGAGGTTTGGAGCATTGAAGTTTGCAGCTACTCCTGAAAAAATGGTGGGTTTTTTTGGTTATCTTATCCCATAGCAGAACTGTTTGTGCTTGCAGCTGCTCCTGAGAAACTAGCAGGTAAAAGCTTCCATTCCACTAGGTGAGACTGTCATTTGAAACAAGCACCAAGAGCCGCATGAGGCATGGTGAGGAGTTGGCTAAGGGTGCTGCTCGAGCTGGGAAGAAGGGATGGGTGGAGGAAACAATGGGTTCAGCTCTGCATTAAGGCACAGACCTCTGCGGTGACCTTGGACCATTGCTTGCTCTCGGTTCTTCTCTGTACGACGAGGATAATATTTCCTGGCCTTCTGAGCGTGTCACAAAGATCTTGGTCATTAATGATTAATCCTGGCACATGAATGTGTACAGTTACGTAAGCATTAAGATCTGGACATAGTTGTCAAAGCTGAGATCCAAGGTCAAGTCTTGATTTGAACTCATTCCATCAGTGTTGAGATAAGCAGGAAAAAGTGCTGGTGGATAATGTTCGTCTCTAATACCATTTCAGTATAAAGCTAAAAGAGCTTTATAGTAGTGGGAGGAAAGATGATGTTTTCATTGGTGATGCTATTTTTATAATCACAGGTAATTCAATAGGTAGAAAATAAAAACAATCTCAGTGCTGAGAGCCCTACTGGTATCTGAAAAGACAGATAGAAACAAACCGTTTGGGGTTTGCACTGCACTTTTAGTTTCTTCCTTTTTATTTTTATTTTTTCTTTTTTTGTTGTTTTTTTCAGAATACATTAATTGCTGCCATCTTGTTAAGTCCCTCTTACCTGTTCTCTGTTGTAGGTATATATGGTGTAGAGCTTTACATATAAAAGCAAGGACAGGTCATCCATATGGTATCCATAGACATCAAATTATACATAAAAAAATAATTCTTCAAAATAACTAGAGCTGGGACATTTGTATATCATGGAGTTTCTTTTCTGAAAAGACATGCTAGCAGTGTAGATGCATTTTAAGTACTTGACTTGCAAGCAACAACTAGACAGTTTACAGGCAATAAAATTGTCTGTCTTCACATCCGTAGGTACTTGTGTGAGGTACTCCGGACGTAGATGATTTTGAATCAATTACGCCTCTGCTGTATAGTGCTAAGGCACAAGTGGATTTGCCAAAAGTTGTAGTAGAGCTCAGTTTTCATATGCTAATTACCTGCCTGTAAGTGATCTTTGTAAAGTACTGTGAGATACTCAGATGAGACTCCCTATTGTGTTTAAGTTCATAATATACATGAAGTCCTTTTCACCCTGATGAATTCACAGCTCTCAATGGCACCCTAGCTTCACTGAATGTTATGGGAACAGGGATAGTGCTGTTCTGGCCTGGGGTCAGTTTACAAGATGGAAGAACTCAAGAGGCTACTTGCCTGCAGTAGCTCAGTGTATAGCTGTTTCATCTCTTCCTTTTTGCTCAATTCTGGTTCCCATCCTCATGTGTCAGCTCATTTGGGCTTTCAGCCGAGAGGGACACAGAGTATGCCTTTTTATGCGCTAGGCTATAGCTATACTCCTCAGCTATGACTATCTTGTGTGTTTCAGGATCCATACATGACCAGTGGAGCTGGACCTGATATGGGATAAGGGCATCCAGTTTGAGTTTGCTTGACCTAAAATCACTGAGAGACTGAAATCAACATATGGTAACTTTTAAACAGAGAACTCAGAGAAAGGAGTGAACTAGTTCCAAGCCAAATCACTAGTACAGAAATTGACCATGAACTGTCATGATGGTAAAGAAGTGAATGAATTTCCCACTCTTATATTGTCCTTTTACAATGGGAGAAAAACATACACAAAACAAAACAACAAACAAAAAAAGTAACTGAAGTAGTTCCAGAAACCAAAAGCCTCTACTATCTCCACATGTTGATGTTTGGACTTTATGATCTTACAGGTCTTTTCCAACCTAAATGATTCTATGATGATTCTATGATGTTTGTAGATATATTAGTGTTCATTTGTGGAAGGAGGTGCTGTATTAAGCCTGTCTGAGATACCTTGAACATTTGGACTGATACTTCTGAATGCACACAAGGAACAACAGTTTTTCCTTCCTTTGCTTCATTTAATTCTGGTTTGATCTACAAAAAGCTGAAGGAGTCAGGGTCAGAATGGTACTGCCCTGGCAATAATTTTATCTAAATTTTAATTTTGATATATCATTAAAATAAAACTTCAAAGGTAAAATTGTATGGAAATGTACACTGCTAATATTTCGTCTTTTCCCAAATGATGTAAAAACATGCTGATAATTCTTTAATGCATCACATTTCAGAGATGGGTGAGAAGAGATTAAAGCACTTCAAGTAATGAATGAGTCGTAACTATATTCTCCACAGCTGTTCAGGGCAATCTGGATCACACTAATGATTCAGTCACTAAGACTGACAGGAGACAAAATGAACCTCAGTTGCAATCTATTGAGAATTACTGAAAAAGTAGAGTCACAATGTGGGCACCTAATACAGGAATAAGTTTGTTCTGTTCATCAAAAGGAAGTATAATTTTGGTTTTGTACCATCATTTATTTAGATAAAATGTGAGACTTTTCAACTGGTGTCAATGGTGTTATAATCTCCATTTATTCTAAATTCTTTCTTTTACAAAAAGTAGTCTTTGCCTACTTTTTTCCTCCTTTGCAGACTGAAGAAAAATCAGTTTGGTCTTAATTTTGCAGTTACTAATACGTTGTTAAAATGCAAGCCAGCAAACAATCAGAACTTCTGACCTATTTTCTCGTGATCCTGTGAACCTGTTCACATAAGACTGAAGTCTTATGTTGTTTATATCTGTGTGTAGTTACTAAGCAGCGCAAAGTTTATTTTCATTGGTATATAAGCTCTCAAATATATTAAGAGAATTTACTGCATTTTTTCATTTTCCTATTTCTCTCTCTCTTAGTGGAAGTGAGTTTCCTGAGTGCACAGTCTCATCCTGGTTCAAAAATTCAGGCAGGATTTAGAGCTAATGATATTATGAAGGAAGTAAGCAGGTTGGTGACTTCTCCTATGGACCATAATCTGTGAGCTGAACAAAGTCAAAATATTTTTCTATGCAAGGAGGTATAACGCTCTTAGTGATCTGTATCAGGGCTGTGAATATAGCTATGCACAGTGTTTACCCTTATACTGAACCATTGCATGTAATAAGGATATATTCAGCAGCACATACTAACTATAGCATTTTAATGCTATATTAAATACTATATTATTATACTATATACTTTCATAACTATAGCAGTTTCAATAGGTGAGTTTTGGAGAAATTTTTTTTTTTAATTGACTGCTGGTGATGAAATTAATTTAAATAAAATTGTCTTGAGTCTTAAGTGTTATATCCTTGAATTTCCTGAAGAAAGACAGCAGAACATTTCTTCTGAGAGAAAGGATTGAAGATGCTTTATGTACTTTTTTTTCAGTGCTGACCTAAAAGAAAAAGAAAGGGGAGGGGGGAGAAAAAAAGCCTGTGGTCAAGTAATTATACCAGCAAATGTCTACACTTGCACCTGAAGTGAAGTGCACCTACCAGATTTTGAGGAAAGACTGACACCCACTTAAGAACCAGGAGAGAAATTCAATATTTTTCTAGTTACTCTGTAGTAAAGGGTTGTCAGAGACCTAGTAACTAAACAGGCAGAACACCTTTGGTAAATGTTTCAAGTGTTTTGTTGTTGTTGTTGTTGTTGTTGTTGTTTGTTTGTTTTTCTTGGAATGATTACAAAAAGAGAATCTGAAAAAATTATCTTCAAGATTCAACTGCTATATTTTTGCCTTCTCTTCATGAAAATACTTGCTCACTCCTCCCCCCTCCTCCTGAAATGCAACATAAAATGATTCTGTCCCCATAACATTTTTTCCTTTTATGGTGCAAGGTATGAATTTAAATGGTGCCTTGGGGTCCCTTTTAGTCTCATATTCTATGGATTTACAAGTGCGGCTTAGGAACTGTAACTTCTTCCAGTGTTAAATCTTACCTCAATTACAAAGGCAGATTTTGAAATGTTTTGAAATGTTGTAAAAGTATAGATTTGATAGAGTATTTTAATGATGTTTGAAGCATCACTTCAGCTTTTTCAGGTAAGAATGTATGTTTTTAAACATTCTGATTACACCCTACACTTTAGTTCTTTATGGTTTCTTTGGAGTCATTAGAAAAACTATCATGTTAAAAAAAAAAAAAAAGGAAGTATTTTAAGAACAGATTGAAAAAGTATAGTAGCATGATCAGGAAGGCTGTATTGCAGAATTATTTTCCCACTCCTTATACATCTTTACACAGTCATTTCTCTGAAAAACATAGTTGTNAGACTGACACCCACTTAAGAACCAGGAGAGAAATTCAATATTTTTCTAGTTACTCTGTAGTAAAGGGTTGTCAGAGACCTAGTAACTAAACAGGCAGAACACCTTTGGTAAATGTTTCAAGTGTTTTGTTGTTGTTGTTGTTGTTGTTGTTGTTTGTTTGTTTTTCTTGGAATGATTACAAAAAGAGAATCTGAA
>VXAL01002010.1:23569-42941 GCA_013399475.1 Chauna torquata
CATTTTATTTTATTTTATTTTATTTTATTTTATTTTATTTTATTTTATTTTATTTTATTTTATTTTATTTTATTTTATTTTATTTTATTTTATTTTATCTTATTTTTTTTTTTTAATTTTATTTTACTTTCTGCCACTCTTCATTTCTTCTGTATAGATATAATGTCTGTGTAGTTGTTTTGATTTCATTGATTTTGCTGTAGAACAAAGTCTGTGTGTTTGCATTTCTGCAGACATACACATGCACACATAAAAATCAAATCCTGGGAAAAAAAAGTCACAAGAACTTAAATGAGGAAAAAATTAATCACTTTCAAGGGAAAATGTCTACTTATACTATGAGAAAATGTTTTCAAGGAGAAATCACAGATTTACTTTTCTGTTAATCATAAATGATTGAATCTATTTCATTATGTTGGACATGAGAATATGTATTTTATAGGTTCATTGCTGATAAATAAAAGTTAGAAGCTAAATATGACAAGAACAAATAGTGTATGCATACATTATATTTTTTTGCAATCAATTCCTAGTTCTCCAAATTTCAGTGGCAAATATTATTGAAGTGGAAAGATTTGGCTCACAGTTTTGCAATGTTGGAAAAATGTTGGCATATACACTTATAGTTATTTCCATTGTTAAAGATGACATAGGGTATATTGTATATTTTTATTATTAACTTTTAATGGAATGCCAGTGAAACACAACAAACTACAAAAAGATTTTTAGAGGAATTGTATCAAAATTGTCAAGGTTACTTTTCATGTAAATTAAAAACTCCGTCACACCAAAGTCCCTGTCAAAGTCTCTGTCAAAGCTTATATCTCTCTGTGTAGTGTTTATCTATTGGCAAACACGTTCATTATTTTGAGAATTAGTGTTTTGTCCAGCGTATTTCAACCAGCAATGCTAAAAATATTCACTTTTATTAAAATACGAAATTAGAAAATACACACGCAAACCAGGAACACATGATGAACTCTCTGTGATTAATATCAAATACATGCTTAAAATATTGCCCATGTCATAGCTTAAAATACCCTTTGAGGGTAAAAGAAAGCTTAGATATGCTCCCAAGAAAGAACAAACAGGAATTATTGGTAAAAAGGGGCCTAACTAAAATTGCAAGTATCATACACTCTCTTCAGAGCAATGGCATTTACGGTAGGCTTGCCTACCACCAACCATAATGGATCTTGGGTAAAGGTGGCTTGTGGTGGTTTTGTGAAATGAATGTTAAGGAAAGAATAATATCATAGCTTCAGAAGATAAAGAAGCAATTTTCCAAGTCAAAGTTCTGATTCTGGAAGTCATTAGTAGATGAGGTGATTCACTCCAAAAAATAAAAATAAAATAAAAATAAAAATAAAAATAAAAAATCTAAGTACTGCAGTAAGTTATTCTGATTATATTATGTGCATGTCCCTTCCAGCCATGCACAAAAGGAGTCTTGCACAGAAAGCAAACTATTTTTTCCTTGTGTTTTCATTTGCATTTCATTTAATCTTTAATGACTATGTGTCAGCTCATTCAGAATCCCATGTTTTATTGAACTTGATTATAGACCACCCAGGAGACCCAAGATGGATTCACAGTCAGCCCTCGCCTTGTCGCTGTGGGAGACAGCTGCTGAATAAGAGACGGCCAAGCTGCATCAGAGGATCCCTGATTATCCACCTGCTTGTCTTCTCTGAGTCTAACCATTCCAGCTAGTTCCCAGACAGCACTCAGGCATGGTCTTTGAGCAGTTTACTTTGTGAACCTCTCCCAAACATCTGAAGGGATGTGACTGCACTGGCCTGGTGTTTCCAGGGCTGTGCCTCCTCAGCTCCCAGTGCCTCCACATGAAATGGTGGGATGTATAACCCACTTACATCCTATAGAAACAGCGCATGGTTGGCTGCGCCGTATCAGAGTATTTTGTTAGATTTTAACTGAAAAACTTATATAAGAAAGAAAAAATAATAAAAAAAAGAGCGTTGGGGCCTCAAGGCTAGTACAATGCATCAGAAGAGAAACAGGGCAAAATAGTGTGCAGGGTGAGGACAGGTAGCTGCCTTGGCAGAGAGCACTGATGACGAGCAGTGTGAATACGGCCACTCACTCCACAGGCTTCTGGGGCTAGTGAGTGCCTTCTGCTCCTCTTTTGTTTGGCACCACATGTACAGTCTTGTCGGTCCTCTGTGCTCCCTTTACCAGCCTTGCTCTTCCCCTCCTCACTTTCCTGCCCTACCACTCATGCCCTAAACTGCTGCCCTCAGTTCTCATTGTTTTCTGTGATGCCCTCCTTCCCCCTCCTTTTCCTCCTCCTCAGCTCCACCTCTATTCTGATTCTCTTCTTGACTGCAGCCTCCTTCGCCTTCTTGGTGCTTGCTTCTTACTCTTGGGCACATTAAGGATATTTGTTTTAAAGAAATGTAGACAGGGAAAAAACTAAACCTTTAAGAGGCCTAGTCAATCTGAAACTTCGCTGTTTTCTGTAAGTAAATGAACTCAGGCTATAGCCCTTCTTTTTACCTTGAAGGGTATATTGCTAATTGAGGAAGGGAGTATAAAAATAAAATAGCATGCTAGGTTTTAACATGTAGATAAGAATGTTATTTTGTAACCAGGCATTTTTATAATCCACCTCGAATGTTAAACTGTAATAATAATTTAGCTATGGTCATAAGGTGGTAACAGTAGAGAAAGATTTGATATGTGTAAATGAAATATTTTTCTATCCATGGAACATGCTTATGTGCTAACCAAATATGGGTAAGAATAGTTGGAGAATGAATATATAAAGTATACAAAACAAGGGGTAGAAAACTATTTAAGGATTTTGGATACACGTGTTTTCTCTGGCTCTTATATATTGTATTGGCTAACAGATTATGTTGAAAATACAAAAAAGTTTCATATACATATAGGTAACAAAGTAAAGCAAGTATGACTCCTCACTGTTTTGTGCATTTTGAGTTTAATAAAAAATGACTTATAACTTGATTTTTTGCTGGAATAACTGTGACTATAAAAAGATTGTACAGTGACTAATCAGAGATAAACCAACAAATAAACTAAAATAAATCCAAAATATTAAATATTTATAATTTATCTAAGCTGAATTGATCGGACTCATAGCCTGATTTCTGGCTCCATTTTTCACTGTAGGACTTTGCTCATGTTGACTGAATGCAGAGACTGGATGCAGGTTAATAGGATCACAGGAAATTTGGGATCACCGCTTGTAGGTCTGATATTTAGCTTAATAATTGGTAGCTTGTAGGATCGAGTTGCAGGAAAAGTCATTTTGTATTTTTTCTTGTTCTGGTTTTGAAAAATGTGAAGAATTAGTCTAGCAATGTAGCTATGTTTACTATAGTGGGATTATTCAAGTGATTTAAGTTATTAGTTTGTATAACAATTTGAAATTCTGGAACTTAAAACTGCAAGAAAAGCATCTTCATTCTGGAGATAGGTCTGTAACAGTCTCATTTTCAAAGCCCACCAAGAACAAACTTGTACCAATGGTGCTGTTAGGCAGGCATTTTCACCAGCCTATACTTTTTCCTTTCATCTGTGTGTCATCTTTCATCTTCTACATAAATTGTATGCATTGGGAAACAAGAATTGTTTTTTTCTGTATTTCTTCTGTAGTCATCACAGTGGGGGTCTGGTCTCTACCTGGAGATTCTATATGGTATGAGTTGTGCTATATAGCACAAATAACAACGATTAAAATAAAACAATGCTAGATGCTGCTTACCCAAAAGCTCAGGGGTTTATGCAGGCCAAACCTTCTTTTTTAGTAAAACAAGGAAGTTCTTCTTTTTTTCAGGTGCTATCATTGATATCTGAGGGAGAAGCAAGAATTCACCTTGCTTTTTGTTTGGTTTGCCAGTGCAAGTAAACTGATCTTTAATCTTGTTTGTACCTGTCCCTGCTATACACCACCACTTGCGTGCCTTGCATGCAATGTAGTAGCCATACAAATGCATAGATTTATACACATTCTATCTGACAATTTATTTAAACTTAACAAAATAGTAAGTTGGATAAGTGGCATTTTTTACCATGAAAAATACTGAGCCAAGTCCTCATGTAAATCCACAGTTTACAGTAGAAGTATGATGATATACCCTGCAGAATCTGGCCCGCAGCTTGTGCTAAATGTAACTAACTTGTGCAATGTAACTGGCTATTTCACTAAGTAGTGTTTCATGTTGCTTCCTACAGAGGAAGTGTACTGGGAGCTCATGGTGTTTTTTGCGAAATACCTGCATTAAAATATATGGTAGATTAAACCATTCAGGTTAATAGTTCATACAGGAACCGACAGGGCTTCTTGCCCTGGCTGGCACTCTAGCAGTGCATGGTATGATCTCTCCTCCTGGAGAAAGCTCCCTTCTCAAAAGTTTCTCATCCAGATGGCAGGAGCAATTCACCCATCCATAAAGCAGTTGTAGAGGAAGCAGCAGTGGTCAAGTCTCCTATGCTCTGTCCCCTTGTTTAGCTAGATGCAGACCTGCAAATAGGTCTAAGAAGGATTAATGATAGTTTGTATCTTTGAATATTCCTTAGGACACAATCTGGTCCATGAAATGAATATTGCAGAGCTAAATTATCAGCAACGTTTTTCCCCCAAAGATGTGTTTTAATTGCTGTTTGGGATTTGAGTTGGTTGCTTTCAGGTTTCATTTAAAGAAATCCAGATGATACATGTAATCTCTTATTAAAGTGCTGGGGAAATGTAATTCTCAATTATGGTTTTCCTCATGTCTGTTTTATGGATGGCTGAAACATAAATTAACTTCCTTTTCTTTGCTGGTACATTTGTATAGTTCAGGAATACACTTTCCATCTCAAGAAAGGTACCGGTAAAGCTTTGTTCTATAAAGAATGAATGTGCTTAAAAATTAAAGATTTCAGATGCCAAGAATATGTTCTGCCTCGGTATATTAATTTCTTAGCTATCTTTTCCAGAAAAGCCCAAAAACTCAAGAAAAACATGCATGCAGAGAGCTTTGTTCCTTGGTATTAGCTGTAGAGAGACGTGAACTTGTTCAGAATAACTCAACATTGCACATATACAACATGACAGGCAATAGATGGCAGTCTTAATCCGTTGTATTGAAAGTATTGCAGAAACATGAATGTCTTTTGCCCCTCACCCAAGTCACACCTATCTTTCAGCATTTTGTAGGTCAATGCACAAACGTATTTGAAAAGTTCATTTTGAAGATCTTTTCCTTCTACAACCCTTGCTTGATTTGCATCCACCCTGCTATCCACATAAATGCATATCAAGGTGAGGACTGACAGTATCAGGAAGCAGATAATTTCCTTGCATTTAGCTCAGGATGTCATTGCAGGACTGTTACAGCATGAATATAGAGTGTTTGGCACTGTGGATATCCAGTCTGATGAGCAACTCTTTAGTCACCACTCAGAGAAGCACACTGCAAACCTTTCTGAATAGATTTCCCCTGCATGGTTCACTGAGAGAGAAGTCACACATCTTGTCTCCCTTGTCCCTTGCCTGGACAGCATTGCCTATTGAGGAAGTTATACAGGAGGGCATGTCTGCCTGCCTTCACTTAAGCCAAAGCACTTACGTAAACTGACCAAAATGAATTTTGCTATAGGCTATCACAAGTCTCTGTGCTTCCTCTCTGCTGACTAAAGGGTGGGTCCCCAAGGCATCTATGGATGAAAGGTGATTTTTCTTGTCCTGGTTGCATGCAGAGAAATGACAGGGTTTTCTTCATTCCTGTGAAATGGTACCAAGGAATAAAATCCTGAAGGAATTTTTTTCCTTCCCCTGCACTTTTACAGGGGATAACATGATTAGAAGTCTTACACAGGATTGCTAAGGGGCTTAATTAGTTAATAAATCAAATAAATCACTGCTGCTACAAGCAGCTGCAAGTTTAATCTCCCACTGGTAGCTTGTTCTGCTATCCTGAGTAGAGACACTAATACAACTTCCTTGTACTTGCTGCAGTGTGTCCTGCAATTTTAATCCCAGAGCATTTGTGGTACTAGCCAAGAATACACGGAAACACAACATGCCCCAGTTACCATAAGCAAACTGTGGAGCATGATGATGGAAAGCATCATGCTTTCCAGAGATGTCTTACTATCCTTATATATTGATGTATCTTAGATTAGAATCTGGGCTGTCAAGTGTTGTCATAGATGCTGGATGGATGGGGAAAATGTTTATAAACCACTTACAGAGCATAAAATTTTATATTCAAACCTCCAATATCTTTGATTATTATTTACAGGAGCTCCCTGCAAAATAATGCCAAGGGACTTCTGATGACAGAATTGCCACAAAATAATAAAATCTGTGTGGCAAATACAGATGTTCTAGGAGAATTATCAGAGGAAAAAAGATACTTATACAAGGTAATTGTTAATGGTAGTTGCCCTTGATAACCAAAGCTGATGAAATCAGTGTGAGGGAAAGGGAAAACATGAAAAGAGATCCAGTGTGTGTCAGGCTTTGATTTAATTTTCCCATGGCATTGCAAATCAGATTCAATTATTAGGCCAAATACGCAGTTTCCTCTGTTTTGTTACAGAAATTAGTAAATTGCTATTTGTAGACAAAACTTTAATAGGTTATTCATAAAATGAACAGAAACAAATGTCTGATAGACTGTTTGCCATTAATGTATCTTTGGACTCTTCCTTGGTTTTCCAAATACTGAGTTTGATATTTGCTGTATCTAAGCTTGGAAAGAATTCTGCACAAGCTTCCCACCCTGGATGTCAGACCCACTATAACTTAGCGAACTTATTCTCTAAATTAAATGTGGTCATTGAGAGAAGTGCATAGCACTGTGACAGATTCTTCTCTCTAGGAAACAGGGGTAAAGCTGTTGAGAAAGCTGAATTCAGGTTAGCAGTGATGAACAAATCAAAAAATATTTTTTTACTTTACCTTTTGACAGTCCATATGGAGTACTTCCTACATCAAATATCCAAGTACTTTAAATACTCTGGCACTTGCATCCTTCAAAGTAGGTGAGGGATCATTTCGTGATGAGATTTGAGCACACACAAGAATTGAGAGCAGAGTGTGAGACTGTGCTACCAAAAGTCTGTGGAAAAATTGCTTTCCGTCTCTGGTTACTGGAACAATTCCAAAATGGGATGTGCATAGCACATATTGTGTGCACAACAGTACAGCAGTCTTGTAACCTGTCACCTAAATATTTTTTCAGATTTTCTATAGAACACGTTATTTTGCTGATTTTTGCCATTTGTGAAAAATAAACCAACAGCAATGCGCACGCATGTACTCATATGTGCTGGTTTGCAGGTACCTCAGGTTTAATTAAACAGCAGACAGAAGGATTAACTTATTCGAGAAATATCACTGGGGAGTGAATACCTAGTTTCAAACCTATGACAAATCAGTGACTAGCATGTGTCTCTCTAGATGGTGATACCTACCATGTCATGTAGAAAATACTGTTTGTCTCACTGTTGGCATGATTTTAGGAATGTATTTTTATACACTGCGGTATTTCAGTCGGTAGATTTAACAAAAATCTCCAGACTTGCTTCCTTCTATAGTCTGGTGGTATGACACAAGCTAGAAGCAATTTACTTCCATTGAAATATGGCTTTAACTTGTAATATATAAACCCCAATATTCATAAATGAATCAACTTGTAACCAACAATCTTCTGGATAGCATTGCCCCAAAAAAACCAAGCCCCCAAGATAAAGAAAAAGAAAAGAAAGGTAGCATGGAGAACCACAAACAGGAGATAACAGAGGCAGAATGATCTCCAGACCAAAAGGGGGATGTACTCTTAGCTGCATTGTTGCATAAAGCGCAGAATACCTCTTCTCTCCAGAAAATCATCTCTCTATATTTTTATCCTCTTTTTGGTTCTCTTTGATTCCTAGCAAAATAAAGTGAGAACAGGATCTGGGTAGACCATAGAATTATTTCTGGCTATGATGAGCAATACTAATGTTTCACAAGAAAACTATATGCTAGTCTGTAATTTCCAATGATTGAACTGCTGTATATTTCTGAGTAATGAAAAATAAAACCACCTGCTAAAATCAACGCTACTTTGTGAATAATTTGCTAACAATTATGAGCTAAATTAATTGGCTCTGTGTGTATGTGTGCCCTGAATTTTTCACCCAGTTCTACCAGTTCATTTGCACATTTTTTATTAAGGTCTGATTCATTTCATAAACATAATTCTTAATCAGGGAGTTTGGTTAACTGAATTTCAGCAATAGAACTGGTTGGAATTTTTCAGCAAAACATTTATATGATAGAAAATATCAGTTACCGAAAATTGAAGTGTTATGTAGCAATATATGTTGCTGAAACATTCATCTGGAAAGGCTTCTCAGGTTCAGGATAAAATTTTTATTCAACAAAAATGGAGACAGATAAAGACAAGACAGAATGAACCCTGAACAAAGTAAATCAGGGACTTTGCCTATGAATCTCCCATATGTCATAGCTATCAGCTGATTCACCGCTCTGAATGGACTTGATCTCAATCTCTCAGTTTTTGTTTCATGAGAGAATAAAATAAAAGATCATGTTTTGCTCCAATGTGAACCAGAAAGATTTTAAAAGATTTTAGTTATAAAAAAATATTTCTGACTAGCAAGCAAGTGCCATTTATATTTTGTTTGATGTTAAAACTAAAATCTATTTTTCATGACATAATTATATAGAATCTGCAAATAGTCTCTTGAATATAAAAAGATCTAAAATAGAGCCTAGAATTTTGTTGCACTTGTTAAAAGTATTGAATTATAAACAGAAGGTAATGATTTGACTGACTGTGTTACATCCATCATTGAAGGGTAATCATACACTGCCTGACCGTAATCTGTAAATGACCAAAAATAAATATGTAAGTGATTGGCCAATTTGACAAGTTCTTTTTTAGTAGTTCAAACAACTGGAACAATTAAACTGCTCCAAAATGTGTTACTAAGATCACCATATCCATACCACATTACTAACTAAAAATGAAAGGAAACAAATTAAATACTACGAATTAAAGACTTAGTTGATTCTGTCCATGGCTAATATGAAGTAAAGGCTTGCAAAATTCATCTATTTTTCAGGTACGTACAAAACTATAACACCCTATTTTTTTGGGAGTAGCCAGTTGCTGTAGCTTCTGAGTATCTCCCCAGGTTTTGTGGATTTTATAATTGTGCTGGACTTCCTTACACCCTAGTCTCACCAGAAAAAGTTCCGTATTGTGAGCTACACCTACCCTGAAATCTGGAGAAAAATGTGAGCTGGATGATAGTATGGTCTGCAGCACTTTGTTTATGAGAACGTCCTTCTAGCAAGCTCTTGTATGTCAGCATGAAAATGAAAATAACATTTCTTTTTTGTCCTTGAGACATAGATCAAACAATATTGTCAGAAGAGAGGTTTCTCTGTCAAACATTCCTTTCATCCCACTGGAGACTGCGCTGCTGAGCTTGTGTAGCCTTCAGATCAGAGAGTGTACTTTACTATGTTTTGTTAAACTGCTCTGTCTAGAGGTTTTGCTGCTGTAACTATTGAGTTTATTAATAACAGTGTACAAGAAAAGGGTGGGATTGTTACTGCACTGTTCCAGAAGGTTTCTTATTATTTTCCTGTTTTTTTTTTTTCAAGTGTATTTATTTTTCTTAATTTTTTTTTTTTTCCCAAGGATGAAATCCAGTTATTGGATAATTTTCAGGACCTAGCTGTATTCATAGTTAGTAAACCACTCTTTTTTTCTTTTTTTTTTTCTTCAATGAGAAGACCTGCTGTGCTACTGAGAAATTAACAATCAGGACAGGGGAACTATTTTCATTCCTTCCAATAACAGGAAATATATATGTATCTCTCACAGCAGCCTAAGGTACACAAGTACAGTGCATTATTCACAAATATTAGCGCACATTTTATATTTGTTTTAACCATATTCGCACAATTTTTGCCACGTCACTACTAACATGTAAACAGCAAGTGTGACATGCAAATAATACACATCAGTGCTACTGATGCAATCAGATAGGAAGAGCAAAAGCAATACAGTCTGTTAAATAAAATAAAACAGAAATTTTGGTGATAGACTAAGCTTCTTGATCTTCAAGACCTCAATTAACGTATAGCAAAAGTTAGATGATAAGGGCTCTTTGGAATAAATACAGTACTGCTATGTGTATATTTATGTTTCTTTTCTGATTATTGTAGATGAATGGTTTTGGCAAGTATGGTTACATCTGGATGGTTCATAGGCTATGGGATCCTAACGATCCCAGCTGGAAAACTGGACAGAAGTTGTGTGCTGCCCATGCTGACACCTTGCCAAGGGTATACAATCCCTGCACTGGCAACTGGGAGATGGGAAGGAGGTCTGCAAGGAGGGAAGAAGGTAGAGATCATTGGCAGATTTTCCTTGACATGGAAAAGGTTTAATCCTGATGTCCAGGTGCAAGGTATATATGACACACTTGTCCTACTTGAGGGTGCTGATATTCTTCCAGTAGTCTTATGGCTTCCTAAGAGTTACATGTTACATGTACATGTTACAACTGCTAAGGGTTATGACTATGTTTCCCCAGCATATAGAACAGCTGAAATATCTTTTGAGATTTTTGCTATTTGTAGGATTTTGAAATCCTAAGAGAATTTTTAAAGTCTGGAAAGCACACATAAGTCAATTTCCTGGGTCATAGCAGCCTCTTCAACGACAGCTGCCCAATTCTAGCTGTCAGGTGTTTTAATGAAATAACAAAGCAGTGGGGACAAAGGGCATTTCTGTGTCCTGTAGCACTGACAAAACAAAAATCTGCTTTAATTCGTAACTCTGAACTTTATTTATTTATTTATTTATTATCTTGTACTGGAGATGACAACCAAAATCAGATTCATCTGGAATGCAGATGTATCTGTAGTGTGACTCCGAGGAAGCCTATAAGTTTTCTTTAATGTGCAAGGATTTCTGTAGTGACAAAATTTGCTGGCTGGCTGTGTAGCTCTGCCTGTGTAGCTCAGTCTTGCTGAATATGGCTGGCGGCTTGTTCCTCTTTCATAGATGCTGCAAGAATATTGTACTCTGATAGTAATGTTTTTGTGTATTAGTCCTTGTAATACAACAGTTCTCTTTTCTGCAGAGAAAAAATACATATTTGTGGAACATTTTTCTTCTCAAGGAAAAGGAATCCACCGTGGTCTCAGTTTGCATGCTTTTTAAAAAAATTTTGTTTAGAAGAGAAATGGATGAAAAGAGAGGTTCGGATATTGTCTGCCTTGTTTCACAGACACAGAAAACTTTGCTTTTCCTTAAGCAGTTCATTCAGTTCCCACTGAAAATGTGTAACTGTATGAATGTGATCTTATAGGTAACCTTTTTTTTTTTAAAGAAAAAATATAATTCAATTGATCTAATTATTTTTAAATTTTATTTTATTTTTTAATCTTCTTGACAAATTTTTTGGCCGATGGGTCTGGTAGTGAGCTTATGAAACTAAATATGTTATTTCAAACTGATTTCCAAAACAAGATAACTTCATTTTTACTCCTGAGTTATTAGGGCAAGACAATATTTGCTGCACCATGGCTCACCGATTTATTGAGGATTTTGTTTTTCAATTGTTCTGTCTCACGTATGGACAAAACTGAGTTAACCAGTGTTACTGTAGAGGCATGCAGACCCGATCTAGTATATTATGTACTACTCTTCTCCAAAAATATTTGTTGTCCCTCTGAAGGAGATTGCCTACTAGAATGCTTGGATTTATTTGCAGTAATGCTTTCCTTAATACTCTGTGGATTTTCTAGGTGTTTCTAGCTATTGCTTTTGACCACTCTATGTAAGTAATGACTATTCTGGAGAATATTTTCTTCTGTGTTTGAGGTCAGGAATAGGTTGCTGATAGAGGCTCTGAGCTCATTTTGGAGATCAGCAGGGAAGCCTTTTATTCACCTTCATGCTATACCAACCCAAAAGGTATGCTATGCGTTAAGAATCTTTACTATCAGAATAAGCTTCTGCTGCCAACATGCATCTGAACTCCTCAACATAAGCCAGTTCTTGCCTTTGCCAAAATAGACAACAGTGTTATACAGACAGAAATCTGTGTCTTTTGCATGTGCCAGCAAGTGGCATTGTGGCTCCACATAAACAGACCCATGGCCACTGCCTGCATGAGCAACCCCTGCAAGGTGGCTGACAGTGGTGGGGCACAGTGTCAGCTCTAGGGGTGCAGGGGGACACAAACAGACATTATGGATAGGCAAAGATGAGGAAGGATTTCAGAGTTTGGGGTTGGCAGGAAAAGGATGCCAACTGAAAAGTGGGAATTTTGGGGAAGGAAAGGAAAGGAAAGGAAAGGAAAGGAAAGGAAAGGAAAGGAAAGGAAAGGAAGTCTTCATGGGGAGGAAGGGTCTGTGAGAGGGCAGAAACATAATTTTTCATGCAAAGCCTCCAGGAAACTCTCTTCTCTTTCCAAAATTTTCTGTTCCCCTAGATAGCCAATGTCCCATATATAACCACCCCAACACACTCACTCTCCAGTAGAAACCTCAGTTCAGTCTGACAGTCTTATTCTGCTCCACCACCAAAAATGAATTTTGTTTACCTGGTTCATGAATCTTGAATGTATATGACTTTCAAACAATTATATCAGCAAACCTGGTTCAGTTTTGGTATTGCCATCAATGCACTGAATTTGTTTTAAATCAATCTTTTAAAGTAATATTTAAGTTAGATTTGCTGATTGTTCAGACTATTACTGAAGTCATCGTATCTATGTTTGTGCATACTTATATTTGCACAAACAGAGAGCTTTATCTTCAAACAGGGATGCTCACAGTCCCTGCTGTAAAATTTTGTAGGTCATAGGAAAACTTCTCATTGAGTTTCTGGAAACATAGTTGTTATCTGTAGAGTTTTCATATCAAGTAGCAAACTGAATATTTCTTATAAATGTAAACTTATTTGGTTTCCTATATATCTGATGAAATATGCAAGGCATGAATAAATCTGTCGTTGGAAATAGCTTATCTACAGAATGTGATCCATTAGTCTTTCTGTTCAAATTGGGTTTAATGACACTGGTTGTCCTCACTCTATTAATAATCTTCTAACAGAGTTGTTCTCAAATACAATCCAGGCATCTGTCATTTGTTTATTTGAGACTAAGTATGGTAATTCATTATTTGAAATTGCTAGTAACAAAAATAACAGTCTTGTAATATTTTTACTACAGTAGTAATTGTTTTAACAAGGTAGCTCTCTCACTATAAGAGAAGTTCTAATTTGATGTGTAATAGTGGGATAATACTTTGGAATCACATGAAACTGGAAAATATGTCATGCTTTCTCCATCAATAATTCAAATAACTTCAGATAGTATTTAGTTACCAAGACATTCTCATTTGCATGCAAAAAGGGCACATAATCCAGTTAGCAACCAGATTGCTTTCTTAAACACTGGCATTTAGTCTATTTGATTGTATTATCCTCTTAAGAAATAAGTTTACTGTATAAAACTAATCACTTTAAAGTTTTTAGCCACTGAGATTTTTGTGTCTCTTGCTTTAATTGATTACTGAGTTTTTCTTAGACTGCTTATCATGCTCACCTATGGGCCTCTTTTAACTAGTAAACATAACTACTGTCTATATAGCGTGTTTTGGATGTTGGAATTTGAACACTAGCTTATAATTAACCAGTTGCCTCATAATCTTAGTCAATATATACATTGCCCCTATTTTCTAATTGGAAATGCATTAATCACAGCATTATCAAAATACAAAATAATTTAAACATGCAATACACTGGGATGATTTCCTGTTCTTAAATACAGGTGAGCTAGTCTTGTAGTACCAAGTGCACCGAATTTGGCTGGAGAGAGTTAAAACATTTTTATCCTTGCTGAATCTATATTTGGCACCTTACGCGCCATGACCAGTTTTGCAGTTAGCAGCTTTGACCCATCCACTGTTTTCCTCACTATTCTGTGCGGTAACATTATACAACTGCTATTTCCCCATCACAGTGAAACTGTTTCTGTGCTTTCAAGATATCTACCATAAATTTGGGCAGCATTTATTATTTACTTGTTAATCTAGGGTTACATATGTATCGATGACATTAGATTGTCATTCATGGAACCTTGAAAAACAGGAGGAAGCATCAACGAATGCAGCTTTTGAGCAACTATGTGTTTTCTCTGATTGTGAAGAAAGTTTTCTGGTGTGTATGTTTTAATACTGTGTTTTGTGGATGATTGGTTTACTGAGTATGCTATAAATCACTTGGATGAAGGACCTTTTAGTGAAGTTAAAGCTTGTACAGTGACAAGAACACAGAAATGGTGGTCAGTGATACGGGTTCAGCCATTATTGGTATCATAGAAACATTTAGTGGCAATTTATTATCCTTATAATTAAGATATTTATGACATTAATTATTCCCATGTTTGAACCTTGAAAACTGTCAGCCAGACATTCTCAGGCATGTTGGAATATACTTCTTTATTAACTATAAAGCTAAACACTTGCCTGTGTATTTTGGGGGTTTGAACCTCGAAGCATCTTTCACTTTTCTGAAAATTAATGAAAAACACCACTATTTTCTGCTGCACTGTACTATCTAGAATGCTGTAGGAAACTGGGTGTTGATGATGTTATTTTGACAAATTCCATTAGTCAGTTCTCTTTTCACTACAGCTATGGCTTCAGGCTGTTATAAAAAATGTTACTGAGATTGGAGTACACACATACACACTACTTAATGATTAATTCCTATGTATTGCAAACTCACTTTTTTCCTTATAACTCTGGTTTATCTCTGCAAGTATTTGAGCTTCCTTAGTTGTTCTCTTTATGTAGAAAATTTTGGAATTCCTATGTTGTCCTGCCTCAAACCATCCTATTGTAATTTCAGGTGCTTTCTGACAGCTATTTGAAGCTGACATTTTTTTTTCCACAACAGTATGCAGAAAGTTTGTTCTAGAATACTCTTACATATATACGAATATAAAATAATTAGAAAGCTCTGAATCAATTCTCCCCTTAATGTCCTGATTGCAGGTACTTGCTTCTTATTTTTAAACATAGTCTTCTCTTTGTCTTGTCTTTGTTTTGCTTTCTTTGTCTATGGAGGAACACTTCTGAGGAAGTTGAGCAATACAGGTTCAACCTGTATCTTCCTCATCTGCAGAAAGGGATCTTCTCACACAACATTTGTTGGAGTTTTTCAGAATAGAGTCAAGATTAATTGTTGTGTCTTCCCTTTGATGGCAGGGTATCTTATCTTATACTGGGAAGACCAGGTAGATGAGTTTCCTAATACGTATATTTCTCACTATTTTACTTATCATTACTCTGCTTTTTCCTTTTTCTTGTCTGCTGCAGATTTCTGCAACATCTATGAGGTCTTTTCAACTTTACTTCCCCCTAAGAGAAGAAATTTTGGCTCCCCAATTTTCCTCAATATCAATCTTCATGACTTAACAAATATTGCTCAAAAATTCCATATTTGTGTCAAGTGGTGTTCATTTTCATCAAAATGAAAGTATTCTAAAACACCAAAAACACCATGGCCATATCAAACCATTAAAAAGACTTGCCAATTTTTTCTCATAAGGACTTTATCCACAGATATTCTTGAGAAAGCTGACTGGAAGTCTTTGAACTGATCCAATATTAACTCCACCTACTTTGTTATTTATTCCATATCTTATACTGTGGCTGCCCCTCAATAAGAATAACCCTCAGTAAATCCTAAGCTAATACTTTAATAGCACGCTCAAGATTCCAAGTCTTGAAAAAACAGTTCTTGATCTACCCAGCTCAGAAAATACATATTTTACAAGTAGAAACATTCAATTTGCACTTTTTTTTTTTTTTTAAACCACTGTGAAGGATTACTACTAATTTTTATCTCCATTTTAGTATACTATGAATATACTTTCAAATGAAGTTTGGGCACTGGACTTAAACATAATCAATGGTTTTATAATCTGACTTGATTCTTAAGAAATCAGTTCTTCCATGCTTCAGTTCCTGATCTGTAAAAGGGTTCATAATGCTTCCATCCTTAGAAGTATATTGTGAGGATAAATTAATAAATACTAAGAAATGTTTATTAACAAGGAGATGAAGAATGTACAACTGGATAGTGCTGAGGATGTGAGCGACAGGAAAAACTGCAGAAGTGATGAAATTAGTACCTGATATATAACAGCAATTTTATACAGAATGACCAGAGCATACTTCCAATCTGAAAGATAAGCATAAGAGGCAACTGTTTAAATACAGTTCTGATAATTTTAATTTTATGTTTAAAGTTGAGGGCATATCATTCATTTTTATCCCACAGGCAAGACAGTTTTTAAATGTTAAGTGCCTGTAGCATTAAATCTTTAATAGGATTTCACCTGATGCATCAGAAGTTTGTACAAGCCCACCTATCTTCTTAAATGGTTATTGTTATTAAAAAGAACAGAGAATTTATGTTAGAATACTTTTTTTTAGATTTAACAGTTACCAGAGCAGAACAAACCATTTTCTGTGGGTTACAAATGAAAACTATTTATCTTCTCTCTTGTATCTAAACCATATTTCACAGCTCATGAGACACAAATGGGGAGATGCTTTCGATAAAATGTGCCTGGGATTTTCCCTGTGTGAAAAAAAAATAAAAAAGAAAGAAAGAAAGAAAGAAAGAAAGAAAGAAAGAAAGAAAGAAAGAAAGAAAGAAAGAAAGAAAGAAAGAAAGAAGGAAAGAAAGAAAGAAGGAAAGAAAGAAAGAAGGAAAGAAAGAAAGAAGGAAAGAAAGAAAGAAGGAAAGAAAGAAAGAAGGAAAGAAAGAAAGAAAGAAGAAGAAGAAAAGCTTGTAAAAATAATTAATCTTGTAAGAAACATAAGAATTAACTCTTCTGAGTTTTACCACTGACAAAAATTACACAGAGCAAGGGCTAACTGGCAAAACAAACAAACAAACAAACAAATAAACAGAAACAAACAAACAAACAAAAAACATATATACCGGGTGTAATAAAAATGATTTCTAGGAGACCAGAATTAGTGTTTTTAAAATTCAGACCTTTTTACTCTCCTATACTTATTGATATATATTTGCTGGTAAAATATTATTACTTTTAAGGATAAATCTGCAATAGATATGAAGCAAGTGATAAATATAGACTAGAAAATGTGAAGGTCTGGAAGAAATGTATGAGACCAGCAGACTGAGAACATTTTAGAAGCTTCACAGTTCTGCAAGAGAGAAGAGATCAAATTCTTATAATGAGTAACACGAAGAAAAGATGCAAGTACTATAAGAGAGAGAGAGAGAGAATACGATAGGATGATAGTGAGGAAAGGAGGCGGTAGAAGTGTTAGAAGAGACTGAGCCAATTATGCAACCAGAAAAGCTGTAAAACTTCCCAAGCTATATCCTGTCATCAGGTGGAAGATAAATGAATAGCTGTTTTTTACCACCTTTAATGCCAGTGCACTAAATCTGGCTAGGCAAAGAGGTGTTGCAATCCCTACTGTTTCACACTATAGCCACTATTAGTACGCTTTGTATATGTTGGTCAGGGGTCTGGAGCTGGGTATCTGGAGGTCTCTGAATGATGCAGTCCCACTTTACCCTACATTTTCTCAAATTCAGTTCCAAATGCAGACACGAGTCTCTGGTTCTCTAAGTACAAGGGAATCCAGCCCACGCCAAACTGCTCCCCACAAAAGCTAATAAACACAACAACGGCCCTACTAGAAAAAATTCAGGTGCCCATTTTTGTACATTTAAGTCAAGGCCACTGACTGAAAAAGATACAGATCCATTGAGCAGGGTTTGTATCACCCCATGGTGCCTAGAGAAGGAATTGCACTAATAACAGTGCTGGCAAGGTTTGTTTTTAATTCACGTGGCAGAGTGCTGAAACTCTGAAATAGACTATAGTGGATGTTTTTCCTGTTCTGCCTGAGCTGAGCTTTTTTTGATGCAGATAGGACTTTCACATCAACAGGTGCAAAGAATTTAAACAAGCTCAAGGGACTAGGTAGAGGGAGACCATAGTTACTAAACACGGGATTTGGAGTCAGTAGGGCTGACTCCTAACATACAGCTGACTTCCTGTGCGTGACTTACCTTTGCCTCTGCTATCCTTCTGTACAAAAATTATAAGTGCTTTGAAATCCTTTTGCTTGATGCATACGTGTGTCATCAATGAACTGTGTCTGATTTTCTTCATATTGCACGCGCACTCCTAAGCATGAACAATAACAATGACAGTATGAAGTCAGGTGTCCATTGCTGCACTTTGAAAACCATTGAGACTCAGATTTTCAGGCTGATTTCTAAGCCTAAGGGAAATTCTTTGATTCAGGTTATTACATGTGACTGTCATTTAGTTGTATGTAAGCTAATGACAATCACAATTATTTGGACACAAGCTTTTAAATGAATTCCATCCACCAACTGTACTAATACTTGAGATTTGCACAACTTCAATGCTCTTCAACAGGATAAAAATGGTTCATACATGCAGTTGATTGTAACAGACAAAAAGGAGCTTTCCCCAGACTACATGCATTAATTCAGTGTAGTTTTCACTGGTGAAAACAAAAAAAAGCTAGAGTTTGAGATGACAGATTTTTGGTAATCATGGTCTTTGCAAATGCTCAAAAGGAGGAGGAAAAAATTCAGTACTTTCAAAGTGAAACAGAGAAAAGCAATAAAACAGTTGCCTGGAAGCTGTGTAAGACTAGTGCCTTGGTTATCTATATAGGGTAAAAGGCAAGAAGCTCATACTTCTCAGTAACTTCACTGTGATTGCACGTATTCTAATTCTGATTAAAGAGAAATCCAGCCGATTTTCCATTCTTGTTTGCTCTTTATTTTTCTCTGAATCCGTTGCCTACAGGGCTATGCTGGCAAACATGCTGATCTGATTTTAATTCCTAGTGGACCACAATTCATATAAAAAAACCTTGCTTACATTACATGCTTAGTATTGTTACCAGAATAGCACAGGTTGTAATTTCAATGCTGGATATTCCTACATTTATACCTTTTACTTTAGGTCTTCCTTGAGAGTGTATGAAGTCCCTCTGTCTGCATTTAGTTCTGCTTCATCTGTGAAATTTCTGCACTTCTTTGCAGCTGGGCTGATCTCTTGGAATCACTTGGNTACATTTCAATGTTTCTATATTTTGCAAGCCCTGTTTTACAGCTTATAATACAAGTATTAAGCTCATGGCTAAATCTCTCAAATATCTTATGGTTTTTTTTTTCATGTTCAGTGCCCAATATTGGTAATAATTTTCAAGAAAATATATATATATAGGTACAGCATATCGCAGCAGCGTGAGGGTTATTAA
>VXAL01002010.1:47997-61864 GCA_013399475.1 Chauna torquata
ACATGGAATAAAAAGCACCAATAACTGTCACATTATGCTCAGTTATTTAGTTGTGTTTTGTTCTTTTTGTATTTTACTTATGTTAGCCAGGATACACACATAAATTTTAAGCTTTCCTTAAATCAAAAAATTCGTGACTATCCTATAATTATTTAACATAGTTGCTTAACTCTTAAGTTCTTACCTTCATTAAAATCTGTTTCAATAATAAAAATGAATTTCCAGTAAAGGCCTAATAAGCTACCACAGTTCTTCACTGAGTTCAGAGATGTTTTTATCCTAAAAAAGAAATTTAAATAACATAATAAAGACACTGCTTCACTTGTATACTCCTTCATGTGTATAAAGGAAGAAAAACAGAAGAAGTTGGGGGAATCACCTTTCAGCAGCTCAGATGATTTTTTTGTCAGATTAAGTATAGGATGATCCATAACCTTTGTTTTGTATAGATATATAGGCAGTTGCTTTCATTTCGGATAACAAAAATGGTCCAATCATTTTTTCAGTTTAACACCTCCAAGAAGCAGTTAAGCAAATATGGCATAAGTACTTAACAAAGAATGGTTATGAAATCATTTACACTGTTAAAATTCTCTTTCCAGAACCCTTTGACCAGAATTGATATTCCTTGTAAAGCACACTTGCTTTCAGAAACATAAAAATACTGCATAACAGAACAGTGAGGTTATCTTAAACACATTTAAACAGTTGAAATTTATAATGAAATTGAAGGCAAACACTTGTTTAGTTATTGCACTGCAACAGAGAAAAATATACTGTAATAAAAAGATCTAAATTATTCCTAGTGTTTTCAGGATATATTTCTACATCTAGTATGTTATTTAATTGGTATGTAGATAATGCTGGGCAGAATATCTAAAGGAAGCGAACTCTCTCAAAGCCAGCTCTGGAATGTGGCTTGTGTGGCATTACTGATGACGATAATAACATCACCTGAAAGAACAGAAAAGAAAGGTACAAAGAGCTTTTAACTGCCTTTATGTCATTCTTTGTGACTTTGCGCTAAAGAATTATCATCTTTGCATGCTAGGACTTCCACTGTGATTATTGCACACAAAGCAAATGGAAAGGTCTATAGCTTTGCTTGTGTTTTGTTTCCTTTCTGTGAACAAGGGGGAATAGGGACTTCTGAGCATTTCAAAACACAGAAAAGGTGCAGAAGGACAGCTACTATTAAAATGCTGTATTTAATCTCTTGAATTGCACAAACAAATTAGCACCGCAAAAAATAACATTCAGTTCTTTACTTTTACAAGCATTAACTAATTAGATCATATAGCAGGCTTAACTGGTATTTTCTTAAAAGAAATAGGGAGGTTTAAGGGTAAGTATCTAATAAAAAAAACTCAACAAACCTGAGGATTCTCTGTTCAGTTAGTAGCCTCATGGTCTCTTTATAGATATGTTGGATTCAGGTTGCAAATAAATACAGGAAAATTTACTTTCATTAAAGTCAGGAATCAGAATTAATGTAAATATACCTTCATTTCATATTAAAATTACTTTTTCCTTCAGTTCTAGATCACATTTATTATGATTCATGAATAGTCTCTAAGAATAAAACTACGCATTTGAAAATATGAGTATAATTTGAGGTTAGTTATGGTATATTTCTCTCTAATGCAGAAGGTAGCAGAAGGCGAGGATGATGTTCTTAGAAAAGTGAATGATGAAAGATTTGCAACAAAATTTCCTGTCTAGAGAACAAAATTGTTCCTTGTAAGGCTATACTATTCAGAAGAAATGGAACAAAATATACATACCCATGTAAAAATATATACAAATATTTTACTTTTTTCTGTCTTGTAGAATATCTGTGACGAGATGGTATGAAATTGTAGCATACAGGCAGTTATATATTTTAAATAATATATGTTTTTTTTTTTTNTTAAATAATATATGCTTTTTTTTTTTTTTTCTAAAGATGTGACCTCAAAATAATCTTCTGTAAGCATTCATTAACAGCTCATTTCTGTCAAAGCTGGAACTGGTAGATTTCATCCTATATTGTTGCTTCTATTCTCTGGTGGAGCCTGCAATTCTATTAAAGACATTACAATATGAAGGAAAGTTTTGTTGCCATAGTTAGTTATAAACTCTTCTTCAACTTTTACATTCTTCAAACATTTTTGTCAGTAAAGCATAAGCAGTCACTTGTTTATGAAGAGTGGATTCAGGAAGGAAGTGGTTAAATGCTTCTGTGAGTGGTGTTAGAAAGATCCTTAAAACAGATATATATTCCCATAAATTCAGGTTATATGTAACATCAATTAAATAAGGTACCAGATATTCTAAAGGCATAATTTTACTTTATATATGACACTAAAACTGTAAGGCACAAAGAAAAAGGAAAACATAAGAATTAGGGTCAGAGTTGATGCTCATTCTTACAGAATGCACAACTATTGCGCTAATACTTTCAGGTGAAAGAATACAAGGTAAATATAGAAATTTAATATTTTTTCTGCATTCTATATGTAATACATTCAGTAATTTAAAGAAGTAACAAATGTGTTAATACAATTGTATGAAACAAAACATTTTGCATAAGCTGGTGTGGTTTCAAACTTTGATTATTTTCTTTGATTACTGTTACTGAGTAATTATTATGAAAGATATATTATTTATCAAAATATTTATGACTTAATGACTTAATTTCAAACAACATATTTGGCTTTTCAGTCCTCATAAAAGATTCCCACCTTGATTACTCCTTGATGTCATTTTTGCTTCTATAACGTTTCCAGCTGACATTTTGACAATTTCGGGTAAGAGTGATCTACATCTGATAAGTAAAATGGCTTGGAACATTTCAAGCTATACAGCTTGCTGTAGACAATAAAAGCCTACCTTCCACATAGCTATCTTTCACATACATAAATACATAAAACACACCCATGCATGTGTGTTTATAATTGTTATATAAATATACAAATGCATACAAATATGTGTAGTCTTTGATTCATCAGATACAAGATCTGGATGGTTTGTATCTTCTGTGTGGTGAACAGAAGGTAAATGCAGAAGGGACACCTCTGTGTGAAAGTTAGATGAGAAGCGAGAGAGACCTTTGAGAAACCAACCCAAAATACTTATCATCCACTCCTAGTTTTGAAGGTATTTGTGGTTGTATTTTGGTGTTTTAACCTCACTTGACTATTTCTATCCATTTTAGGAAGCTTTAAGACAAATGCTTAGGAATAGAAATGAAGGTAAAATATCTCCATTCCAAATACCTTGCTTTCCTTAATACGCACTTCTCTGTCAGGCTTCCTGAGGCTCAGTAAAGCAGGTTACGGAAGAAAATAGAAATTCTAAAATGTTCATAAGTCCTCTTTATAATGATAGTGGCACTGCATAAGCATTTACCCATGAGAGGAAAGTGTCACTGATTGGATTAGAGCAGGAGAAACTAATGCAGTTATGTCCTTAAGGGTTAGATGAAAAATGAATCTTTCACCTCTGTGAGTGAGCACAACAAGCAATTCAAAAGCATTACATGTGTGAGGTAGTTTGCAGAATCTATTCTATTTATCACTGGAATTAGCTGTAAAGCATTTGGCAAAATCTGAGTTGTTTCTGTCCCCGGATCATTGTCCCAAAGTCCTGTTCTGTGCTTGAACTTTAAAAGTAGTTTGAGGGTATCTAGGAGAAATCATAACACATTTCTGCAGTTTACAGCAATACCTTGCTTAATGCTTCTGAAAACAAATGCTACTTGCTGTAGCACAGGACTTCAGTGCTGTAAGACCTATGGTAGCATCTGTGAAAAATCTCCCAAGATTAAAGAGAAGATTTTCAAAGAGGCCTAAGCAAATGAGCTGCCCAAGCCTCAGTCATTGCCACCAGGCTTCAGAGAGGCATCAAACTTAGTCATATACCTTAGTAACTGATGAGTTTAGCTCTGTATGGATGAGCCTTCTTTTTTTCCAGAATGTTGCTACTTGTCCAGAGAATCATTTGGAATTTTTCATTCTGAATAGTTTTAAATGCAATGCTAAATATTGAAAAGGAAATTCAGTCCATAATCTCCTGAAACAAATATAATTGTGGGATAACACAGATGATTTAATTATTTCTTTTGATGAATGCTTGCGATATTTTTTTTCTGCTTGTAAGTTGTTTGCTAAGGTACTTAAAAGTATTGATTATCTTTTACAAGAATGTCCTCTTTGCAAATTTGAAACCTCAGGTGTTTTGTCAACTGTTGTGTTTTTGTCATTTATCAAAAGTACATTGGCTATCACTAGTCACCTGTGGTAACAAAACAAACTGGCCAGTCTGTGAAGTTTGTTTCATCTATTTTTCTTAAAAGAGTATGTTTAATTGCAGTCTAGTGAATGTATAACAGCAAAAAAAGTTCATATAAAATTCTTTTTCAGTGCAATATATGAGCATTCACGGATGGGCAGTCTTCAGCAAAGGTACGTTTTTCAAAATTGCAGTTGGACTTGATGATCTTTGAAGGTCCCTTCCAACTCAACTATTCTATTCTATTCTATTCTATTCTATTCTATTCTATTCTATTCTATTCTATTCTATCCTACTCTATCCTACTCTATCCTACATTCTCATATGACATTCAGCTAAATCTCTCTCACTAAATTCAACAGAAAGATCACACTATTCTGTGACCTGGTCATATTCCGCTCAGATGTGTGCATATATACAGTCTCATTAATTTTGTCTCTTATAATGTAAATAGTGATTATCCAGTACCATTATTAACCTCAAAAAAAAATTCCCATTGCTTTTCTCTGGCTTTTAGAGAGTAGCCAAACAGGGCTCAAATCTCAGCAGAAGCTTTCATCATGAGAATGCTTAGCACGACATGGAAATGGCTTCACAATGTGGCATATAAAATAGGATCTACAAACTCCATCACACAAATATTTTGGAGTGCTTGTTGTGTTCACTTAGAGAAATGGAAGGTTGCTCTCTTTCCTGTTCCCCAGGTACCACTCAGAACATGAAGATCAGGAGTATTTAAGTCCTCCGATGGGCCACATCCATAAAGAGGAGCTGACAGTGTTTCTGAAAAGTGCATAATAATAGATGTGAACAGGCTGAATCAACAACCTTCTGGATGGAAAATTACAACTATTACCAATTTAGGTTATGAGACTATCAAATCAGGAGAGTCTCTAACAGTAAGCTAATAATTATGATTGTTATATTAGTAATTAAATAATTTCAATTCCTATGATCATTATCTTATTTGGAGAGCTTTACATATTATTGCTCATGTAATTTTCACTTATTATGGATGCTTTATTTTTTTCCAAGTTATTTGCTCTCTCTTTTTATCTTCAAAAAATATAGTATGATTACTTTTTTATTTCTGAAAATTGCTGTTTTTTGAAAGTTTTCCTATTTCCTTTTCAATAATTCTACTTTTTGTTTGTATGTTTGTTTGTTTTAATCTTGCATCTTTGTAATTCCCTAGATACTGTGAAGATTTGTGAACAATAAGGCTGAAATCATAGGACAGGTTCTCATGATTTCTTCCCGAGTTTGTCTAAACAGTGGCTATTCCCATGTAAATGTACTCTCTGACTTACTATAGTCTTGACTAAATTTATGTACTTGATTAGCACATTTTTTCTTATTAAATAACAAAAGCATAAGATCATTAAACACATGAGTGTTCTTATTAAAATGTAGTTTAATTTCCATTCTTATCTAGTAATCAGTCTTCCTGCACCCTTTGCTGTGAGTGATACACATTGTACTTTTCTAGCTACCTTTCCAGTTGCTTTATTTAATGGATTCCTTCTATTTTTCTTTAATCTTTTATTTATTTTACCAAATGCACTAGGTCTAATATTAGGACAGCAAACTCCAGAACTTTATGGAATAGACCAATGCTCCTGTCTCTGTGGAAGTATGAAAAATATCTATCAATGTCAAAAGTCCTCTTCTAGCTCTCTCCTCCCAAAACCTGACTCTAAGAAACATGTTTCATTTATAACTTACATTTTATTTGCCAGTATCCATTTTCCCAATATGAAGCAATTCAGTAAAAGTAATTAATTTCATAAGGTGCTGAAAGACCAATATAAGCAGTGTTTTTGTGGGCATCAAATTCTGAAAAGATGCCAATTTATTTGAATAGAAGAAATTCCACGTGAATATAAATAAATAAACTTGACATGAAAATCTAAAATTTGAAGAACTCCAAAATATAAACCAAAGATGATTCAATTTTACAACAGTCCCAGTAACTTGCCTTTAAGCCTAGGAACAGATCCTAAACTGTCGAACTCTTCTAAGTCATTCTTCAACAGAGCCATGTAATCTCTGACATTTTCCAGAGGGATTGGCAGATGATGAGCACTTCAGAAATCCAGTCAACTAATAAAATTGTTTCATATTGTGACCCTCTTTCTCTGGACCATGTTAGGCAACTTCTACCATTTAAGGAAGTGACTCTGCAAGCTGGACATACACAGTTTACAAAGCAATTATTTTTTGGTATTGCACACCAAAAAATCTGGGACTACTGAGCTATTATGCTAAAGATTAATAAGCTCACCACCCCCAGTGAGACATTTAATAAAACTCTGCTGGCCTGGCATGCATCAGTTGGGTGAGGAAGGGTCAGCATCCAGTGTCCCTGGTCACAAGAAGACCCTATCTGTTGCTATCTTTCAATTCCTTTTTATTTAGGGCTCATATCCGTGCATGGTTTTGGTGGTTTTTGTTTGTTTGTTTGATTTTCCCTTGAGCAGCTAAATATCACTTTCTTGGCAATGTTACTGTTGTCTGAGCTTTTATACATCTCAGTTTTCCTGGCTTTACCTCACATATTATGGATGAGATGGATCATGGGTTTACAGGGATTTAAAGTCTGAAATCCATGCTAACAGCTGTAATGTATTTTGGCCAATAATTCCATTCAAAACATTCTGAGTTACCCAATATTTCGTCTTGTGCAAAGACTGTAAATCCAGCAAAGTAGAGGATGTTAGTGGGCCTGAGCCAAAACTGCTAGGAAGAGATACAACCATTTTCCAGAAGACATATCCACCTTCTAGAACCCTTCTGTGTTCCCCAGCACTGCTCGTGGTCTTAATATCTAACTAACCTGTGATATGACTGTCTGTGATAGAAAAGACTTGATTTCAGTTACTTCAGTTTAAACATTTGACCTCTTACTTTTGCAAGTGTTAAAGATACAACAGCAGAAAAGGCACCATCTAGACAAAATTTTTCTTTTCATTTATCGTATCATATATTCATAGAATGGCTTCAGTTGGAAGGGACCTTAAAGATCACCTAGTTCCAACCACTGCCATAGCAGGGGATGCCACCCACTAGATCAGGTTGTCCAGGGCCCCATCCAACCTGGACTTGAACACCTCCAGGGATGGGGCATCCACAACGTCCCTGGGCAACCAGTTACAGTGCCTCATCACCCTCTGAGTAAAGAACTTCCTCCTAACATCCAATCTAAATCTCCTCTCTTTCAGTTTAAATCCACTCCCCCTTGTCCTATCACTATCTGCCTGTGTAAAGAGTCCCTCTCCATCTTTTTTATAAGCCCCCTTCAGGTACTGAAAGATCACAATGAGGTCTCCCCAGACCCTTCTCTTCTCCAGGCTGAATATCCCCAGCTCTCTCAGCCTTTCTTCAGAGGAGAGGTGCTCCAACCCTCTCATCATCTTCGTGGCCCTCCTCTGGGCCTACTCCAACAAGTCCACATCCTTCTTGTGCTGGGGGCCCCAGACCTGGATGCAGGACTCCAAGTGGGGCTTCACAAGGGCAGAGCAGAGAGGGACAACTACCTCCCTCCACCTGCTGGCCATGCCTCTGTTGATGCAGCCCAGGATGTAGTTGGCCTTCTGGGCTGCAGGCACACACTGCTGGCTCATGTTGACTCGTCCACCAGAACCCCCAAGTCCTTCTCCGCAGGGCTGCTCTCAATAAGTTCTTCTCCCAGTCTATACTCATGTCTGGGATTGCCCTGACCAAGGTGCAGCACCTTGCACTTGGACTTGTTGAACCTCATTAGGTTCACATGGGCCCACCACTCAAGCCTGTCCAGGCTCCTTTGGATGGCATCTCTTCCTTCTGTTGTATCAACTGCACCGCTCAGCTTGGCGTCATCTGCAAACTTGCTGAAGGTGCACTCGATCCCACTGTCAGTGTTATTGATAAAGATATTAAATAGCATTGGTCCCAGAATGGAAGCCTGATATAATATATCAAGCACTTATAATCTATTGTTGAATTATTTATTATACTCTTCGTTAACGCAAACAATTATCTAATAAAAGTCTAAAAACCAAAAGGGAATCCTGGGCAAGGTCAGCCTGACTTTTCACAGCATATATGAAAAAGTGGCAAATATACTTCTCACCATTAGGTCCCAGATCTAAATCATGAATCGCTATTATTAGATGTTGTTTATTGTTTTCATACATATCCCTTCAAAAATAAAAAAACAATATGTTCACTCAATGTTGGAGTAAATATTGGAGTATTTATACGCACTTTATATACATAAAACCTTAATATTGCCATGCAAAGGAAAGGAAGAGTGGCTTTGATGAGCCTAAGTGTCATTTGTAATAGATTGTGGGGTAACTGTACTAAGAGGTGTTAAGGGTGTGAAGACAAAATTCTTGAGCAGGGTGTTCATGTCCTTTGAGATCACTCCAGACAAAAAGAATGCCGCTAGGCCCACCGTACAGAGCTCTTAGGAAGCTTTCCTCTATATCCTTCGCTTCCAAGGAAGGACTGTGCTACTCTGTGAAGCAGGAACCCTTTTCCTCTTAAGGAACAAATCCTCTAGATTCCAAGATACCTCATGAGTCCTGACCACAATATTCCCAAAGCAAAATATTGTGTATTTGGTTTTGTATCTAAAACACTTTTTTTTTTCTTTCCCATGGAAGAGTTCCATTTCTGATACTTAGGCGTAGGTGGAAGAGAGATAGAGACATGAAATTGATCTCCACAAATTCGTGCCCCATATATTAAAAGTTCTAAAAAGCAGGATTAAGATTGCTTACTGTTTTTTTTTAACAGAAAATTATTATTTTGTTCATTGTTTTGTATGCATAACTGCATATGAAACAGTAAAAGAGATTGTTACTAGCTTTCTAGTACTTTCTGCAATTTTTGAACTTCCTTTGGACATCATTACATAAATGGCCTATAACACTGTTTCATGGAAGCAGACTGAAGTCACAGTAATGACTGAGCCTTTTATTTGTCAGTTACTGGGTCTTCTTTACAAATGAGTAGCGAGAAGATGACAGGAGCCTCTCAAATGTATTTTGGGCTCTAATGATAGTTTAATGTGCTTTTTCAGTCTTTTCAGATTTGCTTAAAATACTGTTCTTGTTGGAAATAGAATCTTTAACACTTGAAATCTCTTGTTCCTTGAAAAGCAATTGGGTAACATGTATGACTCAAGCGATAAGGAGTAACATTTTTGTATTTCTACTATAAATCACGTAATTTTTCCAAGAAAGGAAAGAAGATGAAGAAAAAGCAAATCTTCCTTTGTGCTGTTACCATGCCTAGAAATAACTGTGCAGCTGAAACAGAGAAATGAATGAGCAGATAAGTAATGTTTTCAGCTTGTGTTTGTTGTTCTGGTTTGTGTTTGTGTGTGTGTGTGTGGTTTTTNAGTATGTATCTTTCACCTAATCACTTTAATATGTGCTAATCAGACTGTCATTGGAGGCAGTGGCAACTGCTCATGCACAAGACTGGGAACAACGCCGCCACTTAACTCTAGTCTTTTTCTCTTCCATGCTTATCTATCCTCCTGCTGCTTTTGGACCATCTAGGATCTGGCTCCATGTCAAAACAATGTTGTGAGACCTGATTATCTCAGAACTAAAAAAGAATTTTCTATATAAATTGTAGGACATCTGTTCACACAGAAATCCAGTCCTACATTTTCTACTATAGATGACTACCTTTCTTTAAGGGAGAGTGAGGGAACTCACCAGGGACTCTTTGCAATAGGTACCTAGGTGTACATTCTGTGCCAGCCCCACTTTTACACCTCCAGCTGCAGGAGGTATAATACCTGTCAATTAGCCATGTCCCCTAACAATGTTTGCTGGGGCAAGGTGCTTTCTGATCACTCCCTTCCTTTGGGTATGCTTTTGAAATCTCACGTGGAAAGAGCTGAGAGTTGTAGAAAGGGAGCCCCCTTTACTCTACCCGAAAGCTTCTCCTGGTTTTGTCTTTTAGGATAATACTTCTGTCATCTGTAGCAGAATAGAGAAAGGGAATTGAACTATAGAGCACCATCTGGTCCAGTGGGTCACCGAAGATCTTAAAAAAAACCTGCTGTTATTTTGTGCATACGTTGGTTCAGCTCTGTCTAACACGACACATAAGGCACTAATTAACCGGTTTCTTCTCACTTGCCCAAATTCTCATTAAATTATTTTTGTGGCTATTGTGACAAGTGTGAAAAAAGACTACATATATTTTGAATGTAAGAGATTCCTATTCATTTACAAAGGAAATTACAGTGAAATATGAATATTCCTGGGCATGAAATACCTTTTCTTTTACATGCAAACTCTGTAATGAAACATCCCTGATATCTTATTAACTATGTGACAATTCAAAAAATTTGTGTGCAGCCAGCATATCCTGCTGATATTAGGAGACTTTGTTGTGTATCTCCATCAGCCTAGCAACTCCTATCTGAATGCAAAGTTGCTTTAGTATCTACTGTCATTTTGCCTCCTACTTACACTGTATTACAGATCAAGAAAATGAGCTGTTAATTTCAATATTCTGACACTGAAATAGGATTCCCCAACCCCATACCCAGCAATAGCCCCCTGATGCCCACGCAGACAGTTTCACCTGAGAAGATAGCAGCAAGTGGCTGTGAGTGTGTGGATCTGTGTTACCAAAGCAGGCAGTTCCTGGCTTCCCTTCTAGGAAGCAAGCAGGGAACAAAGCTAGAGAACTACTGACAGTTAAAATAACTGTGTGTCTTTTGCAATTCACTTATTTGCTTGTTCGTTTAAACTGGACCCCTTTACCAAGCAACTCTGTCATGTAGTCCAGTAAACAGCTGAGCTGGCACAACTCAACTGTGCTCTCTCTGAGATTGTTTCCTCTGAATTGCAGTCCATACCTTGCTGTGACCAACCAGGAAGAGACCTGGTAGTGAATCCCAGCCAATTCTCTGACTCAGTTCAGCCACACTCATTAACCAAAATTGAAGGCGCACACTTTCCTTAGCTGAACAGGCCCTTATGCACTTCTGCAGAAAGAAGGGACATTATATCCAGGGCCTTCGCTCATTTATTTGTTACTATTGTCTGGTCATTTACTACAGAAACTGAAGGAAATTTCTGTGCGTCTAAGGTGCTGCACTGATTGCTGTGGAAGCTTAACTATAAGCTAGGAGAACAGTTGTGCTAGGCATTGCAGAGTAAAGTATCAGAAGTGGAAAGTGACTGAACAGAAAGCATATGTTTAAGAGAGTCAGTGTTTCGGCAGCTGTAAAAGAACTGGGAACCAGGTCTGCCTCAGTGTGTGCTGAGGGTACCAGAATCAGGAATTACCTTGGTAAGCTAAGGGCTTGCACAAATGACTCAGTGTTTGGTTTCTTTAGTGAGCCACTAGGTTGTCTTAAAGTCTCATCACTGTGAACACAAGTTTGATTTTTGTCCTTGCTCATGTATCAACAGATTGGAAACTTTTATCCTAAAGGCTATCATCCTTTAGATATTTTTTATTAACCTGTAATACAGATAGTTAATATTAAATTAGGCAAATATATTTATTTGTTTAACCACCACACACTCATTTTTACATGACAGATAATAATTGTCCTTAAATATTTTTTAAATATAATAATAAAAAAGATAATAAAGTTGCTTTGAAGTCTGTAACAACAGACTGCAGAGTGTTCCCAAGGCACAAAGACTGTCTAAAGTTCTGCAAAAACTGCAGAATCTGGCCAACATACTGGTCCATTCCTACATTTTCTATGGATATGTGTGTGTATATGTGAAGAAAGTGACAGAGAAAAGAGAGTGAGTTATGCTTATGATTTCCTACAATGATTTAGAAATCATATTGCAGTTTGTGTTGATCATAGAATCATAGACTCATAGATGGTTTAGGTTGGAAGGGACCTTAGAGGTCACCTAGTTCCAACTCCACTGCTGTGGGCAGAGACACCTTCTGCTAGATCAGGTTGCTCAAAGTTCCATCCAGCCTGGCCTTGAACACTTCCAGGGATGGGGCATCCACAACTTCTCTGGGCAACCTGTTCCAGTGCCTCACCACCCTTATAGTTAAGAATTTCTTGCTTATATCTAATCTAAATCTACCCTCTTTTAGTTTAAAACCATTGCACGTTGTCCTATCACTACATATCCAATCTTTCTTGTAAGCCCCCTTTGTGTATTGGAAGGCTGCAATAAAGTCTCCCTGGAGTCTTCTTTTCTCCAGGCTAAACAACCCCAACTGTCTCAGCCTTCCTTTGCAGGAGAGGTGTTCCAGACTTCGGATCATTTTTGTGGCCCTCCTCTGGACCCACTGTAATAGGTCCATGTCTCTCTTGTACAGGGGGGCCCAGAGCTGGATGCAGTACTCCAGGTGGGGTCTTATGAGAGTAGAGCAGAGGGGAGAATCATCTCTCTCCTGCTGGTCACACTTCNAGCTACACTTCTTTTGATGCAGCCCAGGATATGGTTGGCTTTCTGGGCTGCAAGTGCACATTGCTGGCTCATGTTGAGTGTTTCATCAACCAGTACCCCCAAGTCCTTCTACTCAGGGCTGCTCTCAACCCATTTGTCACCAAGTCTGATATTTGGGACTGCCCCTACCCGAGTGCAGGACCTTACGCTTATCCTTGTTGAAGTTCATGTAATTTGCATGGGCCCTCCTCTCAAGCCTGTCAAGATCCCTCTGGATGGTATCCCTTCCCTCTAGTGTATCAACTGCACCACTCAGCTTGGTGTCAGATCATCTAGCCCTACCCAACCTGACTTTGAACACTTGTGATGATGGGGCATCCACAATTTCTCTGGGTAACCTGTTCCAGGGTCACACCACCCTCATCATGAAAAATTTCTTCCTTATATCCAATCTAAATCTACCCACTTTCAATTTAAAACCATTGCTCCTTGTCCTGTCACTACAGGCCCTGGTAAACTGTCTTTTGATGCCATGAAACCTTTAGAAAATTATTCTAAATTGACTCAATCTCCATCTGAAATGACTATTGCATTAACAGCTTCTTACTAACTTAGCCTTCTTTTTTGTTATTCCTAGAATTTAAAACTCTGATGTCATACTGTTTTTTTATATGTAGACATAAACATCTCTGTATCTTTGCCATTTAAACAACACTGAGATAACCTTATGTTTATATGACTTTCTAGAGTCCTTCACATAAACTGAAAATAATTCAACCTTACTGTTCAGACCTGTGACCACAGAAAACTAAGACTAGTTGATAATTTTTCCCCTAGAACAGGTGAGATGAGCTGTTAGTGCCTTTCAAATTAATGCAAAGTAATTTCTAAAGATGTCTACAGAGTTATTTTTAATAACTTGGCTGGTATAAATGACATGAATTTCATGAAAAGACTTGCTAATAACAAAGTGGAAAAAATTACTTCTAGTTGCTTTACTAACACAGTACTAACTATTTAAATTAAAATGTCTTGAAACAGAACTGATGAATTGTTGGTAAAAGATACATTAGTTCCTCTGTAAGGGAAAGATAAAATTATTGTTATTGCTTAGAGTAGAAAGAGATTGAAATGGGTCTTTTGGACTATGTGTTTTGATGATTAAACTTCCTAAAAGTGTGTTTTCTGTTTCCCGTTTATCCATTTAC
>VXAL01002011.1:0-17390 GCA_013399475.1 Chauna torquata
GGTGGTACGTAAAAAGTGACCAGGACTCATGGACCCCAATGCCTTCAAAAGCAGTTTCCCAGGGGACCTTACTAAAGAGTTCCCTGAGCAGCCTGAAGTCTGCTCTTCTCAAATCCAGGGTTGAAGTTTTGGTGGCAGTTTTCCTCCTGTCACCAAAGACTTTAAACTTGACTACTTCATGGTCACTATGGCTGTATTTACTAGAGTTAGCTTTTTCTATTCCACCATTTAATTTTGCCATCAACTTCATGTGTATGCCCATAAGGTAACATATATTGATGATGGAAAATCACTTTTTTTTCTCACTTATATCTTCTTATACTTCACAGGAGAAGATACCAACAGCGCAAGTCAATAAGAATTAAGAAATTAGTATTAACAATACCCTAAATTTTTTTTTTCATTTAAAACAGACTTCTATAGGTACAAGTGGAATTGCAGAAAAGCAGACACGAGGCTCAATAGGTGAGGTTTGCCGAAGCTTGCAGCTATATTGATGACATGCAGTGATTGACTCAAAGTTGGATTCAAGGTGCCTGCTACTTGCTTTGCTTCACAACCTTGCGGAATTTCATGGAAAAGCTAAAGCATTTGATGGAGCAATCCTTCAGTTACAAAAGCTAGAAAACTGCATGAAACTTCTAACACCGCCAATGTAGATAAATTGGCATGCAACTTTACATGCTTGTTTTTCATGAAAAAGTAACAAATGAAGGCTTATCTGCTTTGCAAGAGCATTAAAAAAGACTTTTTCTGGGCCTGGGTTTGTCACCGTGTTACTGGCCAGAATGCCATAGTGCCCATCTCCTGTCCTGCTGAATTTTATAATGTGACAGTTTTTCCCAACTTGTTTTCTTCCGTTTCATAATGAAATGGGCAAATTTGACCATGCTTAATTGAATTAAATTTTTTTCCTGTTTGTGTTATATCTACAAGGCAAAAACTTTAATTACTGGTACTGTCTTCTGCTTATGTATGCTTAGACACATATCAGGATATTTTTAAAAATAAAAATCTGCAGAAGCGTGATAAACCAGAGCTGCGCCTCCTGCCTTAAAGTGGTGTCACCACACCACATCGGTATTGCTGCAGTGCATGGCTGTTTTTCACAGGTTTGCTGGCACAATGTGAACCAATTTCTGACATGGAGGCACTGGTCACGCTCCGCATTTCTGGCAGCCCCCTGTTCATCCTGCTCGCAGGTGGCCTTGCTGAGGTTTCTGGGATGCTGTGTTTCCTTGCACATTCTCAGGGCATGGCCAGAATAACTCAGAAAATGGAATTAAAGGAAGCCATTTCCTCCAGTACATGAGTGCCTGTGTTTGTGCTTTTGCTAAAGCATAGATACTCTTTTTTTGGAAGGGTATGGGAATGGGCAACACTTCAAATCTCGTTCAAGCAGCTGTGTTCCATCACTGCTGCTATATTCAGAGAGTCTTAGCAACAGAGATTACTTTTGTAATTCATTTCAGTCCAGTGGATATCAGAAATTAAAGTAAAATGGGAGGGTAATTAGCATCAGTTGCTGCTTTGTGGCATTTGCAGTGAATACTGGGTGATTTCAGTGACTCTAGATGATTGCAGTGCATCATCTGAGCTGATGCTGGTATGCTAATTTCTTGTAACTTTTTCTTTTGACTGCTCAACCATAACTTTGATTTGTGATTTTTTGGCTCTGAAACACACTGTGTGAATTAACAGATGCAATTTTAAATTTAGTCCCAAATTAGCCTCTTCTATATATAAGGAATTTCTCTATAGGATAATTTTGTTTAACCACACCATGCCACTTTCTGAGCTCAGCTACCCACTGATGTTTAATGCATTGCCATCATTCTGACCAGTGGTTTTGTCATTTCTAATATCTTTTGATCCTGTGATATGTGGTAAGTCTTCTCCTATGTGATATATGATAAGGTTGTGAAAAACCTCTCCAAATAGCAGATGGGAGAGAAGTTCTAGAGTCCTTCAAAGCTGGTGGCAATTCTGTGTCTATTTTCTTTCCTTTTTTTTTTTTTTTTTCCCCCCTCTCTAGATATTGTTATCCTGGAATTTGATAATTTTAATCAAAGTTGAGAGTTTTAATAGATTTTGCTTGTTTTTTGTTACTGCAAATCAGCTTTATTTCTGCGTTTTATTTGTAAGCAGAATTTCTACCAACATATCAAACCCAGCTTTGTTACGGTGGTTTGGATATTCCAGATTCTTGATAGAAATTCTTGTTCCCATTAGCAGTGCCTCTAATGGAAGGGAAAGAAATATAGGGGAAAAAGTGGTAGTGCAGATGTTTTATGGTTAAGAAACAGGAAACCTGAATTTTGCTTATATGCTGTTTTCTGGGTATAATGATGTCCCATATATTATAAGCCCAACCAAGATTTCCAGTGTTAGGATTGATGAGCTTGGGAGTATATTAAACAGCACATGGTTACTCTTTTTCTCTTTAGGAAAAACATGCTGAGATGTGCATTATAAGTAAGGTATAAGGGACGTTGCTGTTTTTGACACAAATTCGTCTCACTTATTCCTAAAGTCTCCTTAGTAATGGTGATTTCACTGACCTATACAAACACTCTGCTAACCCACCGTAGTTTTGGAAAGTTCTCCTCGGGGAGGGATGCAGTTCTGGATTAAGGTGCTGAAATGTGGGTGTCTAAATGTGAAGTGGAGGTCCAGGCACCTTTGCTGTCTGCAGCACCAGGAGGTCAGTCCAGCTCCCCCAGAGGGGCAGTTCAGGTGCCCCTCATGCCTCAGACTGCACCAGGAGCCATTGGAAACTGCCTGGAGCATCCCAGAAGTCTGTGGGTGGCTCTTGGCCAGACCCAGATTCTTACAGGAGATTTGGTTCAGCAAGGGGAACCAGGCAGGATTGTCCTGGTGTGTCTCAAATGCAACCAAGTCCTGCACCTGAGGTCCACATCAGCACTTGGATCAGCTACCCACACCAGTGACATCCCATATCCCAACTGGGGGCCCTAGGGACATCCTACATGATCTACAGCTACTGCTCCAGAAAGGTGCATGTGTCTCCTGGATCCTGTGTCTGATCTGCCTACGTGAATTTTGGACGCTCCAGGGCATCTCAAATGGTGCTGGGCACCTGGGACAAGCCTTGAATTTCTCTTGCTGCCAGTTAAGCCAATTGCTTATTTTTCCCTTTCCTCTGTGGATATGGAAAGAGATTTTCTTCTGCCTCTTGCATATTTAATGATCATGATCATGTACCTTCTCCACACCAGATAAATAATATGTTTGAGATGTCTTTTAATACTAGTTAGTAGCATGTCATATTTTAGTGTTTGTAAAACATCTTGAGGATGAAAATGTTGTGTGTATGAAATATTATGAGCATTTTGTATTCTGTTAAAACATTTGTGTGAGCTCAGAAACCTTTCTACTGTCTCAAGCCACTCTTAAGGATGCAAACCCCTTGATGAGTAGCAGCAGAAGCAGAGTGACTTACTGATGTGGAAGTACTGCACAGTGAGTACTCTGGCCAATAAGGACTTTCTATCAGACATAAGAAATAAGATCTGATGTTTGGAAATGAACCCAACACCAACTGTTCCGGTGAGCCAATGCACTCGTTAAGGCAGCAAAAAAGCCTACCCCATTTGAGTCACATTATGTCCCCCTCTCCTACTGAAAGTTTCAAATATCTGAGCATGGTATCTACATATAGTTATTATAACATGCATCATTCCAGGAACAATCTCCATGTTTAATTGGACTCAAAGGACATTGGTTCTTTGGACAAAAGTCTCAATATATATCAAAACTAATATTAAACTCACTTTTAAGTACTTTTAAAATTTGATCTGAGAGTGAAGTGCAGATAGCATGCAGTAGTTTTGCACTTATTAATATGTTTAAGAACAGATACATATTTAGTCTCATTGCAGAAATTTGTTCTTAACGACATTTTTGAGAGAATAGAGAAAAAGACTTTTTCTGTTTCTTTCATGAAAAAGGAGATTAGTGCACAGTTTCCCAGTTCATTAGCAGCACTGAAGTAGTCCTTTCCTTTCAGTAACGTCTCCTCTAACTCTCACTGATGAATCAGATGAGAACCCTGTCCCTTCTCTGGTACTCCTCACATGGGTATAAAGTACAGCAGGCTAATAAGCTATATTTGATTATGTCAACATAACCAAATGTTGGATTTGGGTTTTATGAATTTTCCGTGAAGTTCTTCATCTGTACAATGACCTTTGTTGAGGACATGGTGAACCGAGCTTTTGCTTCTGTCACAATAACAAGTACCTGTAAATACAGGGGAAGCACAGACCAGCATCCTGTAACACACTGATGGAGAAGACAGCTCACAATCCCAGTGCCTGGAAATGAGTCATTTTCCATCCTTTGCAGCTAAACATAGGAATTGTTAACCAACTGTTGCAAACCACCAGCTCTTTTTCCAAGGAAGCCCAGCCTAGTCTTCAATGCTGCTGTGTAATGTATAGAAAAAAGTGGGGTTTTTTTTGCTAACTTTGGCTTGCTTATTGACAGCTGCTGGATATTTACTGCCAACAGCTACAATGCCTGCCAAGCACGCAGAAATTGTGGGTGATAACAACATGGGAAAATCCACAGCCGGCACATGGCAAAATGGTATTGCACTGCTTTTAACAGACAGGAGTTAATTTTTTTATCTAAAACTTCAGGCAGCACCTGTGTTGATGCTCCTCCAGCTTTGTGTTCATGGTGAAACAGAAGGTGGCACTCCATGGTTGTACATGTACTTGGACTCTTGTACATACCGCATTTCCAAAAGGAGCATGCTTGCTGCCATAAGCTGCAACAAACATAAAGCAGGAAATTCTGTGAGCATCTGGATCTGTTTGGACTTCTCCTCCTGAGTGCTAAAAGACCATGTTTCTACAAACATATAAAAAGTATTGGAAAAAGAAGTAGCAATGACTACAGATTGCACGACAAAATCCTCTTGAGGTTGCAAGTGCTTTGGTCTAAGCCAAGGCATTGGAGCCAGAGCATGAAATGATTGCTTTGTGTTATTCAAGAAGTCTAAAGAGAGGTCCCTTCTGGCTTTAACATCTATAAAAAAGGTGGACTTCAGCCTGCAGTCCCCTACGGAGCGATGCCTTCCTCTCCGTGCCGACCAATGTTGCTGTGCAAGAGGATGCGTGTAGGGCAGGGAACCCCCAGCCCTGGCATGAGCCTCTGGCTGCAGCAGAACAAGACCGTTGGGAACCCACAGAGTTACGGCCATACCCCGGTGACACACTGTGGAGAGGGAAAGGGCTGTCCCCTTCTTCTCCACTGCCCTACATCACCCCTGACAGTGGCATGGATGGACGTGGGGCAGTGCTGGGGTGCCTTTATCCCCTGGCAATGCCACCACCCTAGGGCCAACCCCACACCACAGCTGGAGCTCACCTGGTCCCTGGCTGCATGTAGGCAATGAAACCTCTGGGATACTCAAGGATGGAACCCCTTTAGGTGCCTTCAGGTGTTTTTTGAAAAAAAATTGGAGTCCTCCCTTTTACAATTTGTTGTGTGGGAGGGAGAAGTGGTGCTGGCTGAAGGCAAGCTGGAGCTGGTGGCAATGCTGTGACATGGGTGATGGCCATGCCCCGGGGCCACTGAGGTCTAAACACTGAGTGAAACTTGGACGTCACTTCATCTATTATTTTCTTTTGCTTGGAGAAGTGACAGCACCCATGGAAAACGCAATGTTTTAAGCACAAAAACACGTTTTCTGAGATACTCAGATTAAGACACTCCCTCAGATACTCATATTAAGATATTCTCTCTCATGGCAGAGTAAAATTACATCTTTTCTGTTAAACAAAAATGTATGTTTAGGATGTGTATGTGCTTCCATTCGAATAAAGGAGTATTTAAAATAGAAAGTATATGAGATGATGAAGTTCTTCTGAACAGCCACCTCATTCTCTTTGTTGCTTCTGCATTTATGGCTGTCAGGCACCTACAAGCGTACCAAAGTGAAATTAGCTTCAGTTGATTTTTCCTCAGTGTTTTAAATCACAAGGAATTCAGCTGAAGCCAATGGGATCATTCCAAAGAGAGATCAAAGCCACAGAGTGATATCTAAAAATGCAAATTTCTGTGTGAATATGAAATAGTTGTATAAACAAACATAGTTTCCCGTCTAATGTGTTTCAAGAGTCATTTTTCTCTGGTGAAATTCAAAGGGTGGTAATACACTGATCTGTGTGCGTGTGCTGCTGGATGCCAGGAGGAGAAGCGCTGGCTGCGGAGTTGCCGCAGGGCTCCCGGCGCCTGCTGCTGGGGCTCCCTGCTGGGTTTCCAGCGAGGGCCTGGTGCACATCAGGTGGACCGTGCTGTTTGCTCAGGATGCAACAGTCACGTTTCCTCCTTCCACATAGCTCCTTAAATATCAATGACCGGGGTGCAGTCGCAGTTTAGGCTAGTGAGGTGTAGGATCTTATCTCAGGGATTCAGAAAGCAGAAGTTACTTCTTAAACTCTCCTTGCAGGAAATGGAGCTGTTACCTGCTGTCTATACACAAACTATTCTAATTTTTTTTTTTTTTTAACCTACAGGTGTCACTGAAAAGTCTGAAATTAGTCAGATGAGCATTCACTACTTCCCACGGGCAGGCAGGCGTTCAGCCACTGCCAGGACAGCAGGGCTCATCACGCGTAACGGTTCCTTGGGAAGACAAACGCCATCACTCCCAATGTCCCCCCCTTCCTCCTCCTTTCCCCAGCTGTTATTGCTGAGCATGACCCCATGGGGTGTGGGACATCCCTTTGGCCAGTCTGGGTCACCTGTCCTGGCTGTGTCCCCCCAGCTCCTTGTGCACCCCCAGCCTCCTCGCTGGCAGGGCAGCACGAGGAGCAGGAAAGGCCTGCACGCGTGGCTTCTGCTTTCCCTAGTGAACTGTCTTTGTCTCAGCCCATGAGTTCTGGCAATTTTACCTTTCCCATTCTCTCCCCATCCCACCCGGGGAGAGTGAGCGAGCAGTGTGTGTGTGGCACTTAGCTGCCTGCCGGGGCTAAACCACAACACTGAGTCACAAGCAGTTGTAATGACTTTAATTAATGACTGCGTATGTCCTAATGTCCTTCACTTGTCCTAATTGCTCTGCTTCTTCCACCTGCTGCCGATGGCAAAGTGGTGAGCATAGTAGAAATGTCAATGCTCTATATTGGTGCTGATAACAACTTCCCTCTCCTGGCATTTTTTTTTTTTTTTTTTTGAAAGAAAACAGCTGCTCTTTGAATTACAAGGTTCGAGCAGCTGAACAATTGCCAGCTTCTGGCCAGGGAAGGATGTGGCTTCCCAGGTGAGCTGAGGAGCTTCCTCTTCCACAGGTGGAGGAGGCAGGGAAGAGCTCACCAGTAAAAGAGTGGAAAAAGCAAAGCAATTGAGTACTGCAGCTAAAGGATGCATTTTGAATATTTCTTGCTACTCTCTCCATTGTTTGTAGCCTATTTTCACCAGGGCGTGGGAAATTGTGCAAGGGTTCCCTGCTCTTACATGCTCTATTAATCTGTGATAGTGGTTCCTTTTTTGTCTTTTCCTTGAGTGGGACCAACAAGGAAGGACATCATGGTGGAGCTGGGGATCTACAGTAGCTCTGGGGATTATTAGCACAGTCTTGTTATTTTTAAAGTGTTGGCTCCTACCAGCTTCCTAACCCAGACCTCAGCAGTGTCCCAACATTCACGTCACAGCCCCAGTGAGTGCAGACATCTGTGACTGTGTTACTGATGGATGACAATGGATAACATGGGATGTCTTTTTCAAAAACACTGAGATCCAGAGTGCCTGTGCATCATATGAATGGAGGGCTTGCTCTGGCTGCAAAAGCACTCAAGGTTTGGGCGGAATGGAAACGATGGTAGATGCTCTCTGCTCCTCCATGCTAAGCCTGATGTGAACAGAAGGAGCTGAGCATTCATTTCCCAAAGCCAGGCTTCATTTTACTTTTTCATGTTGTAGAAAATTATTCTGTGTTCATGGGTTTACCAGCTTTTTAAAATCATCTTTGTTCCAATTGTGTTTAACCAATCTAATCCCTCTTAAAGTACTTGATTTTGTGTAACACATACTTAGGTTTATATATAATCACTACTTACTGTTGGCAACAGGCAGCGAAAATGAAGGCTAGAGTAGCACCTTACATGGTAAAATGAGATGAAAGCTGAAAAAAAAAGGTGAGAGAGAAGCAGTGCAGGTAAAAATAAGTTTAAGAGCTGTGCAACAAATCAGCGATATGGAAAAGGCAGGGAAAGTGGGCACCTGGGGCTCAAAGCAAGGTTATTTTCTTTAAAAGCAGTGCCCTTCTCACCTAGCGCTGGTCTCCCAGCTGCACATCGCTCTCATGAGAGCTGGGAGGTGACGAGTACCCCAGATGGTGTTACAGCACTGCGGGGCTTGGTGCCTCCTGGTGCTTGTTCTGCACGCTCAAGGGACCAGCTGACAAAAATAAGCAAATCATAAGGATGTCTTGTCTTTGGAGGGTTCACATCAGGTTAGTAAATGCAACCTGGTCTAATCAGCTTGTATTGGGTTGATTTTCTTGCATTATAAAGGTGGAAATAAAATGCAATTAAACTCTTCGGAAACTCAGGTTTGCTTATTTGATAAATGCTTCTTTCTGGATTTTGTTAGTGTGTTAAATTCTTGTCATTTATATCAAATAAAGTGCTCTGCAGAAACAAAGAGGCTCATTTATGTTGGGGATCTGGCCATGTAGCTCATGTGCCAGGTTTCTTTGACTGAACAAGCTCTCCCAGCTGAGAAATCTTAACGGAAGAGCAGAGGGTAAGCTCACAAACCTGATTTTCAAGTTAAATTGCATAGTTCTATGTCTCTCCACATTCTTGGACTTCCCGCTAGCTGTTCTTTGAGGCAATGTATCTGGGCTTTCAAGCCCTAGGGAGGAAAGCCCACCACTGGAGAAAGGCTAGCAATGTCCTTGCTTACACAACTATAGGAAAACTGCTCCTGATCTCCTAGTAAACACGCCATTTCTGAGAAACCTGTGTGCCCTCACTCCAGGCATGCAGGCAGGGTTATCCAGATGTGCAGGTCATGCTCTTCAAAGATGGGCAGTGCCGTGAAATCCTCACTTGTGTGTGGCTGCACCCAGCTCCAGGAGATGCAGCTGCAGATGCTCTGGCTGCACAGCCCTGCGCCTCGTCACCACCGCCATCCTGCTGCTGCTTGCTTGTACGGTTAGATAGACCCTGAGAAACAAAATTCAGCTGCCTCCCTTAACTGCTGGAGCTGCTGGTCTTCAGGGAATGATGCCCAGTTCCCTCTTAACCAAGGTGCTGCAGCTGAGAGAAGTGACAGCTCATGTTTTGTGTTGGAGGAGATTGCTTTTGAAGAGCAGGTATCGGAGTGCATCTCCTGGCAGCTGCCTGGCCGTGCATTTCTGCAGAAGAGCAGAGCTGGCAGAGCTGTCTAAAACAGTCAGAAAGGAGCCAAGTGTTCAGAGGGATTTCATATCAAATATCCCAAACAATGAGGTTTCTCAGAGGTGCCTGGGTTGGCTTAGCAGGGTTTTCCAGTTTCAGTGCTTTATTGCAGCCAAGGGCAATAGCCAGTACTCGCATTCCTGTGCCCATTTCATCCAGCAGCACGTAAAGACCTTCCACATGCTTTTAAAATCCAGGAAAGGCCACAACGTTAATGGATGACAAAAGAAGGCAGCAGGTTCTCTCAGCCTGCATCACTCTGAAGTGCTGTGTTGGCTTTCAGAGCACTCCCCCTCTGAGTGAGAGGCAGTCCCAGTCCAAAATGTTAAAAAAAAGAGGCAATCTTCTCTAAATCCTCTCTCAAAAGATGCTTCCTCCCTAACACAGCTATTAAGCTGCGTTTTCATAGCAGATGGGCAGCAGCCTCTGGTAGCTGAGGATGGGGCTCTCCTTGCTCTTTGTGCATCTTCCCCAGGACTGCTGACTTGTGTGGCTGCACGTGCCCAGAGCTGCTTCAAGTTTTGGGCAGTTTCTGCTGGGTGACAAACACTGGCACATCAGACAGCTCAATAAATGCCTGCCTGCTAGCCAATAGGCAGGAAGGCAGTAACATCCGCAGTCTGTCTTGCATTCTGATAAAGATGACTTCTGGAATTATTTCAGGTCTCATACTCTTCTCAGGGTGGAGAATACGGGGACTACCTGGCACACATGCATGTTGTGAATGGCCTGGCACAAGTGGCAGCTCTGGAGGGCAGCATCTGCAGGTGGCAGCATCTCCATGCCCCCGATTCTCTGAGCTCAGAGCTCGGCCAGAGCTGCCTTGCACAGGGTAGAGACCTGATCATCTCATCTGTTTTGGCAGCTTGAGCTTCTGCCATGTTTGGAAATAGGAAACCTAATAAAAGGGGAACAGCAAATAAACAGGAAAGGAAAAAAAAGCCTTACACTCTGCTTTTGAGCCCCCCCTCAAGGTTTGTGGATTTATGTGCACTGGAGGTGGTCTCCCATGAAGTGCTCAGCATCAGAGCTGCTGGAGTATGACGGGGCAGGCTCCATTTCCAAAACTGCCTCTGTTAGCTGCTGGCACTGCTTCCTTGCTGCCATTGGGATGATAGCAAGCAGGCGGGATCGCTGGTTTGGTTCCAGCCAGGAGCTTCCCGCCCTTGGCGAATGCTGTGCTGGCCATCTGCAGACATACTTCAGCTGGAGGAGAGCTGGAGTTATCTGAAGGGAGGGTGCAAAAAGGATGGAGCCAGGCTCTTTTCAGTGGTGCCCAGGGACAGAACAAGAGGCAATGGGCACAAAATGGAACACAGCAGGTTCCCTCTGAACATCAGGAAGCACTTCTTCACTGTGCAGGTGATGGAGTGCTGGCGCACGTTGCCCAGAGAGGTTGTGGAGCCTCCCTGTTTGGAGATCTTCAAAAACCACCTGGACATGGTCCGGGGCAACCTGCTCTGGGTGTCCCTGCTAGAGCAGGGGGTTGGAGCAGATGGCCTCCAGAGGTCCCTTCCAACCTCAGTCCGTTCCCGTGCTGTGATTCTGTGATCTTGAAACATGTCTTCACTGAATTACCGCATTTGACAGCCTGGCCTTTGGAGCTGGGGATGGTGTGTGACGCGAGCCTTCACTCTGTGACTCATTTGCCCACTGTCCTCTAAATATGCTGCTGGTGGGAGCTGGGAGTGGAGATGGAGCGCATGTGCCTGCAGAGCCTCAGTTTCTAGGGTCAGAAAAGGGACTGCTGCCACCTCCAGCAGCTGCTGCTGGGCTTGAGAAAGCAGCCAAGTGCTTGTGGCCTCAGCAGCTGCCACACGCAGGTATTACTGCAGCATGCTTTATATACTCACTCTGGAAGTAATCTATTCCTTTCAAGAACAGGTTACCCCAAAAGATCAGGTTTTACCAAAAAACCCTGGGAGGGTTTAGAGTATTATATTTGGTATGTGGGGTATCACGCTTTCTAAACCAACCTCATGTCCTTGTCTCAGAAGATGAGCAGCAAAGTGATATTTGCAAAAAGTCAGTGCCTGGCTCAATGCACGCGCTGCGTGCGTGTTTGTTCAGGTTGCAGGTGCTGGCGTGGCCGGCGGCGTTCCCGCGGGCAGTGCAGCAGCGGGGGAATTCGGACCCACAGCTGGGCTCTTCTGCCTTTCATTTGTGTGGGCACCGGTTTATGCCGCTTTTGAAAAAAATACAGCCTGACTTCTGGCCCTTAGGGAGGAGAGATGGAGACGGAATAAAGGGCGCCTTTATCACAGCTCGGAGACTGGAAACCCTAAGGCAGGAAGGCTGGATACTGGTACCAGCATGACCGCAGGGGCCTGAGTTTTGCCCTGCAGCCTGCACTGCGGTCTGTGCTCCTGGGCCAAGCCTGACCGGAATTGCGACTAGCTGGTTTAAAGCGATATAAGGTATTTTTGTGCGTGGTGCAGTCAGTTCTTTATTTTTTAGGGTAGGCACAAAGAGGTTGTAGAGGAGCCAGCAGGCCTGCAGCAGGCACAGAGGCTGCAGGAAGCACTGGGTCCTGCTGCATACACCTTCTGTAGAAATGTATTTGCTTTTCTTCCCCAGAACAGGACTAAATTAAGTGTTCTGCATTTGCTCCTCCTGCCTGGCAGTGCTACCATCACAGGGGTCTCACCCGTCAGTGCTTCATCTCCTTTCTTCCTGGCAGGATTCGGCCTCGAGCTGAGTCACCGGCTTATTCAGCACGGTCGTTTAGGCAGATATCTTCAGTCCTGTTATATGGATATTGTTTTCCAGCTGCCATCTGGTATGAAAAAGTAAGTCTATAAGGACATGTGGAAACATGAATGTTTCTCACTAAGAGAACAAGCAGTTAAAGGCTTCAGTGTAATTCAGATGTGAAGTTTTATGTCTCACAAGGACGTGTGCATGAGTCCTGGTACCTGCTTCAGTATTTCTGTTCATTCCTGGCCCCCACACTCTGAAAGTCTATATGAACGAGGTGCATTTTGAACTGATACAAGCATGCCTTTTATCGCTAGGGCGTGATTTGTTTCAGGATCTAGTTATAATGCAGCTTGAATAATAATACTGAAGGCATCCGAAGCTACCAGTGCTGAGGGGAACGTGTTTTAGGAACACGTGCGTGCCTGGGGGCAGAGCAGAAAGCAGGGAGCATCCCTCGGGCTTAGCGCAGGCTCTGCAGGGACACTGCTCTGCGCAGGGAGGCAGGCCAAGACAGGGAAAACCTCCTTCTCTGCAAATGATTGCTGGACACAACAGTCTTTTCTTCACGTAGGTCCCAGAGGCCTGGAGGTCTGCCAAGTGATGTTGGAGGTTTTAACAGGTAGGCTTGAATCCGGTGCGGCACCACAGGCAGCGTTAGCTGCCCGTCCTTAACGAGGCTCTCCTTGCCGCAAAGCTATGCTTTGTAAGCAACACAAACCTGCTGAAGTTACTCAGTATCTCCTCTTTGCTCAATCTGGACTTGAAACCAAACTAATAACACGTGTCTTACACAAGTGCAATGAGCCTCAGACCTCAGCAGGTACTGGTGCAGGGTTTATTGGTGGTGTTGCCTTTGAAATGCTTGGCCATTTGAGGGTGGATCAACCATACAATGAAATGTTGCTCAGCCTTCAAAAATGAGCAGGTGCTCAGTTATTTGGATAATGCATTGTATGTTTTGTCAGTGTACTAGTAATAGGAAAAGTTTCTTTCTATGCTGTTGACACATCAACATTAAGTCTGGCTTTCTTTACTGCTTTTTCCCCATCTTCTGTATTAAAAAAAGGTTTGTCAGCACTGTGCAAGTTCAAACACCGGTGTACCTGGGCCACATCATTTGGTTTGAAGTGACTCATCACTGGGAGGCCGCATTATTGAAATCCACCCATTTGGTTTGACTTTTGTGCATGTGGACACCAGTGCGCAGCTCCAGCATGGGCCAGATGTCTTTCCTTCAACCCTCCAACAGCACATAGGGTTGTGCAAGGTGCAGGAAGCACCATCAGGCACGATAAAATCATAACATATGTTTGTTGTTCACCTGAGATTCAGCTTTCCATGTCCTCATTAGTGTTTATTTCTGATGAATCACCAAAATCCAGGAGACAACTGGCTTAACTGTTCCACGCTGGTTGTAAAGAGTTTTGTAGCCCTCTGTTTTCAGGAGGATCATTGTGCTTGTGCAAGATATCTGCCTTGATCTTGCCTTCAGTAGCAAACACACACAACATTGAATATCTAAAATCTATTTATACATTTTCAAGCAGTTTTTCTGTGGGCAGACGGGGAATAAAGAAAGAATTGAGAACTCAGCGTGGCGGGAAATTGCTGTCATGCTGAAAGGCACTGTCTGCTGGTGGGCTGGTGGGGTGGCCTGGCAGGAGAGCCAAGCCCAGCAGAAGGCCAGGGCTTGGCAGAGTTACCATGCCAAGCGTAAAACGGTGCTTTAGCAGTGCGTCAGAAGCAGTTTATCACTATATCTTCCTGAATTTAAATTCCTTATTCCACAGCTCACATCGCTGATGGTGGCTGATGTCGGTACAGACCCCCTCAGTGCAGAAGCCCTGCAGCGGGGCTGGTGGCCCATCCTAATTCCTATGCGGTGAGGTAAGGCTTTTCTAACACTGCTGCTATTATTGCCGTGTCTGCCTTCCTTGCTAGGGCAGGCTGAGGTTTCCTTTCCAACCCGACCGCCTCAGACGAATCAGACCATCACTGAGACAGAAAACCTGCAAAATCTGCAAAAACTGTGAAGTCATTCCTGATAAAACTTGCATCTGACCCAAATGTTAGAAAATGAGTAAAGAGGAGGGAGGAAAAGGCTGCAGATGCAGAATGGCCCAAATTACCTCCATTCATGACCAGATTCTTGCAGGAGGTGGTGATGTATCTGGCGAGCCTGGTTATGCAGTGTGGGGCTTTTCACCTGGTAGCCTTGCCCTGAAGTGCGTCACAGGGAGGGGACCATGGTGTCCTCGGGGGGGATGTCACCTCAGGAGTACTGCAGAGGTCCAGGTCTCTCTTGGCCCCCCCAGCACAAAAGAGACCTGGACACACTGGACAGAGTCCAATGCAGGGCCACCAAGACAGTGAGGGGACTGGAGCACCTCTCTTGTGAGGAGAGTCTGAGAGAGCTGGGACTGCTTAGCCCGGAGAAGAGGAGGCTCAGGGGGGGCTCATCCATGTCTGTACATACCTGAAGGGAGGGTGCACAGAGGACGGAGCCAGGCTCTGCTCAGTGGTGCCCAGGACAGGACAAGGCGCAATGGGCACAAACTGGAACACAGGAGGTTCCCGCTGAACATCAGGAAGCACTTCTGTGCTGTGCAGGCGAGGGAGCACTGGCACAGGTTGCCCAGAGAGGTTGTGGAGTCTCCTCCTTGGAGATCTTCAAAAGCCACCTGGACATGGTCCTGGGCAACCCGCTCTGGTTGTCCCTGCTTGAGCAGGGGGTCAGAGCAGATGGCCTCCAGAGGTCCCTTCCAACACCAACCATTCTGTGATTCTGTGAGGAGTGGCACACTGGGGTGGGGTGGGAGGATGAGAGGCAATGGGCACCAGTTATTGCTCCTCCTCCTCTGGCAGAGTTGTGGTAATTCTTGAGATGTGGTAGTTTTCATAACCATTCAACACTGGGATGGTTTACGGGTGAGTCACATATTTAATGAAGTATTGGGAAAAGAGCCTTTGTTGTGAGACGTTTCATGAACTCATCTACATAGCAAAACGAAGTGAAGGCTGAGAGTCAGCTTTGATCCCTGTAGCTGTTTGAGGAATAAATTTGACTATGGATTTTCCAGTGTACTGGAAAAAGCTGCAGCAAAACCAAGTGGCTGAAAGTCAAGACTAGATAGACTAAGGAGAGGGGTAATTATTAATTATTAATAAATCTTTGATTTTTGGAAAAAATTACCATGGGCCATGATCAGTCCTCCACTATGAGCCATCTTTAAATCAAACATTTATCTGGCAGATATGAGCTACATAATGGGAAGATGCGTGCAGGTGACTCCTTCGCTGTACGAGGCGCAAGCTGAGGTGGTTGAATGGGAGCACCTGAGCCCCGGAGCCACCCTCATCCTCTGGGCTTGGGCCACCCAGAAAGGGCACACAGAGCTGCCTGGCATGACCTTTGCTTCTGATTCTCCGTGTAATTACTCGGACAGAGATTCAGCAAAATACTCCATTTTTCTGTAAGAGCGTAAATACTCCCATCATCGAGAAACAGATTGAATCACATAGTTCCCACAACCTGGTCAAAAGGACAGTCAGCTCTCTGTGCTTCTCCTTCTACAACTGTCAGATACAGTCAATGACTCACCTAAACGCAGTGTTTCAGCATACGTCTCTGTACAGCAAAACCTGAAGCACTTTTGGTGAACGCCACATATGAACATTACTGTGTTGCAACTCACTGACAGGCACAGGATTAACCTATATTTCAAATAATGCCAAAGTAATGCAAGCTTGTGGTAGGAAAGGTACAAATGTTGTCTTTTGCATATTTTTGTCCTTTGCATACTTTTACCCTTTGAATATAACCATCACTCACGGTGTACTTCACTTTATAGAGCATTATTCATCACAAGGTTTAAAAATGTTTAAATATGAACTAATTGACCACCCAGCATTTTTATGAGGTTGAGCAATAGTAAGGTAATGGTCTGCTTTTAGGAGCACATGAAGAGGATCAATAGTACACTGAGCTGAGCTCCTGATGCTAACACTGATCTCTGCCACCACCTCATTTCAAGAGGTTTTTATTTAGAAAAGACTATTTAAATTTTAATTGACTTTGTGTTGGATATCATCACAGTAATTGCCAGCTAACAGTTGTCAGGATGCTGTCAGCTGGGTATGGAGAAGCAGAGGTGGATAAGCAGAGGCAGGAGAAGTGACTCACCTTGAAGTCCATGGGAGCAAACAGCAGAACCCCAACTGGGAATTAGGCCTCCAGGTCACCCGCTCTGTATGTCATACACCACTGCCTTCGGTGCTGATGGAGAAATGTGAAGACATTTTCTCCTTTCAGTCCACATGCAACCCCTGTCACTGTTGCTGAGCAGAGCAAAGCGTGTTCTCATAAACTGAGAGCACGCCTTCGTCTTAAATCATGGCACATCTTAAATGTCATCCGTAACAGTGGGTGACCTCACATGCGTTGTACACCCGCTCTGGTCTTTATGTTGACAGTAAAAATGTAGTATTAGGGTAGGTTTAGGTATCAATGTACTTACAAGTTTTCTATATGTAATTTTTGTATGCAAATTAGTACAAAGAAAAATGTGGAATGGTAGATCCATTTTTTTAAATGCCATGTGTTGATATCATCCCGGCTTGGAACGTAACTAATAATTTATTAGTTATTGTGCTAGGTAACACTTTATCACTTGTAGGTGCTGTCTTGATAAAACACAAAGCTTGTTTCCTTAATTAGCATGGGAAATAGTCACAAAAACAAGAGTGCCAATTTTTGGTGTCTTTGCTGAAATAGAAACAGAACTTCCCTGTTGATACTCCTCTGTTGTTTCACTTGGGTACGGTTGTCCTTTTTCACTGTCTTTTATGGATATTTATGTGTAGTGTCAAAAAGGTGCCAGGTGTCACTTCGAAGGTGGATGAAATTCTTCCAGGTGTAGTTTGCCTATGAATTGTTAAGCATTTCCAGAAGAAAAGTGCTGTATTAATGTGCAATGTTAGTGGCGTATCCAGTTTTTGGAACAGCGAGTTGTTTATAGCTACTGTGACAAGAGAAGTCCATAACTGGTCTTGAGTTTGCACCCTGGAAGAGTGAAGTGTGCGTTAACATAGTGTCTGAGCTACAGGTTCTTCTGAAAATAAGGCGATAGCTGAACTGCAGTGTAGACAGGTCTCAGGGACGTGATCTGAGATGTGGTCTTTCCCTTTTCACATCCGAGAAATTCTGTGGTTTTTTTTTTTCCTTTTTTCTTTTTTCCTATAAAATAAATATAT
>VXAL01002011.1:23794-53357 GCA_013399475.1 Chauna torquata
CAGGTGATCCGGTGGGAGCTGCCACCCGTGGGGGACCCGTGCTGGAGCAGTTTGCTCCTGAAGGACGGACCCCGTGGTACGGACCCACACGGGAGCAGTTCCTGAAGAGCTGCAGCCTGTGGGAAGCCCACGCAGGATCAGCTCGGGAAGGACGGCATCCCGTGGGAGGGACCCCACGCTGGAGCAGGGGCAGAGTGACCACGAAGGAGCGGCAGAGACGCAGCGATATGGGCTGACCGCAGCCCCCATTCCCCGTTCCCCTGCGCTGCTCGGGGGGAGGAGGTAGGAGAGGGTGGATGGGGGGAAGGTGTTTTTAGTTTGCTTTTAGTTTCTCACTGCTCTAGTCTGCTAGTGATAGTAATAAATTATATTAATCTCCCTATGCTGAGTCAGTTTTGCCTGTGATGGTAACAGGTGAGCAACATTCCTGTCCTTACCTCAACCCTTGAGCCCTTTTCCATTGTATTTTCTCCCCCTGTTCCTTTGAGGAGGGGGAGTGAGAGAGCTGTGTGGTGGAGTTCTGCTGCTCATCTGGGTAAAACCACCACACTACGAATATCACAAAAATACAGAATTATTCTTGACGTGTAACACCATGCCTGAACCATTTTCCTGTCTAACCCATCATGCCTATCTCAGCTGCCCACTTTGTTTTTATGAGTTCTGGGAAATCAAAGTACAAAACAATTTTGCTTTGCCAATTGTAACTTCAACCATACGAGAAGCGACGGGCTTGCATGTCCCTCTGCCTTCCCCAGCAGGCTCAGAAGTGTGACTGCACCGATGTTTAGGGAGTAGCACCTGCCTTGTACTTACTGGAGCTAGCCAGAACTGAGTGAGGCCAGTCATATTTACTGTAAATTTTATGAGTGGTCTGGTTGTGACTGTTAAATCAAGTATGGTTCCAGCTATGCAATATCAAAGGTTCTGTGTTAAATTGAAAGGTATCTGCCTAAACCCTCAACATTGCACTGGTTTAATTAAACTGGCACAACCCTGGGCATGCATACTTCTGACAAGAGTGCCTGCAATATAATTCATGGGTCCACCCAGATTTTCGGTTTATTCAGATTTAAGTGTGTTGAATAGCTGAGCTTTGCAAACCTGAGGGGTTTTGGTTCATGTGGGCTGAGGGACATCAATGTGCAGGTCCCAGGCCGCAGCTGTGGGTGGCTGCAGCTCCTGTATTTGAAGCATCCCTTAATGAAGCTCCAAAAGAAAGGCAGGAAAAACCAGTATGACCCCTGCAGCTGCAAAGAAGAAATCGACTCTGAAGCTGAGGAACTGTGAAGTGTCTCTGAGCTGAAACTGAAATTGCACTAAAGAGATTTATACTGTAACGCAAAGAAAAGAATTGGGGAAGGAGGGCAAAATACACGTGTGGATGTAAGAGACAGCAAAACAGCTATGCTACAGAAGGAAATGCTGTCTTCCACCCTATCCGTAAGCAGCAGGTGACTTCAGGTTTACCACAAGCACCTTCAGCTAATTGCAGTCCAGAGAACAGCCATAGTCTCCTATTCACTTCTCTAAAAGTTGGTGGGTAATTTAACTGAAACATGACCTTTTGGTTTAACGGTAGGAGAAGAACGACTTTTTTTCGTCACACCAGGCTATAGGGAAGTGTTTCAGGAGTGGCTGTTGCCTTGTGCAGGTGCAGCCACTGCGAGGAGCATCCCTGCCACGCTGATGGCCATGTCGGTCTGCCTGAACACACGCACAGGCAGTGCAGACTGGGGAAACACCCAAAGGGAAAACACAGAGCATCCAGAACTCCGGGAGAAAATGCAAAAGGTGCTTGGAGGAAGTCTGAAGAACATCTTTTCCTGGGAAAACCCTCATAGCTTATCAGCACACTTTACCTAGCAGGCGTGGGAGGGGCACAGACAGCCTAACGTAGTTATGCAAATACGTCAGTGGGCATGGGATGGAAATCTACCTAAATTGTAAGAAACGGAAAGAATTTAAAAGCTCCTAGCTTCTAAATGCAAGAAATACAAAACAAAGCTGCCTATAGAGTTCCCAGCGGGCTGATTGCTCCAGCCTTACGGATCACGGATCACACAGAGGTGGGGAGTGGCCTTCTCCCAGCTATGGCTAATCTGGTTTGGTCATCTGGGTGCTGGCGTTGGAGAAGTGAGAGAGGCAACTTTTGAGGGTGATTCAGCCCATCCCAAGAGAGGAATTTGGTGTGATTCACCTCATCATGAAGGTAGGAACCTCCGTTCGCCTGGGATGAATTTTACAGCTTAAATCAGGTGAAGCGAACCCCATCCATTAGATAGGAAAGCTTTGGAAGTGGTCTGCAATTGTAGATCCGTTTTGGGTGGGATTCACCCCCCCACCCCCTGTAGGACATTCAGAAATCGGCTATCCAAGTCTGAAGAAGTTGCCTTAGGCTTTCTTTGTCATCAGTGGAGAAGAACAGGCACCTCTGTAGGGCAATTCCTGCATCTTAAGAGAGCTGGTAGGCCAGTTGGCTGAATCATCCTCTGGAAATGCTCACTGTCTTCTATCGAGGCAAGCTAGTGTTAACAAAGACTGGCTGTAAACCCTGTGTTTCTTAAAAATAAGAAAAAGGCATTTGGGGAATACAGGAAATATTTTATGAGCTAGAGATACAGGGGTTTGGTAGTGCATGGAGATCCTAGGACTGATTTGTGGTTGCAGACGCACTGCAGGGCACAGGACAGAAGAGCGGTGGAGGTTAGCCCAACGGGAGACTGCACATGCGCTGAACAAATACAAACCCACAAGCTCTCTGATCTGAGACGAAACAAGGAGTGTGTCACCCAGCATAGCCTCTGAAGATAGGGCTTCAAATGCTGTTAAGTCCAGCTGTTCGCAAGGAGTGGAGGTGCAGCTCCACAAGGTCAACACCTGAGCCAAGGTGCCTACCTGGGAGCTGGCAGCCCAGCCTGTGTAGGGATATATACACGCGTGTGCATACACACGGAGGGAGAAGTCAAAGGGACCAACGTGGAAGAAGCAGCTGGGGCTCATTCTGTGCCCCAACATGCAGGCTGAAATAGCGAAAAAGCTTAGGACTGTTGCACAAGAAAGAAGAATTTTCTCTACTGACCTTGGCGGGAGGAGAAGCTGTGGTGCTGGGACGTGGCTAATCCGTATTTCCAGTTATTCCAGGCAGAGTCTGTGCTTGTGCACTCAAGGAATTTATGTTGGTTAAAAAAAAAAAAAAAGAAAAGAAAAGAAAAGAAAAAAAAGCACAACAGTTTTAGCTGAAATAGGTATTTCTGTATTGAAAGTTCATTAGCATGAGGCAATTTAGTTGTGTGCCCAGGTAGTGTACAGGCGAAGGTGGGCGGTGGGAGGTGCTGGCTGCAGAGTCAATAAATGAGTTTTTGTTAGCTGCATGCTAATCCGCGTGTAGTTAAAAATGGTTTATACTCTACTGTTATGGACAAAGTGGTGCTAGCCTGGCAGAAGTTTTCTTAGCTTTTTATTATTAAACTGCATGCAAAATCCATATGTAGCAATCGGAAGCGATAGGCAGCTGCGGTCCAAGCCACAGGGAACTGTCACTGTTAAACTTGCGTAACCTTCGCCCTCTCCTACATCTGCACTCAGGGTCCGTCCCGAAGCCTGTGCTGATAGACGGACAGACAGACACCGGCTGCCTACCTGAGCAGAGCTGCGAGCCAAGCCCACGGTGCCGGTGCGAGGGAGGCACAGCCGCTCCTGCCCGCCTCTGTGCCGAGGGGACACGTCCTCGCCCGACGCCCGGCGGAGAGAGCAGCGCCGTGCTGGGTGACGGCTTTGGGGTTGCTTTGTGGTTACCCCTAACGCGAAGCTGTTGAGGCAGCTCTGCAGCTTTAGATGTGCTTGTAACGTCTTTTAAACCAAAGTAATTTTATTTATTTGTCGTAGAGCTCTGTAATTTCATAATGAAAGAAGGCAAATTAAAGGAGATTTGTTTCTATTGACAGAAAATACGTATTGTAATCCTTCTGAAAAGCAGCACAGACTTTTTAGATGCAGACAACACGTAGATGCAGCTAATTACACAGCCAATTTTCCTGCAAAGTTATGCTTCATTTATTTCTGAGTAGTCCTAGTAATTTTAATAGTCCTACATGTTAAAATAAAATTAAGCAGATGAATTTTTGCATGTCAAAGCCTTAGGGGGCCAGTACATAGCAGCTGAAATGTATAATACAGCTCAGCGCTGTATAAATGGGTTATGACTGCTCTTTTAAAAATAGATTCCTGGGCTAGAAAAGGGGATGGGAGTAAGCTATTTAAATTAAAGAGAACACAAGCTTAAGAAAAAATGGAAGCAAACTGCCCACGAATGTGTTTAGGCTGGAAGAAAGCCTGTGACCATCAGAGGAGTGAGCTTTCAGAACATCCTTCTCACAGGAGAAATGGAGATAGAGGCTGACGCTAGCTGCGAGGTACGCCCTGGTCAGCTTAGCACCGTCTTATGATGTGATTCCCTGTGACAGGCAGCAACGGAGTATGATGACCTGGCAGCTCTGCTCCAGCCGTCTTCTGTTGCTAGTAAGATCCAGTGAGGGCGCTCCATGTAAATAACCTCCATGGACTCGTTCTTTGCAACAAGTACTTGGATCAACCCTAATCACCCGCGAGCTCGTTATGTCCAAGCACTTCAATGTGAAAGGTGAATCAGGTCCTCTTCTGCAGAGGTAATTGGGCCAGAAAAAATGATTGATGACCTTCAGCGATTGCAGCGCAGGTGGGAAGATGAAGGCACTTGAAACATGTCCCCGAGCATGAGAGGCATTAATCAGGCAGGAACAAAAGAGGGCAGGAGAATGACTGATCCGAGACCAGCACCGCGTCTTGCTCATTAGCTGCAGAGGCAAATTGCAGCAGAGGTCCTCAGCAGTCACAGCCTGTGAAAACCTGGAGTCTGACGTACAGTGAAAAGTGGTTGTGAAATCAGTATATTAATGCCTAAATGCACAAGCACAAATGCTGGAAATAGAAGGACCGTAGTGGTAGCTGATCAGGTGTTTTTACCCAGAGAATGAAACGTGGGCTTTGCTGCGAGAAGGGTTCGAGTTTTGCAATGAGAACTATTCGGATTTTTGTAATGAGCTTCCATCCTTCTCCAAGGAGGTTAGAAAGGACACTGCATGCTCTAAAGGGAATCTGAGGAGCTGGTTTGTCTTGGCTCCTTTCTCATGAGAAACACATCACCCCGGAGATGGTGAAAGTGCTATTCCCCTGCACGGTCCTGCCCGGGGCCCCTGCGGGTTGATGCCCTCTGCCTGGGCTCAGGTCTTGGGGGAACACCCTGACCCTCAGCCCTCCACAGGAAACCTTCATCAGCTGAAGCTATGGTGACTATTTTCCTGGAGACAGAGAAATTTGGAAATACGTACAGCAGCCCTTCCACGTACCCAATAAATTCAATTAAGATCTGAAGGAAACTTCATTATACTAAGAGATCTTAAGGAGCTCTACAACTTGAACATTAGTGTTCTCTTGGTCATCAGCAGCGTCAGAAACAAGAAGCAGGACTTGAGGGCCATCAGCCTGCTTGGTTCCACCACCTTTTGGGATTAGCACGGGCTGGGGACAAGTTCTGAGAAAGCAATTAGGGTTACTTTGCTTCTCACCGTCTGGCTTGGAAGCAGGTGCTTCCCGCGGCTGCTGCGCTGGTGGTGGCAGAGCTGTGCCCGCAGGACAGCAAACAGAAGGCTCTTTCATCGCACCCTGCATGCCCCAGTCTTCGTTATGTGGGTGCCACACGACTGCAGCAAAATACGGCAGTCACTCGTGCAAGGTGGTACGCTCAGAAACAGCTGCTGCTGCTGGTCACGTCAAAGGTGGGACTCTTGTGATCTGCATGATGAAGATATGTGAAAATTCAGGTATTGTCTCAGTGGTGCCCGGGGATGTTATTCACGTGAAGAATAGAAAGGGCTTTTGCAAGAATCAGCAAGGAATCAAGGAGAAAAAAAGTTTTCAAGAGAGGAGACCGTAAACTGCAGAAGCCATCTTCAGATTGCCGAAACAACCTGAATTGCATTTACGCAGCTACAGCTTCCACCCGCCTCTACAAGCTGCACGCACACTTGGGATCCAGAATGAAAGGCTCCTCTTGGCTTTTAGAGTTTCCTCTGGGTGCCTCCTCCTCTTATGGGCAGCTGCAGCCTGTTTTGTGTCAGTTTAAAGGCACGCTCATCTCGGGGCTGTCTGAGGAACCTGCTCCTGCTCCTGCGCTGGCTGCCCAGAGCTGCAGCAGCTGCTGGGACGGGGACGTGGTGGCTGCAGGAGGCCACAAGCTGGAAGCTGCTCCTCTCGAAGGTGTGAGCAGCACAGCAGTGTGGCTGATACGGACACGCTTGGCTTGTGCGTTGGGTTGGAGGAGGTGGCAGGGCGCTGTGTCTCTCCTGCCAGCTTCCCTCTAGACCATTTTGGGACTGCGTTAATCCTAAATTTAACTGGTGATGTCAAAGGCTCGTGTTAGGTCCCTGCGCCGAGCCGTGCTCCCACACACCCCGGCGGGAGCCAGGAATAACTCCCTGAACACAGAGGGTTGAATCCCATCCCAAGCAATGCTGCCTGATGCCCGTTTCCATAACACAACCCGCTGAGCCATCCTCGCGCAGGGGGAGCAGCGCTGCAGCTGGGGCAAGCTCGCGGCAGGAGAGCTGGATGCGGCCAGTGGGACAAGGAGGGACCTCTCGAGGTAGGCTCAAAGCAGCATTGTTATTTATTGCTCCAGCGGTGCCTGCAGAGCGGGCACGAGGACAGCTGTGTTTGTTTTGGCTTCCGAACTGATGAATTGGAAGGGAGAAGAAAACCCACTTTGGTCTGGATTTAAATGTGTGTTGCATTTTTTGGGGGGGTTGTCATTAAGACTACAAAGGGAAGAAGAGAAAAGTTTTGTTCAAAAGAAAACATTGGATGGGGCTGGAGATGACTTTGGGTGCCTGTAAGGAGAACAAGGGAAACAAACGGCTCGTTTCACAAAAAATATTTGGAAGAGTGGTAGCCACCCTGCGGGCTGACGCCTCCCTTCTGCCCCCTCCTTCCTTTCCTGCCCCGAGGGGCAGCGTATGGAATGGTCGAGACGTGGAGGACAAGCTCCCACCAAACTTCCTGAGCTGCCATGCGAGCTCTTACCCAGAAAAACTTTCCTAGGAAAAAGTATCTGGTTTTTGGAATTTACTAACCGTAGTGGGATGTCCCTTCCCATCAATTTGCCCACTGTGACCCTCTCTCTTCATTCACCCCGCTCTTTTGAGGAGCCCAGTGCTTGCAGCTGGACATTTAGCATAGTTTAGTTGTTTAGCAGAAGATGGGCCCTGGTGTAAAAGGGCTTCCCCTATCAGTTCAGAAGAAGTGGTGACCAGGACAAACAGAGGGACGGGAGTTTTGGCACGAAGCTTGGATCTGAGATGTTTATTTGAAACAGGACATCTGAGGTCTGCTGGCTGCTGGCAGTTCCCAGGTGGCTTTTTCACACATTGACTAAAAAACTCCAGCTTCAGAAACTTTTCCTGGCAGAAGTTTTGTTGAAAGTGGTACATTCTGAAAAAGAGGGTGAAAAAAAAAAGGATGAATTGATATTTTCCTTGGAAAAAATTCTTTATCAAAGCATTTCTGCCTGCTGTGGGCTGTGGGTGCTGCAGGAGCTGCTGCTGACCTACTTCTGTGCAAGCGTCAGGTGGACACGGCTCTTCCATGGAAAGGGAGCAGCCCTGGGGCCTCCAAGTGTCCTGGCCGCTGTTGACACAAATGAGCACTTTGGAAAACTGTGGAGGTCTGTGTGTCTGGAAAAAAACAGAGTGGAAACCCCAGTGGTGCAGCCCAAGCCACAGATGGTCAAGAACAGGATGTTAGAGTTTGCTCATGGGGGGAAAAGAGGTAGATGTTGCCTCCTTCAGTTCCCATGCAGGGAACATATATAATGTTGTGTCCCTCATGAAAAAAAATCCCGGAGAAAAGCCTAACTCTGGCTTTTAGGATAACCCGAGATGTACATTCCATATGGTTCACTGTCCCCGTAAGAGAGCAGAAGGTGGGTGTGCAGAGGACCCTGCCTGCTCAGTGAGGAGAGATGAGACTGAAATGTGGGGGAACCAAGAAGTGCCAGCAGGTTTCTTCCAGCTGTAGTGATGGGGAGTTTGGGTTAATCGGAAGGAGGGAAAAGTGAAAGGCAGCCTCTGTTGTGTCATCACTATGGGAAGAGTCATGAGATTGCTCCATGCCCTGGAAGAAGGTGCCTCCAATCTGCTCAGACATGCTTCCAGTGCGTGGGTCACAGCAAGAACAGAAAAAGGCTTGAGAGCAGTTGCTTCCTTTGTGGGAGAGGGAGTCAGACAAAGTCTAACATCTCTAATAGAATTTAAAACTTGTTCTCCATTTATGAGAGGTAGCAAAAAAAGCAAAACAACAACAAAAGCCAACCCTACCTCTGAAAAGAGTCCATGTCTCTGACTAGAGAATCACAGCGACCAAAGAGAGTGGGATTGACTGTTACAGTGAGCAGCCTCGTAAAGCCACAGGAAAGTTGTTTAGATTATTGGTGTTTTTTTCAACCACGTTGTGTTAAAGCAGGTGTTCTTTAGCTATTATGAAGTGCAGGTGAATTATAGTGTGTCACACAGTTAAAAGATAAAGCTATCCCCCATACACTCACTGGTCCATCGTCTCTTCAAGTCATTGACCTGGGGAGGTCTCATATCAGGGTGCTGCTCCATCTCTGCCCTACACCTGGAGCCGTTTCTCTTTGAGAAACTGCTACCCACAGACATTGGATTACCGATGATTTTTTCCCTGATGTGCGTAAGTAATAATCAGCCATGTATTGCCTCATGGAATAATTAAATCACCCAGTTCCTCAGTTTGCAGGATACATCTGGACATGTCCTGTTAGACACTGCTCTTCCATAATTAACTTGAGCAGACTTTCTTTATGGTTATTCCTCACCGATGGCTCATACCGGTTACATGGCATCACTGTGCTTGTCAGAGTCTCCTGTGAATCACCAGACCACCAGACCAGTGCATGGATAATTGTTACTTTGGTTCCTTGCTGAGAGTTTAAATAACAAGCACAAATCAACAGCCCCTGATTGCGACAAAGTGCAAGTCTAAAGAGTAGTCAACCCAGAATGTGAAAGGAGAAATGGAGCTGGTATGCTTCACATTTTAGCTGGAAAAAATATCACTGCCATGCCGATATTTTTCTGGTGAAGACAGTTTTGTTTTCTTAAGCGGCAAGTAGAGCTGGCTGGAAAATGGCATTTCTCTTTTATGAGGTATTTAGAAATTTCTGCATTTGGTTTTGTTCTGATGTGGAGCAAAGCCAAGGTATCCAATTTTTCCTGAGAAGAGAAGAGAGTGAGGCCTGGGCTTGGTGACAGGGACTCACCCCCACCATGACACATCTGAGACTCATGGCCAACCCGTTGCTCAGTGTCAGTAGTGGTGGGGTTTACAGGTGTGTCCTCCTCATGCCCAGTGAGTGCCGAACTGGGTGGCTATTCCAAAGTGAGACCATTTGCCCTTTTAGATCAGAAAGCTCTGCATGTGAGTGTATGACACCTGTGAAATTGCGGGAGGACGAATGTGACAGCCTTTCCCCAAACAACGTCCATGCAGACCTCCTTGTGTAGCCTCTGCCCAGGTCCCTGCTCCCTGAGCCCAGCTGCTCAAAAAGAGACCCCAGTCGTGGCACGAGATCTTGTCCTGGGCCTTCCAGTGGGACCGTGCGAGTCCTTTTGTGCTGGGACATTGGTGATGGTGCCAGGCTGAATGAAGTTGTGGCTGAAAGGAGGGCTGCTCCCTACAAGTGGCTGGTGGCTGCACTTCTTTGACCCCAACAGCAAGACATGAAGTCGCTGTGCCACAGCTGGCTCTGTTTCTGCTTTTCCCTCTCTCCTCCTAGGAGGCAGCGATCACACCCTCATGCATCAGCACCTTGCTGTCCAGGCATTTCTCCTAGAGAAAGGAGAAGGGAGCTTTGTGTCTCTTCTCCACATCACAACAGTGGGGGCTTTCACGCTCCCTTCTACACGGTGGACATGACCAAGCCTGCATTTTACTGCTGTGTCAAGGTCCTGCTTGGTCTGCTCTTTAAATATTCCAGCCCACCCAAGAGTTAAATCCTTAAACCCACGTGTGACGCATGTGAGACCATCAACCAGCAGCCGCTTGTGCATCTGTCGGACATTTGCTCCAGGTAAGGGCTTGCACCATGTCCAGGGTGAGGGCAAGCCCCCAGCACCGGCACCTCTCCAGCACCAGCCCCATCCAGACGAGCCTCGGCAGCGGAGCAGCGCGGCGCTGGGTGTGTTTTGCAGAAGGAGCTGGGACTCTGGGAGGCCCCGGGGAGAGGCACGGCGGCTGCAAGCACCAGCTTGTCCTCGGATGGCGAAACGTGGCACTGGGGAAGGTCAGAGCTGTGCTGGAGGAGCCGGAGGGAGCTGGGATGCGGAGCAACAGTGCTGGGTGAACCTTGAACTGAAGGAGGATGGATGACGAGCCAGACCAGGTGCAGGGTCACAAACCCTGTGTATGCGGCCAGATGGTGGTGGAGAAGGACAAGCATCTTTCACACGGTCAAGCAAGCATGTCTCTGGGGTCTGTTTTTGACATAGCTCCTTCCACAGTTGCCAACACCACCACTGCTTTAACAACCCTTTTCTGGCTCCTTTCTGATCCCAAGGAAACCATTCAGCGGGATGCAGTTTGGATTCCCTTTTTATTTTTCCCTGCAGAGCTCTGATTTTGTTTAGCACAGAGTGACATCCCCCCAACGCAGCTTCCTCTGGAGACAGCGCTGTTAATATTTTATTTCTAACTCAGTCCTCTGGAAAATAATGCAGCTTAAACAAAAAGCTCTGGTATTTCCCATCTGCCAGCAGAGATCCTACCTGAGACACACTGCACTTGCATTGAATGATTCACTTTAGCTTTTGGAGCAGAGAAGCTTCCTCACTCTGTTCTTGTGCTTCACCAGGGAGTAACTTATGATTAGGAGGCAGAAGCCTTGAGAACGAGACCTCCCTAATTAATACACAAAGGGCACCTCGCGCACCTCTGTCTGTGCGGTGAATACTTCCAGACCGAGGGCAGCTTGAGACGTGAGGTCGGGACCCCAAGGCGAGGTCGATGCACACCCAACTGATCGAGTCACCCAAGGCTCGGGTGAAGAGGCTGGAGAAGGGACGGGAAGGCTGGTGATGCCCAGCCTGAACCCTGTCTCCAGCACGGGGTGGGAGGAGAGCAGAGACACTCCTTCGCGGGTAATCCCAGCTCCGCAGGCGCATTGCCGTGCACGGACGGCTCCTCGCCACCTCGCCCCTTCCCACCGGGAAAAGCCGGATTTGGACTGCGGGCGCTTGCTTCGTTTGCCTGCAAGACAGATTGGTGCAGCCCGCCGTAAACCTACAGGGAACTAATGACTCATGTGTCTCTGTAATTACAAGTCTGCTATGTGGGATTTCTTTCTTTTTTCTTTTTTCTTTTTTTTTAACAAGCTTAACTCAAAACCTCTACTGCAAATACTAAATGTCTGATGGCTTGCTTCTGCCTAAGCAGTGATGTTTCTCCCAGCACAGTCAAAACCTCAGGGCATCCCCATCCTTGGGGCTTCCCCATCCTTGGGGCACGTCCTGGGTCACCAACACCCTGGGGATTGGTGGGAGAGCTTCGGCACTGCAGGGGTGAGCTTAGACTTGAGGACAGCCTCGGGGCATCCCAGTACCAGGGCTCTTCTCAATTTGCAAAGGCTCAAAGCCGGCACAGCACATTTCTCTATGTCGTTCACCACACACAGGTTCTTGGAGCACTCCTGTCCCTGGGAGAAGGAGCTGCTGGCTTCCCAGGTCTGAGGCTTTCTGTTTAACTTGGTGGCTGGAAGTGCCTCATGGTTGAGCTCATAACTTTGAAAGCACCTCCTGAGTACCGTAAGCTGCCAAAGAAGATGATGGATGGAATTGGTCTTCTGGACCAAAAACTGAGATCTGTTCACAACTGTCTCAGGTGTATGTTCTTGCTAAGCTCAAGTTAGCTGGCTGTTTTCCTGAGTGAACTGGAGTGATGAGGAGCTTCACTTCTGAGATGTCTGCATTATGAAACATCTGGAAAAACTGGCAAATCTGATGCACTGTTGCCGCCTGTGAACATCTGCTGGAGCTGTGCACTCCATAGTAAGCCCTTATTCTTCTTTGCAAGAAGATGGTGTAAACAAGGACCCCTTCATTATTTGCTCTCCATTCTCTTATGCTGTGCACAAGAGGCTTTTCTGGGAAGCTCACCTTTGTGGTATCTCATTCTCTCATGGTATCTATTCCTCTTCTGAGACTGCCCGAGGTGGCATTTGGTCATAGCACAAATCCTTTTGCTGGTGTCACATTTCCCTATGTGCTTTTGACTCAACAGAAAATGCAGGAAGTCACCCACCGCCCTTACCAAGATGTAACTAGCCCAGACAGTGATGCATCACGTCGTTCTTTCAATTCATATCACTGATGACTCAGCCTCCATTCACCATCAGTCATCCGGGAATCATCTCTCTACCTTTCCCCCTGGCCAGAGGCCATCCTGTAGCCTGTGCAATCCACCGAGCTTCAGGTTAGCTCTCCTTGCACCCTGGCAGCTTTCGGGAAGGTGCCGCTGCCTCTCCTTGGCACCTCCGGTATTGGGAAAGGCAGGAACGGAAGCAGACAGCCCAGCATCTCCGTTAGATTCATGTTTGGCACGTAGGAATTGGCGATCACAAACCACTGTCCCTTTTCAGCTTGACCTATAAAGCTCTTCCAAACTGCAGAATAAAATTGCATAACACCGGAATGACCATTTCAGCAGTATTTTACCACCTCTCTGATCTGCAGGAAGTGGCTGGCAGAGGACAAGCATCATTCGGGCTCCTCAGTGGGAATATTTTCAGTTTAAAACAATCTGCCACACAGCGTCTCTGGGCACCCAGCAGCTGCACTGGGAATTGTTTTTTCAGTATCATAAACTGCAGAATTCACGCTGACAGACCAGGAGGAAGATAAAAGTTAATGATGATCTCCACCACGCCGTTGTCACCTGTTGGAGGTGATCTGCTTGCAGGGTCACTGCTGACCTTCGAGGAATTCAAGTGGCCAGTCCTTGTTTTTCCCTCTGCTGCACTGCCACGGCTCTATTTTCCCAAAGATAATTATATGACTCAGGAAGACAAATGCATACTTCACATACTTGCGGGAACCATGATGCCGATAGGTGGGTTAGAGTATTTTGAAGCTCTTTGAACACACAAAAGCAGCTGAATTCCCGTGACTTACCTACACAACCCAAAGCAAGTCCAGGCAATGGCTGCATAGTTTTTGTGGAGCCCTTTCCTAACAAAGGACAAACATCTCCCTGAGAAAGAAAGCTTTGGTCTTGCAGCACTGAGGCACAGGCACTTTTTGTTGCTGGAGAAATCACGGACATTTTGTGAGGTAAGATTTACCATTCGTATTTTACTGCTTCTTCAGAGATCACGTCCAACCTGAGGCTGGAGCTGGAAGGTGAAACATGAAGGCAAAAAAAAAAAAAAAAGGCAGCCCAGTGCTTCCTGAGAGGTACACGAACAGCACAGAGAAATTATCTCTTAACTAGATAAGTGATTATTTTGGGTAAAATAACCTGGCAGCCTGTGGAGATAATTGGCAAAAATGAGGTGTGGTGGTGTTTGGTAGCGTTAGCTTAGCACAGGCAGATCTGAGGAAGACACAAAAGGAGACGCAGTCTTTGCTTTAAGTGGCTTAGCATCTGAATTGCTGCGTTACAACTTAATTTGCTGAATTTGGAAGAAAACAGAGAAGTAAGAGAAATTTTATTATTCCATGCGGTAACTTGGAGGACCTTACAGATCCTAAAACCACCCCAAACCTGCGCTGACCCAGAACCTCGGATGGGTTTTGCCGAAGGGGCAGTCAGCGCTGCGAGCGGCTGTGGGTGTCCCAGTGCGTTCTTCGGGACCGTTCCGGGTACCTGTGTAGATGCGTGTCCCTAGCTAAGGGTGGGCTATTCAAACGAAATCGCGGCATGTAAATAGCCATGTAGTTATTGATTGGCTTTTCACCTTTGCTCCATACCCGAAGGGATACAGAGGAGCTTCTAGCTCCTGTCCCCGTCCGTGCGGGTGACTTGAGACCAGCCACCTGCAAATATCTCCCCTGATACCAGACTGGGCCAGGCCCTCCAAAAGGGCTTTGTCGTGCATCAGAGACACCCCATCGCCCCGCCGTGATGCTGGGAGCCCACCTGACCGCTCCAGCCCTCCTCACAGCCCTGACCCGTGGCAGGGGCACAGCAGCTGTGCTTTCGGGAAAGGCTCCCTTTGGAGGGTATGATGTGTTTCGTGACTCCTGGATGGTTTTTTCCTCGTCGAGGCAAGGGGATTGATACGACTTGCGGAGGAGCCTGTCCTGACGTGCCTGCTAAATGTAAACCCTCAGCTTTTATGAAAAAGCCTTCTGTCCTGGAGACTGGGGAGCCTGCAAGTGCTTCTTGGCTCTGGGCTTCTCCTGTAGCTGTCGTAAGATCAGATTAATGATGTATTAGTTCAAGATAACTACCGTGAGATCATGTAATTAACTTGCGATCCTGCTCTGTGCCAGTTGGCTGAAATGCACTGCTTTTAAAAAACTCTTTAAGACCAGCCACAGATAGAGCTTTTTGAATGATGGCATTAACAAACAGCTCATTAGTCACCTTTTGGGCTACTTAAAGGAGAGCGTTCAGGGCAGAGGCAGTAAAGCGGTGCAGTGGGGGATGAAACACAGCCACCTGTCCAAGCTCTCTCCCTCTTCTCCAGCCAGACCAAAAGCCCTTTTTCAGCAACTGCTGCTTGCCTCATTCCTGCCTTGGCTGCCGACCTCATCGTTTTGGCATGGCCAATGTCCATCCCAAATCCCACAGATTGCCAGGCTAAGGTTGGTGTTCTCTCCTGCTGGAAAATGCACTGGAAACGTCCAGCCACTGCTGTGGGGATTGCAACATGAGCAGAAACAGAGATTTCGTTCCCACATCCCACTCTTCCGTGTTGTTGTTCCGTTCCAACAGTGGCTGATGTCCAGCCTCGCTCCCATCGGAGTGCATCTTCCCTGCTGACCCATCAACCAGCGCTCCGTGGCTGGTGCCCACCTCAGCTCCTTGTGCAGCCCTGTCCTTGGCCCAGTCCCTGTCAATGCTCTGCTGCCCTTCACACTTGGCAGCAACGTGCTGGGGGTGGCTGTGCAGTCACTCGCTTTGGCTTGGCCCTTGCCATGGTCCACGAAGATGATGAAGGGACAGGAGCACCTCTCCTGTGAGGAGAGGCTGGGAGAGCTGGGACTGTTCAGCCTGGAGAAGAGGAGGCTCAGGGGGGATCTCATCCATGTCTATAAATAGCTGAAGGGAGGGTGCACAGAGGATGGAGCCAGGCTCTTTTCAGTGGTGCCCAGGGACAGGACAAGAGGCTATGGGCACAAACTGTAACACAGGAGGTTCCCTCTGAACATCAGGAAGCACTTCTGTGCTGTGCGGGTGACCAAGCACTGGCACAGGTTGCCCAGAGAGGTTGTGGAGTCTCCCTTCTTTGAGATCTTCAAAAGCCACCTGGACATGGTCCTGGGCAAGCTGCTCTGGGTGTCCCTGCTTGAGCAGGGAGTTGGAGCAGATGGCCTCCAGAGGTCCCTTCCCACCTCTATTGTTCTGTGATTCTGTAATATGGCCCCATCAGGCAGTATCAGCTTGACATGGTGCTGCTCCCCTGCCCAGGTACCCCACACTGCACCACTCCCCCAGGCTGGACCCTGCTCTGAAGTCTTCATACATGAGCACTTCATAGCCGCTGTAACTCATTGGAAAGGTTCTTCATCTAAATAAGCCAATTACTAAACACCAAGTGCTTCTCTGCAGCACTTCGTGAGCTCAGACCAACAAGGTGGAGTGTGGTGATCACCAGCCCTAACCGTGCCCTAGGGTGGGACTAAGCATCTCATGAAACTATGCACTCTGTCATTCCTCGTGGAAGAAAGAAGGACCAGAAATGCTCTGCTTGACCATGGAAACTACCTCCAATCTCTGGCTTCTGGAAGGTGCCACTGTTTTTTCCCTCCCATCAAGCACGTGGTTGCATCTAGAGCCTGTTCAACAGCTCTGGAGCTGAACTGTAAGCAAGGAGATACAGTAGCTAAGAGAAACGGGAGATCCTTCGTGCAACATCTCATGTCTGGTCAGCAACGCCCTGTTTTGGTGAGGCATGAGGATGGAGCAGGTTTTGTGGGCAGTGCTTGGGTGAGAGCTGCCAGCTTCTTCTTGTACTCCAGCTCAAGTCCTGCGTGCTGGAGCGTTTAGGTTTTGATGCTGTAATCTCTTGTCTGTCTGGGTTAGTCTCAAGTCATTAACTTTTATCTTCCTCCTGGTCTGTCAGCGTGAATTCTGCAGTTTATGATACTGAAAAAACAATTCCCAGTGCAGCTGCTGGGTGCCCAGAGACGCTGTGTGGCAGATTGTTTTAAACTGAAAATATTCCCACTGAGGAGCCCGAATGATGCTTGTCCTCTGCCAGCCACTTCCTGCAGATCAGAGAGGTGGTAAAATACTGCTGAAATGGTCATTCCGGTGTTATGCAATTTTATTCTGCAGTTTGGAAGAGCTTTATAGGTCAAGCTGAAAAGGGACAGTGGTTTGTGATCCATGTGGGTGTAAGCTGAAGTATAATGAAGGCTGTGAAGTGAACTGGGTCTTAGCTCACCCCTCCTTCCATTATTTTTTATATTGTATTAGGATATCACGTATCACAGCAGAAATGTCACGTCTTTGCTCATCTTGTGTTTTTAAAGGACTGGTGGAAGCTGTGGGTGTGTAAAATGAGCTTCCTCTGCTCTAAATGGAGACTGAGCACAGGATCTGAGTGGAGGCACTCTGGAAATCCGACATTTGTTTTTTCTTCTTAAAAGATGGAGGTCATAGGTGCTGGCTATTGATTGCAACAAGCCCGAGCTCTTTAAGCAGCCGGAGGGTAAATCACAGCCCCACAAGGCACTGGGCGGAGCGGCAACGCCTCTTTCTTCGCCTCTGTATTTCAGCAAGAAGTCCTCTGCACAAACATTGCTTGCAGCTGGTGGGCCCTGGTCCGTGTCCATCACTTCCCATGCCAATCTACTTTTGCTTTCTCCTGTCCTGACTGGATCGTATGCATCAGTAAAGTTAGAAGTCGTACATTTGCAATTAATTTTCTGTTTGATGGGAGCTCAGGGCTTGTGTAGACATGCTTTCATGTCTATATGACTCAACAAAAAGGGACAGCAGGCAAAGAGCTGGGGTCTGGAAGCTGGCCTTTTTCTTCTGTTAGAGAAACGAGTGAATATGGAAAAGCCATTTTATCTTCTCTGCTGTGTTGATAAATTGCCCTTTCGTTCTTTCTCTCTCATACTTTTATTGAACTTGCAGACAAGCCTCTCCCTTGGCAGGTGGAAAGAATAAATTGCCAGCAGTATGTGTTTATGAGATGCCTTTCAGTAGTGGAGCTGTGCAAATAATAGGTTTTTCATTTCAGTGGCTGAACTGAAAAGTAGAAAATACTTTTTGTTTTGGGTCACCCCCTAAAGGAGAATGTTTCTTTTCTTCTCTTGGATTTTTTTATTCCATTTTCCCATTTTCCTAGGCATTGAAAAAGACATTCTGGTTAGGATTATTTAGTGCTTTTCATATCTTAAAAAAGAAAAATAGAAAAAAAGAAAAGAAAAGCAAACTAGGTCAGTCTCAGGCAGAAAATGTCATTTGAAAGAACAACAGAAAATGTTTTATTCTTAAAATGTCAAAATGGAGCCTTGCAGCTTCTCTCAGAATGTTTTCTCTTCTTTCTCAGCTAAAACTAATTACATATTCAACCCAAACTCGCTGAGAGTCTCAGTACCTCATAATTGCACTTCGGGTGAATTTGCAACATCAAAAAAAAAAAACCAATCACACTGTCTGCACACAGCAGTGACCTGTTCAGTGTGCTGCTCAGCAAATGCAAACGCACAAGGATTTAATTTCACTTAACAAAGGTGTTGAGCAAGAGACCGGGTGCCGTGACCTCTCACAGGTCTGTCCAGCCAGGGAAGCACCGGCGCAGCCGTGATTCACCCCAGTGGGGACCCACCTGGCTTGCCGGGGCGTCGTGCCGACCTGGTGCTGCTGCCTCTTCCTGCGGCATCTCCCCATGATGGGGCGATGGCCGGGATTTACTCACACACGGGAGACGTGGTGGTGGGGCTAGGCCATGGAGGCAGGGCCCATCCATCTCTTTCTTTGCGTGGTCTCCTAAGGAAATGGCGCTGCTGTGATGGTGTCCCTCCATCGCTACCTGCCCGCGCCTCGCAGGAGCACCCTGAATTCAGGGCCATGACAGTGTCAAATTCCAGCAAATTCCTAGAAATTGTGATGATAAAGGGGGCTTATAAGAAAGACAGGAAGACTTTTACCAGGGTCTGTAGTGACAGGACAAGGGGTAATAGTTTTAAACTACAAGAGTGTAGATTTAGATTGGATATAAGGAGGGTGGTGAGGCACTGGCACAGGTTGCCCAGAGGAGCTGTGGTTGCCCCATCCCTGGAGGTGTTCAATGCCAGGCTGGATGGGGCTTTGGGCAGCCTGGTCTAGTGGGAAGTGTCCCTGCCCATGGCAGGGGGTTGGACGAGGTGATCTTTAAGGTTCCTTCCAATGCAAACCAATCAATGGCTCGATGATGACAATCAGGGGCTGAGTGGAGATGCACATCTCAGACAGCTGCCAGTGTGGCCAGTCCCAGGGGACCTGCCCTGTTGTGAAACCAGCTCCATTGGTGCCATTTGGGGTCTGGGTTTGCCTTGGAAAACATTAGGAAAAGTCCCTGTGATCATTTCCTCTTCATCTTCCTGCAGAGGGAAAGATGAAGCCATGACTTCAGCCCTGGCAGTGCACCACCCTGCTCAGAAATAAAACTCCATCCCCTCAGATATTGCAGGGGATTAGAAATTTCTCAGCATTAGCAGAAACTGGAGAAAGTCCAAGCATTGGTGGCCTTTTGACCCAGCCAACAGACTTGTCAATGTGATAAGTTGAGGCTTGGTAGAAGCAGCTACTCCTTGGTCCAATATTCTCCCTTGAATCATGTGGTTTTTTTTTCTCTTCCTTTCTGAAATATTGACAAAACATTTTCCTCTGCTGAGAAGCTCCTCAGCAGCTGGCAATGGCGTGGAGCAGGACAGGCACTCAGTGTGTCTTCTGGTTATTCCCCAGAGAGAGCTGCAGGAGGCATTGCAGGCAGAGCTTTGATGCTGCAGATCAGAGATGGACCTTGGTGAAAACTGGAAGCTGGATGAAACCAACTGGTTGCCTCATGGTGGGATCCATCCCTTTGCCAATGTGAAAGGAGGTAGGACAACACTGCAGTTTTTAATCTGCCTAGCGACCATGCTGGGAGCCTTCCCGATGTGCTGCTGCCCTTCACTCTGCTTGCAGTTGTCCTAGGGGCTGCATGTGGCTGCATCCAGTGCAAGTAGTGCTCAGGGTAAGGGTGGGAAAGATCTGATCCAAACTGCGGGGGCTGGCAGATTGACCCAGGCACTCCATCTGCTGCTTGTCCTCATTCCTTGGAATGGCCTTTTGCCAAATAAATAAATAAATGAATAGATAAAAAATCATTTTTTGGCAAGTTACTACACCACTTGTGCTAGATGTCACCACCCTAATTGTCCGCAATGACCGTGGTCGGGGAGGAGCAAGGAGGAGAGCTGGTAAAAGATCCCGTTCTCTCTTCAGTCATGTTTGTGTGGGAACATTTAGGACGCGTCCTCAGGGACACTGTCCCAGCACTGACAGGAGGGATGAGGGCTGCCCTGCGCAGGACCACCCAAGGTTTCATCCCACCTTAGCATTAGTCTAGCGTGGGGAAAGATCTCTTAGAGTGCCATACGGTGTCATGAACCTTCCTTTCTTAAACAGCCTCTGCGAACACCCTGGGAGCAGTGCACAGATTCCAGACTAAAAGGTTTTTTTTCAGTCTAACCTAGGCATTCAGCAAATGCCTTAAACCTGAAAGGAAAACAACAACAACAACAACAAAAACAACAAACAAACAACCCCACCCTCTGCAAATTTTATTCTTTTTGAAAATTGCGTTGAGTTTCTGGACTTTAGCAGCATTTTGGTATCGAATGAAATGCTTGAAAATAATGAAATCCCCACCACCTCCAAAACAGTCCGCGGGCAGTTCTGCCTGTACTGAGCTGTGCGACTGCAAGCAGCTCACATCCCCTGCCTGCGCTGCAGGGCTGAAGGATGATGGACGGAACTTGGGGGGTCTGACCTGGCTGTTCGGGGCCATATCCTGTTGGGTCTCAACAACCTGCAAGGACAGAGACTGCACAACCCCTGGGCAGCCCGTGCCACCAGCTGCTTGTCCCCAGGGGGGAAAGGCACATGCAGAGCAAGCTTAAAGCAAGCTTCTTCACTCCAGCTCTCTGCACCTACCTCTTGAGCTGAACTTTCTGAGCATTTCTTCTTCTTCCCTCAGACAATGACATTTCTGAAGGCGCACCAGCCCTGTTTGCTCGGGATCAGCTGGGTAAGTCCATAGGCAACACATTTTCCTCTTTCTTTTTTTCCTCTGTACCCAGCAGAGCAATTAGGAGATGACTTAGTTAAAACCCAGGGCAGACGCTGAATGCTTTCCACTGCTTAAATTCATCATTACCAGTGCCTCTTTCCATGTTGCTTTTGAACGCTGTGCACCAGAGGGAGGGACCACTCGATGACAGTTTCTGTGTGAAATTAGTGCAGAATTTCCTCCGTGGGAGAGGAGAGGAGCTGCCACCTTCCTGGTGCAGAGTGCTAGTGGGCACTTCTGGGCTCTGGGTTGGAAGTCCAGCCTCTGGCTGGCACCTTTGTGACTTTCTGATGCCTTGCAACAGGATGAGGGTTTTTTTCTTTTTTTCTTTTTTTTTTTTTTTGGAATCCTCAGAGCCAGAAGTAGAGGTGTGGAAAGCAATTTCCCCTTAATTCCAAGGCAATGGTCAAGAAAGAAAGAAAGATGCATTTCTCAGGACAAATTAGAGGTAAGGGTAAGGTACAGGGTGGGAAGCTGCTGCAGGAGGGCTCCCAACCTCCAGCCTGGCAGGTTTGGCATGCAGGGAAGGGGAAAGATCAAGGCACCAGCCCCACCTGAGAACAAGGGGGAATGATAGAGATGGAGCAGATTATGGCAGCTGGGGAAGATGCTGGGCTTAGGTCCATGCACTGTGCCATGGGACCGCCCAGCATGATGCCATGCCCATCACCGCTGCGTGGCAGAGCACCAGCCCTTCCTCCCCAGGGAAAGGTGCCCTCCTCTTCACTTTACCGATGATGGTTTCCCCTCCGCTCTTGAAACCCACCCTGTCCCAGTAAGGATGCTCAGCATGCATGCGTTGGGCTGCTCACCACATGCAGAACTGATAGTAACTTGGGACAGGACAGTAAAAGCGCAGGAGCCCAGAACGGTGATTTTTATCACATATATCCACCTCTGCTGTAAACCACTGCTGCTAAGACCCAGGATCTTGAAAAAAATCCTGTAAATAAAGAAATGTCCGTGAACCGCATGATGCCTCGCTGGCTCTAGCAGGGGTGGCTGGGCCAGCAGCTGTCCTCAGTGGCAGTCTCATGTATTTGATTGCATTTTAAAGGAGTTCTTGTGAGCTTTCTCCACTTGGTGTCAGGATAGAGACTGCTTTGACACACGTTTGGCCAGACGGGTGTCTAAGAGGGAACGGGAATAAAGCCAACAGCCTCCCCTTGGCTGCCTTATCCTCTGCCCGGCTGATTTAAAATGAATGAAGTTACTTTAAAATGCATTTTCTGTGACACAGCTTCCACGAGCTCCTTTTCTTCTTGATCTTCTGCATATTATCAGCTTCCCTTGACTGGTGCCTTCCTTCAGGGATATGTGCCCATTTCTCCTAGCCTCGGCAAGCTCTCCAAGTCTTGGCAAATGTAGTCAGTGACAAGGGAAGCTCCTTCTCCCAAATAACAAGATTTGGTTGGTTTTAGTTGAGTAGCAGATCTTTTAGATGTGCAAAACAAGGTTTAGTCCTGGCTTCTTGGTGACCCTTGGTCAAGGGGCAGGACTCTGGATGGGGCAGGGATCAGGGATGGAGCACAGGAGAACCTGGCTCCTGGCATCTTCCCTGTGTTAACAGGGAAAGAGTCTGTGCCATCCAGTGTGAGCTGTTTCCTACTGGGGCGGTTGGCTGTGCTGGCTGGCATCTCCCAGGGCCTCCCTCTGCACAGCCCTGCTCCTTCCCAAGGGGCAACTGAAGCTCCTCAGACACCGCTTCCCTCTGCCCAGTGATATTAGACATCTCTCAGTCTGGAAAAGATTATTGAAACCAGCGCTTGTATCACCTTACATTTCCACTCTGCCTTCCAAACACAACACAAAATGTGGTTGCTCCATCCGAGGTAGACACGGCAGACAAAGCATGTGAGATAGCAGAACAAGTAATGGAAAAATGATCTCTCTTCTTGCCTCCCTCCCGGCTGGTGAATTTTCAGCTGGATCAGCCTCCTGACCTGAGTCATGCACAGCTGCGTGACCTCCGGTGCCAGGCCAGCGGGGTAGTAAGAGCAAACACATGTTGGAGGGGGCCACAGCTCAGATGTGTGCTGCCCTGAAGTGATGGTGTAACCAGGGCTGGAGAACACCAGGTCGGTGCTCAGCCCTGGTCAAATGGGCCATCTGGATTATGAGTAGAGGAGCAGAGAGTAAAGCAGCGTTATAATAGTAACATCCTGAGACAAAACATCAGTATCGTAACAAAGCTTCATTACCCTAAAAATCACGGAAAGACAGGTCTGAGCGGGTCTTCAGGAGGTCAGCTCGACTCGCTTCTGCCTGAAGGCAGGACTCACAGTCAAACCCATCACCCCGCATGGTGGACCAACCTGTCTGCAGCACTTCCAGCAGCCCTCCCAGGGAACCTGCTCCAGTGCTTCAGCACTCCAAGTGCTGGAAGGGTTTTCTTGACTTCTAATTAAATCTCTGTAGTTTAAGCCAATTATGCATTGTGCTGCCAAAAGCAGGCATAAAGAGTTTACTCAGTTTCTCTTTATGTTGCACTGTCTTCTGTAATTGTTCTGTCTTTAATACAGCCCTCCATTTGCTGTATTAAATAACCCAAATCCCTTTTCTCACAGGATGTCTCTTCTAGACTTGCAGTGGTTTTCCCTGCTCTCTCGTGTTTCTAAATGTTTCGCATCTTTCCTGAGCTGGAGGAAGCCCTGCAGCTGAGGCCATCAGAGGGCAGGAGGATTGGAGAAAGTCCCTCCATGGGCCAGGCTGGGAGCAGTGCTGTGCCAACAAGTCTTTGCAAGGTCTGCCTTTCTCACAAGAGCAAGGTCCTGGCTCATGCTCAGCAAGAGATCTGCAGGTCACACAGAACTGCCACTTCAGCTGGCGCTTCTTCTCCGCCATGCACTACCCAGCTGCAGATCACCAGCTCGCATCCTTTTTGTCCTGCTTGTCAAGCCTGCCTTGAACTCCAGTCCTGCGTCCAGCTTGCTGGCAGCTTGTCCCAGCCTGGTGTCAACTGCTAACATAAGAAGCTGTGCTTGGATTCTGAGTCATTCCTGGAAACACTGATCAGTCCCAGATTTAGGAGAGGTTTTTGCGTAGCGTTGTGGCATTAGTAACTAGGCTCTGAGAAGGGTTTTGACCAGCCGTGCAGTCATCTGTTCATACTTTCTTCTAGCCCAGGTTCCTCTCTCTTGCTTATAATGATACCATATGATGCAGTATTAAAAGCCTTACATATATGCCAACATATACGACATCTGCAACTCCCCCCTCATCTACAAGGTTTATCACCTCATCACAGAAGATTAAATTAGTCTGACCAGCTCTGTTCTTACTGAGTCTGTGTTGGCTGTTACTCATATCCTCCCTTTCTGCACATTTGCAAAGCCTTTGATCATTCCAGTGTTTCCAAGAATGGAATTAACAATGACTGGAAAATCCCTTCCTAACACTTCTTTCCGCCTCTTGAAGACTGGGGCTCTGCTTGCCATGCCCTGCCTTTGGAAACCCCTCCATGCTCTGCTGCTGTGTAACCAGGGCACGGCTCATCTCCACCTCGAGCAGCAGACATGGCTCATCTCCACCTCGAGCAGCAAGCACATTTCTGGGCTTCTCTGGAGAAGAGAAGGCTCTGGGGAGACCTTAGAGTGGCCTTCCAGTAGCTAAAGGAAAGCTGAGGAGGGACTCTTTATCTGGGCTTATAGTGATAGGACAAAGGGTAATGGCTTTAAACTAAAAGAGGGGAGATTTAGGCTGGATGTTGGGAGGAAATTCTTCACTCAGCGGGTGGTGAGGCACTGGCACAGGTTGCCCAGAGAAGCTGTGGATGCCCCATCCCTGAAGGTGTTCAAGGCCAGGCTGGATGGGGCTTTGGGCAGCCTGGTCCAGTGGGAGGTGTCCCTGCCCATGGCAGGGGGTTGGAACTGGGTGGTCTTCAAGGTCCCTTCCAACCCAAACCATTCTATCATTCTGTGAATCTAAGCAGAGGGCAAGGGACAGAGCAGCTTTCATGAAAGCAGACACTGGGTAAACCACAACTCACTGGGGTGGAAGAGAGATGCTTGAAGGAGGACACAGTAGACATATGGGTGTTATGAATGACATAGAAGTAAATGAGGAAAACCTCAAAACAACCCAGAGGAAGTATGTCTTCACACAGTGCAGAATTACATTGTGCAACTCATTGCCACAGGATGTCCAGGTTGGCAAAAGTATGAATGGGCTCAAAAAGTGATTAGAAAACATCATAGAGGGAAGGTCTATGAAGGCCTCTCTAAGCCAATGATGCAGCTACAGCCTCTGGCTCAGGAAGTTCCTGCAGTGCAGGAACTGCTGGAAAATGGGCTCACATACTAGAGGAAACAGCATGTGTGTTTGTACTCTTCCATATATTTTCTCTGCAGTCATCTGCTTAGTGGCCATGTCAGAGAGAGGACACCAGGGGCTCTTAAACTTTGGTACAAACCAAGGTGGTCCTTCTTGCGTCAACAGTGATTAACCATGAATAAAAACCACCACCAACCCGCACCTCCTCTTCTTTTCCTTTCTTCATCTGTCTCTCCTCTCCCACAGCTTGGCTGCTGGATTTCAGCAGATATGAATCAGGCCGTGACTGTTGCGTTCCTTTTGTTCTGCAAATGATGAAACCAGAACATTTCACACTCGCTCTGTGGCCCAGCAGAGGAACGCTGTATTGTCTCCTTGGCAAGTCCTGAGGTGGAATTTCTGGCCTTGGAGAAAGTGAGGTCAGGGAGGAAGAAACTCTCCCAACAGAGGAACATGTGCAGATGGCTTTTCTGTCTCTCTCCCTTGCTTGCTCCCATCCCTCCTCCCTTCTCCTTCTCTTCCATTCCCTCATCCCTCCCTTCTTTTCCACCTCCTTCCCTCTCCACTGGAAATGTTTCCAGTTGCTGTTTTAGATGATCTAGCTGCATGGCAGAAAAAAAAAGAAAGTCTGATTGAAAAGGCAAGGCGAGACCCCAGCCTCCCCTGCCCCCGGGTCCTGGGCAGGCTAATGGGATAGTGCTGAAGCAGAGAAATAGAGCGGGAGTGCAGGGTATGAAACCCACCTGGCCAAAATCAGGATCAAAATAGTTGTGTAGGAGATGCAAAGGATGAGTGGAAAGCCCTAGGACCGGTGCTGGATAAGTGAGCGCAGGAGTGGTTATCTGTATGTGCTGTTTGTATCTGTGCCGCGGCCAGCCTGGTGCAGGAGGCTCCCGCAGCCGACTGCAGGAAGCACTGCTTTTGTGATACAACCTGCCGGGGGAATAAATACGCCCAGGAATGAAATCCCATTGGATAAACAAAAAGGGAAGGAAAAAAAAAAAAAAAAGCCCTGGTCCCTGCCCTGTTTGTTCCCACTGCTTAGTAGCCATCCAGCTGCTTCTTTTTCTTTGCTGCCCTGACCTCATCCCATACTGGAGTGAGTCCAGGGACCAGTGCTCTGCTGAGCAGCGTCTGCCAGAAAGCAAACAGGTCAAATTATTAGGGAAAAATGAAAGAACTTTGGCAGAACTGGAAAAACAGATGTGCAGAGAGATTTCTGCTGTCTCCAAATACATTGCTGCCTAGTAGGTGCTTATCAGAAGGGACCTGATAAATACGCACAGTTGTCACTGTGAAAATCTCACAGTGGCTATTAATTTGTGCGGATGCATTTCTTCAGGGCTGCCCCAGCCGCTGAGCTTCTGGCCCGTCTGGTAGCTAGCTTCTTCAAAGACCTTTGGCAGATGGGGCTTGAAACTGCTGCCCCGGCAGTGCAAGGGGACTCACCTCCGCCCGGTGCTCAGAGGTGCTTTGGGGACGGTGGGGATGGTTAGAAGGGTGCTGCTGACACGAGCTGTGGCTGTCGAGGAGAGGTGGGACCAGCTCCATGTGACAGGGCAGGCAGCACAGTAAGGGCATCCTTCATTTCGAAGGCTCTGTGGTTCCTATTTACTGAACTTCCCCCAGTGAAGCACATGGTGTATTCTGATTTCCTCATCCAGCTCCTGCTGTGCTGTCAGCATCGCACTCGGCTATTCGTGCCGCTCTTCTCAGCAGCAGGCTCTGATGTCCCAGGCAGCAGCACCGATGGGGCTTTAACTCTGCGGCTGCAGCATTAAAAGCAGATGCAACAGCAAGAAGGGAAACAGCGTGCAGGCATTTGGGGTTTCCTCAGTGCCAGGTGCCAGGGGACAATTGTTCGTTTGCCACGGGACAATTATTCGTTTGCTGGTGGCATTGGGAATCTGTGTGATTACACGCACGGGCGGGTGCAAACGTAACGAGCATCCATACCCGGGTGCGCTTGCGGTTTGGGACATTCAGCCCCAGGTCTGACGGTAACAGCAGCACAGAGGTCCCCAGCTGCCGGGGATGCCGGATGAACCTCTTTTCTTCCTCGTGCTCCCCAAGTGCACTAGGGAAGCAATACAAAAATAGTGGAGCTGCAACATGGAGAAAGTTGACCCGCGGTGCCTCGCGCTCCTGGGCAGGCACAAGCCAGGTGATGGAAGGCAGCCTTCCTGGTGGCATTCGGATGTGTCGGCCCACAGAGGCACTAGGGAACTCGCTCTCCAGCCTGCGTCCTACATGGCCGTGCAGTTTGTTAAATCAAAGTGGAACTGAACAGGAAAAAGACTTTGAAAATCGCTTGGAAACACGCTCCAGAAAATGAGGAAAATGGGGAAAAAGAGAAGCAATAGTTTTACCTAGGTAGAAAAATAGGCTGCTTTCCTTGGAAGTGTAACAGCATGGCTCGTGATGCCCTTGCAGTGCTACTGAAAGACGAGATGGCAGATAATCCTGCGTCTTGACACTTTTGTTCCTCTAGCACTGAAATCGTCACTGATCATCGCAGAGCAGCAGAGCAGAAATGAGGTGGAAGGAGAGCACAGACTGGGAGGCCAGGATGAGAACCAGAGGAAGCCCCTGGATACCCTGGGTCTGCTTCTCGGAGCAGACTGTGCACCAGTCACCCAGTCCCATATTACACCACTCGCAATTGCGCAGAAGCAGAATAACCAAAACCAGAAAGTGTCCCCTTTTGTCCAAGCAAATCATAAAGCTGGGGAGTGACAAAAAATAAGCACTTGCATTGCCATTTCAAACCGAGCTTGGCGAGAAATGTCCTCACCTCACCCATCACAGTGAACAGGCACATAACCAGCCCAGGGCAAAACTTCACCTCTGTTTAGAGCCGGGTGGGCTCATGGTTCGCCTGTGCGTGTACACAAAGCCAGAATTCATCTCCAGGCGAGATAGGAGAGGATGCCATACAACCTGAAGTACTAAAGGCCTCTCCATCCAGTGGACCAAGGTATCTAACCATCTATCGTCAAGGTTTCCCTTGATTGCACAGAGGATTTAGGCATTTAAAAGCTTTAATTTGCGCCTAAATTACTTGCTGTGAGATACTCAGGGCATCCGCAGCAGATGAGAGAACTGAGCATCTCTCACTTGTGCAAGTCTGGTACCCTAAGTCTGTTTGCTTTTCCCTGAGGAAGCTAAAATGTGTGCCAAGGCTGTGATAGTTTCCCTTTCCTCCCCCTTGAACAGAACGGATTGCAATTCCCTGTTCTCCTCAAGTGCAAACCCAGCCTGCATTAGCTGACCAGGGAGATGCCCTGAATTTCTGCTGCGCTTGTTCCAAAATCAGCCCCGCACCCTGGAGGGTAGCGTACTGCTCAGTACTTCTGAAAATCGGGCAGCTCATGTAGGTGCTTCAGTTTCAAAGGCTCAGAGAGGCTCCCACAGGGACAGCACCACCTGTCACCTCGCGGTGTGTGCTGGGCGTCGCACACAGGGCGGGCAGGGCGCTTCCAAGGATGCTCAGCTCACACGGGAAGCCCCATTCCGCGGTAACTGCTGCCGTGCGAGATGCGCACACGGGAACAGAGGACCCAGATTTCATCAGCAATGTTTTTTCCTCCTTTCCCATATCCTACAGTTTCCCTGCGTATTGTGTGCACTGAAGTAACCCGAGCTCCTTACTCAGGCACGAGATGCTCACAGCCGGGCGCAGACGGAGTCCCCACTGCGTTCAGCTCTGCGGTGATGGCACTGGGCTCCTGCCAAGGCACTGGCTGCATTCATCACCAGCCTCTTGCTGCATTTCTACCTGGATTTACCCCTTCAGCACAGTATTTTGGAAGCAGAGCCCACTGTCAGTCCCTCTGGGGCCTGACAAGCTTGTCCGTGTATGAAGATCCAGGGGAAATGAGTGCAAATGGAAGGGTGACCCTGCTGTCACCGCGCTGCTTGCTTGGCTGAAGGCAGCTGGAGCAATGAGATGCAGAAACCCGAGCGGCACGCCGGCAGTGCCAGGCATCCAAGAAGAGGTCTGTGCCTCGGGGCAGTGCTGGGAAAAGGGTGCGCAGTGCTGTGCAAACACCTGGGGAGCTGCGCCGCGGTGTTTAGGTGACAGCCCAGCCACCATGAAAATGCATCCCCTGGGGCCGGCGTGCCGAGCTGCAGAGGAACCCCCGGCTGGCCGACCTCCTGCGCTCCTGTTGCCACAGCGCTCGTGTCCAAAAATCCTCGGCTTGGCGTGAAACAATGCTGTACGTGTGCGAACGAGCCATGAAGCGATGGGCAGCGAGGGGAAGGGGCTGTGTTTAATAACAGCCACGCCGTCTGCAGTGCTGCCCCGAGCTGGCGCAGGCTGGATAGCACCCAGCTCCGCGCAGATCCATGAACAAACCGGCTGGTCTTCGAGGTGCAGCTGCAGGATGGCCTAGGAGGTGGGGAGGATGGCACAGGAGATGGGGAGGATGCTCTAGGAGGTGGGGAGGATGCTCTAGGAGGTGGGGAGGATGGCACAGGAGATGGGGAGGATGCTTCAAGAGATGGGGAGGATGCCCTAGGAGGTGGGGAGGACGCCTGGGGCTGAAGCGTGGGTTTGGGACTCAGGGTGCCCGTGCCCGTGCCAGGACGGGAGGTGGGTCCCACGCCTCACCCCCGGGAGCACCCGGGTGCCTGGGGCAGCTTCGCTTCGGGCCGCTGAGCTCCGGGGGCAGCCCCGCCCCCGCG
>VXAL01002011.1:54138-75430 GCA_013399475.1 Chauna torquata
GGCAAGGCGCAGGCGGGGCCTGCCGCACCTCGGCTTCTCCTGGTGCTGCAGGGGGAGATTTTATACTCCGCCTTGCTACCCCCGCGGGGAGAGCAAAGATAAACTCCTGTTTACAAACAGAATGCATTGAAAGAGAAGGAAAAAAAAAAAATGCGCGAAGTTAACACCCCCCCCTTCCCGGTCCTCCTACCAGGTTTTGTGATTCGTGGTTTTAAATACAGGAAGGTCGCTGCTTGGTCTTTTTCCTCTGGCGATGGAAAGAAGTGGTTTTTTTCTCTTTCCTGGGGCTGTGTGGAGTAGCTGCGTGCGGGACGCATGGCCCTGGGCTGCCATGTGCCTGCGGGGCCCGAGAGCTGTGCCTGGGCATCTGCAGGGACCTGGGGCTGCATCCAGCCAGCTCAGGGCTTCCTTTCTGGTTTTTTTTTTTTTTTCCTTCAAAAATAAGCTAAGGAAGCTTTCTGAGAGGAGTGGCCTTGAAGATGGGGAGTCCCCTTGTTTTTCCTGTGTACCTGTGTATATAGATGTGCATGGACCTGTGTATGCATCTATGTATCTATCTATCCATGTAGTCATTGGTAAATGACTTTAAGTGATTTTCTGGTCATTGGACTGTAAAAACTCTAAAAGGGATCTAGTCCTTGGGGCTGGCAGTGTTGCAAGGGGATGTTTCAGACAAAAAAGCATCCTGTCCCCATCCTGTCAGGGAAATGGGGGCAAGGTTGTAAGATGGAGAACGGGCATTAACCACCGAGGCTTTGGCACGGAGATGAAGTCAGTGTGATTTAGTGTGTGTTAGGGTGATAAATAGCGAGGGAGGGATATGCCCCCAGGCTTTGCTTTCCCCTCAGGAAGCACCGGAGGAGGACAGCTTCAAGCTATGCGAGCACGTGCTACCGCTCCAAGGCCCCTGGGGACGGCAGGGTTTGGGATTGCTCTAACTTCTTGCTTACATCCGTGCACGGCTGCTGAGATGGTGCGGAAGAGCTCGGGGCAGTGCCCGGGGGTCCTGGCCCCACGCGCCAACCCGGAGCTGCTGGGGAGCAAACTCACCCCACGCTGGCATCCTGGGTGGGGAGAGCGTGGGGACAGTCCCCATGCTGCTTGTCACAGGGGTAACAGCATGGCACTTACCCAGCAGATGCACGTCTCGGTGGTGATCCCTGCCTCACCGCCAGGTCCGCAGCAGCTGGAGCAAAGCAGTCCGAAACTGGCTCACAGCATACTTTTGCTCTGCAAAAAGCCTGGGACTGGAAGGTTTAAATGCTTTATTCCATCCCGGTGATTCCAATTTGCTCATTTAAAACTATTTTTCCCCCTCTCTGCTGGTCGGACAAATCCAAACTGATTTCTGAAAGCTGCAGAGTCTCGGCCTCGCCAGGGAGGGCTCTGGTGGATCTGACTGCCCAGGATGCTGTTTGGTGGTAAGGTGGGAGAACGTGCCTTTCGCAGCCTCCTTGTACTGGAAACATTAGGAGGGCTGAGTGCTCGTGTTTTCACACAGAGACTATCTACTGGTGGAATAGTCCCAGTGGAAACTTCAGTGCTCGGGAATATTTTGTGGATTTGGGAAAATCCCAGGAGGATTTCGGTTTCATACAGCAATTTCTTTTTGGCAGCTTTGTGATGAATGTAATCTGGTTCCCATTTGTGTCCTGAATTTTAAAATGGAACAGCCTTCATTCATCTCGGAGTAGAAATAGATAGAAATAAATACAAAATAATGATACAAGAACAACATCACCTTTCTCTATAAAATAAAAAATCATTAGGGAAACTGTTTTTATCGAAACATTAGGCATTTAGGAAGTGTATCTTTTTTTTTTCCTGGTGTATTAAGTGACTTTTTCAGTAGGTGGGATTCCGCATTGAGTTTTATGGGCATTAAGCTGGAGCACCTCTCAGTGAAGTCGCTCCAGACGCATACCGGTGCCTGTGAGAGCAGAAGCAGCGGGATCTGCTGGAGGATGCTGCATTTCAGGAAAACGTAGCCCAGGATTAAATAACCGAGCAATTCTTGGGATGATCTGTTCTGACCGTACGGTTTATCACAAATAGAAATGTGCTTTAGGTAGCAGTTTATTTAGGTGAAGTGCCCGCTGGATTTGGGGATGGCACTGGGGTCCCCCGAGGTGGCTGGAGGCACCCGGCTGCGCAGGGTGGCACAGCTTGGGGTTCACCCAGGGTCTGCCTCGGGGCGGGCAGCGGGTCCTGCTGCCGAGCGGGGCGTCTGGGGGTCCCGCACCAGGGACGTGTCCCCCTGCCTGCAGCGCCTGGCGGTGTTGGGCTGTTTCTGAACCGCTTTGGAGCCGTTGGCTGCAAGACGTCGGCCGTTAGAGTGATTTTCCCTGTTGTAAATCTGAGCTCAGTCATTTGGGAGCGGGAACTAAAGGCAATTATCTTGTTAGTGCTTCTGTGGGTAATACCTTTATTGCGTTTCTGGGTTTCAAAAGTGGCTGAATATAAATTGCGTGTAATGATTTAATAATGGAAGGTTCATAATTTTAATACATATTCCGGTGGGAAGAAGGTTTAATTTCTTTTACCCTTAGACATGACATTTACGATAAGAATAATGCAAAGGCTCTGCTTAGGGTAGGGTTATCGCAAGCAGTTCTTAACTTGGATCAAATGAAGTACTTAGCGTATGGCTTGTTGACTGTGTTTAAAAAAGGAAAAGCTCGAGAAATATGAAGATACATAAGATAGAGTTCAATGCCTGCTTTTTCAATTAAAGAGTACTGTACAGTCTTTGTACTATTTTTGTTCTGTCCATATCCCAGACTCCTTTGTACGCTTGCAAGTTTGTGGGAATGACTCAGGGAGAAAGCTATTTAACCTAAAGGACACCACTGGCAAAAAAATACATGGATAAAGAGCAATGTCAGGGACTGTGAGTGGGAAACGAGAGGAATATTTTTGTGCATTGGAGGAACAGGATCCTGAAACAGCCTCCAAATGGGAGCAACAGGGGCAAAAAAGTCCGCTTTTTAAGATGTAGTTCCTGCAGTGCAAGAGGGGAGTTTTATAACGTGGTTGCTTGACGTACCAAGGAACTGGACTTGATGATCCACAGTCTTTGCAGTCCTAGGTCCTGTTTCACTTCTGTTTAATTAATGGAAGGGCTTAAATATCCAGTGAAACTGATCATGCCAGCACGTTTCTGTAATGCGATCATTTTTAAAGGCAGTAAGTACAGCAAAGTTAATCGTAGCTTAAACTCCTGCTTTGCTGATGCTTTGTCAATACGTTGTGGCTGGTTGATGCATGATTTTTTTTCCACTGGAAAAAAAAGCATTTTCATTCCCTAAGAATTTGCATGATGATTTTTTTTTCTTGGATAAAAGGCTTTTTTTGTTCCTTGGAAATGAGAATTTACAGGGTAGTGAAATGTCTCCAGTACAAGTGCTGCTCTGATTCACAAGCTCCGTGCCAGCCTTTGGACTTCACTCCTAGACAGAGAGTTTCTTCCCTTTCTGCTTTCAGCTCTGAACAACACCTAACCTTTTATCTCAGAACAGCAACACTGACATAAGTCGTAATCACACCGCTTTGATCAAAGTAGAAATTTCAATTATTGATTCGATTCCTTGAATCCCTATTGTAAATCTAGGTTGTCTCCGTATTGTAGATCCAGTGCTGTAGCCTCAGAGGCAAATGTATACCTTATAATAAATAGAGGCACGTATTTTTCTGCAAACCATAGCGAAGCCACATAAAAGCGTGTCTCCTTGCTCTGCTTGGCTGTGCAGGTGTGATAATGTCCCGCTGCTATTAAAATACCCTGCTTGCATCCCGCTTCTCCTTGGTGTGCGAGCCTGGGAAGATGGGGAAAAAAACAACCCGTGAATTATTAAAATTTCATAAAAATTGTAACCCTGTGAGATGAAAGCTCTGCCGCCATCCGTGTGCCCCCGCACGCCCATGCACCTGATCCACGGGCATCCGCTGGGCAGGCAGGCTTGGCCCTGCTCTTCCCAGCATCCATGTGATCTTCTGCCAGCTCTGGGAGCTGCTTTCCAAGGGTGGTTGCTTTGCTTTGTTCTGAGCTCTGGGTTCGGTAGCTTTGTTTTTGCTGAGGAGAAACGTATATGAAAATCAGTGCATTGGGTTGAAGTTAAACAGAAAGCGGTCAGCCTTATATGCATTTAAATTTGGATGTTTCAGCCCGATTCCTTGGGAGCGATGGAGTTTGGCTGCCTCCGTCGGCTTTTCTCATCAGCCTTTGTAGTTCAGCGCTCTCTGGGGTGATGCGCTTTTTGGAGAGGGAGACGATGGTAACTGGGCTGGGGGGCTCCCGGAGCTCTTTTTGGGCAAGAGAAGGGCGCGGCGAGGCTGCTGGCAGCACAGACCGGTGCAACGCCCTGAGCGAAGGGCTCCTGGCCCCGAGCAGCGGGCTGCGGAGGGGGCTTCGCTCCGGCGCATCCCGCCAGGCACAGGGGTGAGGCTCCTCGTGTCTCCCACGGGGCACATCCCCCCGGGGGGATTTCAGGGCCCAGCCTTGGGGCAGCCCCCGGGCACCTGCAGCGCTTCGACCGTCATCGCGTTGTTTCCCTTCGGTAATTCTTTTCCTTTCTCGTTGGCCTGAGATACTTCCGTGGCGACAGGGCAGAGCAAATATTTCAGAGGTGGAATAAGGTATTTATACTCCTTGCTGGCTTGGCTGCAAGACGGAAGGACAGATGTGGGCTTTGAAACGATGTCATTTTTGTTCTGTCGTTATTGGACCTTCCTTACAAACCACAGAAGAGTTTGTAGGGAAGCGCAAAGCCTCCTTACTTACTTCTTAATTTCGGATGATTGCTTTGGACGGTATTTGAAACGCCTCAGTTGCTTTCTGAGCTGCTGCGGTGCAGCTCGGGAGGGGATTTTTTGGAGGACACCTACGTGCTTTTATTTGGCAGGATGGCTCCTGGGAGCGGTGGATGGCGGTGGCGGGGGCGGGCGGCGCAGAGCGGCACCCACGGGAAACGCAGCAACCGGCGTTGCATCAAAATAGCAGCAAACAGCTCAACCCATCTGCTAAACGGGAATTTTTTGCTGTTTTAGTGAAGGTGTAAGTAGTGGTAGGTTGGCTGAAAGAACACCACCTACTCCAGATGGTTTTTGAGGAGGAAGTCTGCTGCTTGGAGATGCGGGTGTTGCTCTAAAGACGTGGCTTTCCTGTAATGTCGCAGCAACGCACTTCCTATGAGGTTTTGCTTTAGCTCCCTTTCAAAACCAGACCGAAACCACATCAGAAACGGGAAATATTTAAGCATTGCTCCTCCATCTGTGGGTCCTTGCTGAGTCTCTGGTGTTAATCTTAGTGAATGATTCATTGAAACAGCTATGAATCTTCAAATGAATTGCACTGCCGTGTGGTAACGCTCCAGGATAACACGGCGTAACGTGTGCTTATCTTAAACCAGCGAAACGAATGAGTGGGTGTCAGGCAACCGCCTAGATATGGGAGAATTGGTAGCGGGGCAGAAACGGAGGAGGAATTCAGCAAGGACTGACCCAGGCCAGCAAGGTGATAATGGCTTGGAGTTAGATGTAACAGACACCAGATACGTGGCGGTTGAAAGGGTGATGTCTGTGGACCAGACCGCATCCTGTGGGTTAAAGCCCATCCCTGGGGACGTGTCCTGGGAGGGGTGATGGGCTCCTCCCTGTCCCTGGGTGCCCAGGGATGTGGCAGCGTGCGCTGTGCCCCCCGGCGTCACGGCGGTGCCCAGCACTGGGTCTGTCTCCTTCGGTGCCCGTGTATTCACACGGCAAGGCTCCCTGCGCCGTACCGGGAGCTGGGACGTCGCCGTGTAGACACCGTTGCACTGCGGTGACGGTTCAGATCAATCAAACGCAGCACGGACTTGCAGCTGGTTTTCTTCTCCTGGTGTTTTATGTTCGTGGTTGGTGAGCATTTACATTGATTGTTAGGGAATGGAGCGGTTATGTGGAAAGGGTTTGACCGGTTGAACAAATGGGTTTCCATAAAACTGGGCCTTTTCAGTAATGCAATGCGGCTCCCTCAGTTTTATCTTTATAAAATAACGCCTTAAATTCGTTTAATATTTTAGGTGAATGTGATGCCAATGCAATTGGCCAGACTGAGGTCTCATGAGAGGGAGGTTCAGAGCGATGCCCTACTGCAGCACGAGCTGTGCTGGAAGGGGATCTGGTGCAAAAAATGCATCTTCTGGGCAGTGCCCAAGACCAGGGTCTTATCCGGGGAGCATCCCCATCCCCGTCTCCCTCTACACTTTGGAGGGGCTCAGTCCCCCTCTGAAGATGAAGCTCTCTTTTGACTGAAGGAGCCTGTGCTGCTAACCAAGGTGTCCCAGCAAGTATCTGATCTTGAGCAGTCTCTAAACCCTATAAATTCAGGATTTTTGCATTTGGTGATTTCGGTAACACCTTCCTCAGCAAAGTAGTGGTACTGGATAGGGCTTTGCTTGTTTTTTTTGGTTTTTTTTTGTTTGTTTGTTTTTTGTTTTCTGTTTTTTTCTCAAGTGACCACTGCTGTAAGAAATTCTGTTGATATCTTCTATGCTGACCAAAGGTGTTGCAGCAGGGAGCCCTTTCTTCAGTTCCTTTGGCTATCAGACATTTGGTGACCTTTACTCCGGGCAGATTTCCTTTCATTGGAAACCCCCCCCAGCCCTGAGCCTGGCCCAGCTGAGCAGCTCCGGTGGTCAGGACAGAGTTCAGCAGCACATCCAGGGTGTGGGTGGCAGATAAAGTGGAGCTGGAGCAGCACCGTTGTTTTATCTGGCTCCAGAAACGCTGCTCACGAAGGATGCCGTTCACTTCACTATCCCCATCCCATGGGTTTATGTCCCATCTTGGTTCACAGCTGGTTTTCTAGCTGGCCTTAAAACCAGACTCCTGCTGTGGGTGGCACTGGGGGTGTGGGGATGGAGACGCAGGAATAATTGATGGATGGAGACCTGCTCCTGTCGTCAGCCTTCTGAGGCGTTCCTATTTGCGATTTCTGGAGGCTGGGGAGATGCCTGCTGCCATGCGGCAGAGTTTGTGCCACCACGGCTGCGCCAGCCACGGGGTGCGCACCATGCCCGCCCCTGGCATGCCATCGGCTGTTACCCCGCAGGCAGGATCCGGCCTTTGCTTTTTTGCACCTAGGAAAACTTGAGGACGCAACCTGACAGTGTCTACTGAATCAAAACGCAGAAGGCAAATGAAAGAAAGTAAAATGTTGGTAGCAGTTTCTTTCTTGTAGGTTGTGTTTGGTGAGTGGTGAAGCCTAGCTGATGGCTGTTTAGGTTGCCTGTAGTGCTTGAAACCATTTTTCTTCTTTGTGTGTGTGGATTTTCTTTGTTTCGTCCCAATCCAGCTTTTATTCGTAAAACAAGCCCGGGCTCATAACAGTTCTGTTTCAGGCAGAATTCCCGATTCCAGGGCAGGGCTGTGCATGTGTGCAGAAGCAGTGAAGGGAGTCTGTGGTGATGTTCTGTTCAGATTATGGTGGTAATGTTGGAAACTAAGGTTCCTGAGATTTTTCTTGTCTGTATCAGCATCAGCACAAATGCTAGAACAGTCTACCGTGCTAATTTTGACAAACATGTTTGGTTTGTATCTACTCAAGTGAGCAATCTTCTCCCCTTGCTCTCTAAATATAGATAACTGCCATACAGATTCATGCATAATATGAATGGTAAAGTGATGAATTCATTAAGACTTCGCAGAAATGCCTGTTTCCTCTTCTTTGCGCACAGAAGAAGATAATTTCTGCATCTTCACGCATGTAATGAAGACGGGATAGATCTCTTCCCGCTGCCCTGGTCCATGCAGGGGTGTGGAGTCAGCGATGACTTGCGTGTAAAAAAAAAAAAAAGTGCTGCTCTTCTTGTGCAAGCTTGTCCCCATGCTTGTGGGCTTCCTACCACACCAGGATGGACAGTCACCCTGCTGGGATGGATGGACACCCCGCTGGTGCCACGTGAGCCCTCTACCTCCTGCCCAAGCACGTCCCTCAGCAGTGCTGGAGGTCGATGGCCACCTCTTAGTCTGAAATGTTTGGCAACCAGTGGAGTAAGTAGAGGAGGATTCTGCTGCATCCCCTCTGCACCAGGGGCCCAGAGATGCTCACCTTCAAGGTTTGGACCTCAGAGAGCCTTCTCTTTGGGAAGATGAGGTAGTGCTCGGAGAAGGGAGTAGGAAGAGGAAAAAGCCGATGTCATTCCTGCCTTAATACCACTGAGAAGCATTTTGTATGAAGTTGTTAAAACAGGCACTGCTGGAAAAAGCCATCCCTGAGAGCAGATTTAGGATGAGCCTCAGTGCGTGCCCAGAGAACTCGTTGCTGCTCACTGATTGTGAAGGGGGCTGGGGGACTAATCCAGCCTTCAGCGTCTGTGGGATGCCTGAGCTGGGGCACACAGCTCCTGCCGGACTTGTTCCCGGGGCTCTCCAGCTACATCCTCTATCTACCATATTAAGAACATCTGGACAAAGTGATTTATAAAATCCCTTGATAGTGTTGGCTGTATTTTATGCCTTAATAATTTTCTGTCTTACTGAACTGTTATTCGTGAGCAGATTTTGCGGTAAAGCCTTTCAGACTGTAGCCCTATTGAACGTGTGACTGGGTCCTCACCTATCCTTCTTTCTTTCTTCTTACCCACTCCCTCTTTCAGTTTTATGCTGGCTCTGTTGGCTTCGTGTCCTGGGGCCACACCTTGATTTGTGAGCTTGTTGCTGTTCAGAGAGTCACAGAATGGCTGGACCTCTGCAGGCCATCTGGTCCAACTCCCCTGCTCAAGCAGGGACAGCCAGAGCAGGTTGCCCAGCACCATGTCTAGGCAGCTTTGGAAGATTTCCAAGGAGGCAGACTCCACAGCCTCTCTGGGCAACTTGTAAACCTGTTGGCTCTTACAAGCCAGGCTGGGTCAGCCTTGCTTTGTTCCTGGACTGGAAACCAGGCTGGGTTGGCGCATGAAACAGCACTGATGATTTGGTGGCTGCCGCCTGCTCCTCAGATCTGATGTGTACTTCGGTGGTGAGGACAGCATAGATGGTTGGCTGGGTGGCCCCAGCAGGGCTTCTCAGACACCTGACAAGGCTCAATAAATTTTTTGGACTTCTGTCATAAGTCGTGACTTTATATTTTGTCATGCAAGTGGTTTATTTGCTGACAACCTGTTTTTCTTCCTTGCAGGCTCCACAGCTGTTTGTTACAAGCCTACCAGCCCAGCCCAGATACTGGAAGACGCTGGCTTTCTTTACCCGGATCACCAGTTGTTTGCTGGCAGGCATGAAGTTTCTCCACTAACAGCTGAAGCAATCAGTGCTAAAGAAAAAGCTGGTAAGTGGGTGGCTACTCTTCCGTGTGAACCAATCATAGTTACTTCCAGGTTTTTCACTCAGCGTAAACCAAACAGTTTAGACTGTTTACAAGTAATACTTATAGAGGTGAAGGCCAGCTCCTCATCCCCAGCACAGTCAAAGGGGAGTTGTCTTTGACCCGAGTGTTACAGCCCACCATCATTTGTCACCTGTGCTTGTGGAGGATGCAACATTTCTGCTTGTCCTTCTGGACGTGGTTGCCCTTCAGTGAACAGCTGGACCGACGTCCATAGCTTTTTGCTGGCAGAGCAGGACCGCTAGTACCCTGTGCAAGGCACATGGTGCTCAGTCCTTTTGGACCTCAAAAATAGGCTACTAAAATATGCCTCCCAGATAGGAGGATGCCAACAGGTGACTAGCGCAGGAATGAAAATCCTTGTGTATGATGAAGAGCTGTCTCGAGTGTGTGGTGTCGGCTTTATCCGCTTTCCTCACTCATAGTCTGATAACCTGGACTGTGAGCTTTCTCATACGTAAGGGATGTATTTATTGCAAGTCTGCAAAAATGTCCATTATGGCAAGACTTCTGTGCACTGTGATAGTGCAAATACAGCGGTAAGAGTTTGCTGTAGCTTCAGGGGCATGTAATTTAGATGGATGCCTGGCTGCTGCGCGGACAGGTAAATGGGTGCGCATGTGTCTGTGCATCTTGTTGGCTCAAGCGCTGGCCCAGGGAGCTGGCAGACCCTCTGAAAGCTGGTGGCCAGGCTGCCACCCCAGCCGGTCAGGCTGACTAACAGGTCATGTTGTCCCAGAGAAAGCAGAGGGGAGGTGTATTTTGCAGGGGGCATGGAGTGGAACAACCTGGGAATATTCTCACCCCTTCAAGCCCCACAATCATCTTTAAGCTTTTGCCACAAGAAAATGTTAGTGGAAATGACCTATTCTCACAGTTAAGAGTCAAAGGCTTTTCTTCCCCTCTGGCATCCGGATTGTATGTAAGTTCTCCCACAGCGTGTGCAATAACTGATGAAACCTCAGGGACGTACCAGACCTCAGGAGAAAGTTTTGCTTTTTAACTACTTTCGAATGCCAAAAAAACAAATGCAAGTACTGCTGAAGAACTCCTTTGAGAATTGGAAACAGCAGGATAGAGAAAAAAAGTTGCCAAGAATGACCTCAAAAACTGAACTCAAAACAGCACCTCCTTCTTGCCTAGGAAAATGGGAGGACTCTGTGCAGAGCTGAGGGCTTTTTTTCACTTTCGCCTGCCCCGGGATCTTTCAGGAGCCCCCCTTTGGGTTCAGGCACCCCTCATACAGAAGCTTTACACCTTCCTGGGATGGGTGCGGGAGGAGGGCTTCAGGAAGGAGGGACCATGCCATTGAATGCTTTGCTCCAGGCAAGCTTCACTGTGTATATCACTTTCTGTGGCTTATGATACCCGTGTTGCTGTGTGTAGCAGGTGAGTTGGAAAAGGGAGCTGGAGCCTGTTTCAGTATTTGGCACCAACCTCTAAGCTGTGCAGCTTGACTCCAGTTTACAGCATCAGTAACACCTTATCCCATGCAAATGCAGCTTGTGAGGCTGGGTGAAAAAATTATACCATTGCCTCTGCATTACTTCAGTAGTCTGTTACTGTTGTCTGTCTGATCCGTGATATTTAAAATGCTCGTATTACATCTGTGACCTTAACGTCGTCTTTGTACTTACCCAGCAAAATGACAAAAGTTAGTATTGACTCACATAGAAATAGCATTATTGGCCAGAAGGGAAATTGCAGTTCTAAGAGAAGATGCCAGAGCACAGATTCCTCTTTAATTACGCTCTCAGAACCCTTTTATTTTCGGTATAATTTTAGGATTTTTTTGTGGCACGTTCTGCATTTTATTGTGGCATGCAGTGCACTTGTGAGGGGATTCGTCTCATCTAACTTCAGCTCTCAAAAATGCATTGTATGATTTGGTATTGCCATGGAGGCTGCCTCTGTAATCTCTGCAAGGCATATCTGGGGAGGGATTTACCCGATTTGTATCTTAGAAAAAGATCACATTTCCCTGTGATGCTGCCTGTCCCTCCGTTGACTGGGGAGGGAATTCAGAGCCGTGGGTGTGGGGCACGTGGAGGGTATCAAGAGAAAGGCCGGGGAGGGGATGAGAATATGTTTCTTGGGGGTCACTGCAAACAGAATGAAGGATGAGCTTAGTGGAGGGGTGGGGGGATAAGGATGACAGCCATGGGGCTTAGGAGGAGCGGGGTGGGGTCAGGCCTCCATATGAAGAGCGCGGTGCTGTTTTCGGACAGCCAAAAACGAGGTGCAGCCCAACTGTTGAGCAAGGCCGTGCCAGGCTGGCACAGGGCTGCAGCAGGGCTAACCGCTGCCTCTCTCTCCCTGCCTAGCCGAGGAAGCCCTCTGCACCTTGCACCCTCCAAACTTCCTCCGGAGCTCAGAGGTGGAGATGCGAGGCTCGGAGGAGGTGGCAGCCGGCACGGTCCTGCAGCGCCTGATCCAGGAGCAGCTGAGGTATGGCAACCCCAGCGAGAACATGAACCTGCTGGCCATACAGCACCAGGCGACGGGCAGCGCCGGCCCCTCCAACAGCACTGCCAGCACTCTCTCTTCCACAGAAAACCTCGCGCCAGAGGACCCACAAATGGTCCAGCCGTCGGCGCGGCAGGAACCGCAGGGGCAGGAGCACCAGGGGGACGGTGCTGCAATGGAGAAGCAGCCCCGGGCCGCGCAGCCCCCGCACAGCAGCGAAGAGCTCCCCACCTACGAGGAGGCCAAGGCCCAGTCCCAGTTTTTCCGGGGGCAGCCGCCAGCAGGGCCGGGATTTTATGTCACCGGCACCTCTGGCCAGAAGTCCAGGACGGAGGGGAGGCCGACGGTGAGCCGGGCCGGCAGCGGGCAGGCGCATAAGGACGACGCGCTGAAGGAGCTGAAGCAGGGCCACGTGCGCTCGCTGAGCGAGAGGATCATGCAGCTCTCGCTGGAGAGGAACGGGGCCAAGCAGCACCCGCCGGCCCCGGCGGGCAGCAAGGGGCTGAAGGCGGCCCCGGCGCCCGGCAAGGGCATGGACCCACGGGGCCCGCCGCCCGAGTACCCCTACAAAGCCAAGGCGGCGGCAGCGGTGTCCCCTGGCAGCAAGGTGCCCGAGCACGGGCTCTTCTACGGCGAGCAGCACCCAGCAGGGGCACAGGACGTCCTCAAGGCCTCCTACGTGGCCCCTCAGCCCTCCCGGACGGAGGTGGCTGTCGTCCGGTACCAGCCGCCCCCGGAGTACGGGGTGACCAGGTAACGCCTGGGGTGTGGGGCCCGGTGGTGCTGTGCTGCCTCGGTGGCATCGGCATGGCCCTGGCGGGCAGCTGGAGCTGGGCCGGCAGCTTGTGGCTGTGGGTCTTGGGGGCCCAGCTGCCTTGGGGGCTCCCCCTTTCACCACCCCCTTTTAGTTCTTCTTCACCTGAAAAGCTGTGAGACCTCCTCTAGAGTACTGTCGTGAGGCCCCACCTGGAGCACTGCGTTCAGCTCTGGGGCCACCAGCACAAGAAGGACATGGACCTGTTAGTGCAGGTCCAGAGGAGGGCCACGAGGATGGTCAGAGGGCTGGAGCTCCTCTCCTGTGGAGACAGGCTGAGAGAGCTGGGGTTGTTCAGCCTGGAGAAGAGAAGGCTCTAGGGAGACCTTATAGAGGCTTTCTAGTGCCTAAAGGGGGCCTACAGGAAAGCTGGGGAGGGACCCTTTGTCAGGGAGTGTAGGGATAGGACAAGGGGGAATGTTTTTAAGTAAAAGAGGAGAGATTTAGATTAGATATTAAGAAGAAATTATTGACTCAGCGGGTGGTGAGGCACTGGCACAGGTTGCCCAGAGAAGCTGTGGATGCCCCATCCGTGGAGGGGTTCAAGGCCAGGCTGGATGGGGCTTTGGGCAACCTGGTCCAGTGGGAGGTGTCCCTGCCCATGGCAGGGGGTTGGAACTGGATGGTCTTTAAGGGTCCCTTCCAACCCAAACCATTCTGTGATTCCATGATAAAAATTCATATCTATCTGGCTGATGCAGCGTCTGGCTCTTGCTGTAACACTGAATTTTAGTGATGAAATGCAAGACCATGCTGGACCTTGGTAGCAGCTGGGTTTTTGCGTTTTATAATTCACATGGAAGAGCAGAAGTTTGGAGATGAGATTTGGCCTGTAATTGCGTGCGAGTGAAAAAGACTGCTTTCTAAAAATGTGAAGATGTATAACCTAAGCCCTGTATCCCTGAGATCTTCGAAATCCCAACTTAAAAAAAAAAAAAAAAGTGGGAAAATCTGCATAAATCTTAGTTCAGAGATATAGAGGCATCTCTTTATTTCAGACCTTTCATGTCACTCAGTGATACTTCCACTGGTGGGGTAAAATTCTTCCCTTTACGAAGAGGGCTAGATAAAGTGTATACATCACTTATGCCCTACTTAAATCCTCCAAACAAAGTTTACATGAGACTTTTATGGTACTTGGCCCCTCGTGCTGGGCCTCTGCATGAGGGTGGTTTTATTCCAAGCGCATTAAAAATAATCCGGAGTGTTTATTTCCTGTGAGCTGATTGCTGAGAGCCGCGTGGCTCCTGCCAACACCGCACCAGCCGGGCACTTCTGCTTGCTTGGGTCTGAAGGCAGAGACTGGCCCACGCGGTAACACAGCTTCCTCCATCCATCTGTCCACAGCACCGCAACGTTAACCTGTTTTTCTTGCTCTATCTAAATGCAGATGTTTCTCCATTTCATCCCACCACTCTTTGACCTCCTGGGCAGTGTTTTGCCAGCCTCACTGGGTTCGGAAGGGTGGAGCTGCCTCGTGTGAATGTGGTTTTCATTTTGGGAGCTGCTTAATTAGGTCTTCATTGACCCCATAATCCCCCAAGGTTTTCTCAGCTCTGGCTTGGTGCATAACTTGGTGCATGCACTTGTTTTGCTACAGAGAAATGACGGTGCAGCAGCTCCACTGCTCTCTTTACAAAGTCCTTAAGGCATTAAATCAGGGAGCAGATGCTCTACCTTGCAGTGTTTGGATAAGTTATGCTTTTGCTTCAAAACAGGGATGAATTTAGAGTGTTGCTTTGGTAAATGTTGCAAAACAGTTGTAGCAAGGAAAGGACCCACACTGTCCATCTGAGTGGGGAGTGCTGCTGGCCTAATCCCAGTGAGCGTGTGTTTTGCTTACCAGCGATCCCTGTGTGGAGTCTGTGTAATTTTTCAGAGCAAAATGATATTTTAAAGAGCTAAGCGAAAATCTCTGTTTAAGCTAAGAAACAGCTATATGAACTCGAGCGCAACAGGGTCAAGTTGGGGCTGTGCTCTCAGGAAGCCCTAACAGGGCTCCAGCAGCTGTTCATTATGCTAACAAACATCTCCAGCACTGGATTCATCCACACATAAAAGGAATTGGTTTGAGTTTATCGCTCTTGGAAGATGCTGATTCAATAACCGGTTCTGCTGAGCCCATTCTGCTGAGTCCATGTAGACAAGCAGACCTGGGCACTGTGCTGGCTTCTGTGGCTAACTGGGAATGGCACTAGCGTCAGGTAAGAAATCTGCTGGGGCCAGTGTCCAAACCTTTCCCAGGTGCCTGCTCAGTGAGGGTGATGCTGAGAAATCCCTTGATTTGATACAGCTTTTCATACTGGCAGTGCACTGGCCCCAGCCTCCCCTTTGGGTGATCCCAACAACAGTGAGGATAAATCCTGCAGCTCGTGACAGGGGTTATGTTCATTCCTGGTAAGGCAGCACAGTTTGACCCTCAAGTCATGCCACAGAGGAGATGTCTGCCGCCTAAGTGTGCTGTTTTATTTGCGTGAAGGTGGAGAAATGTCCCTCCTGGTGGCTGTAGGGAGACTCATGCAGCAGAGGGCTGGCAGAGCAGAACTGTGGTGATTTGCAGACTTTTAAAAAACTCTTAAGTGGTATCATTCTTGCAGTTCAACAAGGGCCTGAATACCTCTCAGTTTATATATTCCTGCTGGATACTCCAGCCCGTGTTTCTAGGACTTGGTTAGGAGGTTGGCGTGGCTGGGGGGGGAGTTGTTTCACCAAAGCTTGAGTTACTCAGCGACATGCGGTCTCTCATGCTTTCTCTTAGGCTGCTCTGTGTCCTGGTATGCAGGTGGGATCTTCACACCTCTCCTAGGTCCTGTCATATGGTACCTGGATTTTGGGGGATGTGTTCCTGCTCGCTACATGTTAGGCAGTAATTAGCAGTAGCAGGGCAGTTGCTTGCTTGCAGACTGAAATTCTTCATTCATGGGCCACAGCTCATTAGAGACAGCTTTGCATTTACACTTGCGCTCTGTGTATCTTGTGCTGTTGCTTTTCAAAGTGGATGGAGGTATGTTTGGCTGTGCAGGAAACATGCAACAGTGAGCCTCTTGGCTAAGTGCTGGTCTTCATCCTCATCTTGGGCTTTTTTCTGTGATATTTTTTGATACAGGGATGTCAGCCTTTCCCAGAAAATGCTTGGGCACACTGAAATCTTCACTGATAGCATTACCCAGGCTTAATTGGTGTGAACTGGTTTGTTTTCTTCTCCTCTGCTGTATCCCAGCTTACATCTGTCCCCGTGGGCTGCAGGATCTCCTTACAGCCCTGTTATCCAGGAGTATTTGGGTGACAAAAGGACAGGGTCTGGAGATGCTGTTTTTTCTGTTAGAGGTGTAAGTGAGGTGAGAAATTCCAGCTTTCATCTCTTCAGGAGGGCCTGGAGAAAGAACCTCATGGAGATAGAGCTTTGCATGTGGTCCAACAGGAATCTCATACACCCTGGCATCTCCCCTCCTCTGTCCTGGCCAGTGTCTGTTCCCCAGCCCATCAATCCTGGCATCCTCTGCAGAGGGACTGCACAAAAGGCTTCCACATTCCAGAAAAGAGAGGAGAGACACACAAAGCTGCATTGGTCTGGAGGAAGTTACCCACAGATATCAGGGATGAAAAAGACCTGTAGGGTCACTGATCCCCCTCTCACCCCCTGGGTCCTCGTGTGATGATGGAAATGTGGCTAGAAACCCACAGATGTTTGCAGGTAGCTGTTGAAGGAGATGGAATAACTGCAGCTGCTACTTAACTTTTTTTTCTGTGTGGCTGGCTTTAAAAGGGAGTACTGCCTTTATAGTCACAGTGGTGAAATCTCACAACTTTACTGTAAATATCAGTAGGACTGCTGCAGGATTTGATACTACAAATATCAGTAGTGTAGTAGGACTAGATGATCTTTCAAGGTCCCAACTGAACTGTTCTATTCTATATCAAGATATTTGATATTATCGTGAAAACCTGTTATGATGCTGTAGTAATCAATGTATTTACGTAAATTAGACTCAGTGACCTCTACTTTATGGACATGATTGTAGAGCAGAGCTTGAAGCCTGAAGCTTAAAAGGCCAAAAAAAAAAAAAAGCAAATAAAAAGGAACCAATGTTTATTCTTGTTTTAAAATATGAGTATTTTTCAATCAGTTGCATGGTGCCTTGGGCCCTGACTCACAACTTCTGAATGCTTTAAGTTGGCCAGGTGTAATAATCTTTAAAAAAAAAAACAGCAACTTTTCCTTTCCTAGATGCTAGCTTCTAGAGTACAGCTATTCCTGAATGATGTCTCTGCTAAGTTTCCTGAGGTGCATGTTCAGAGACTCAGAGCTTGCCAGGTAAAAGGGCTGTGAAATAATCTAATTTGGTTGCAAGACACCAGGAATTTATTTCAGTTTGCAAAACATTCGGTCGTGATGATTATAACATTCTCCAGCTGGAGAATCCATCTCATGGCCTTTACAGACTTGTTCCACTCACTAATTGCCATCTCTGGCACAGATCTGCATCTTAGTTTTAGCCTGTATTTTCTAGTTACCAGTTTAGATTTTGCAATATCTTCCTCAGATACAGTGAGGAGCCCTGTGCTGTCATTTCTTTAACACATTAAACAGATGGAGCCCAGAGCCCCTTAATTATTTCACTGTTGTCAAAAAAAAAAAAAAAAAGCTTTTTTTCTTTGTGGAAAGCTGAACTAGACACGAGGCAAATCAGATGTAATATCACCTCTGCAATGCGACTCAGTTCCTTGTTTATGTATCTCATAAACACTTGCTATGTCAGACGTTGGCAGCCTGGGAGCTTACCATCCAGCTTGTTATCCATTCAGACATGTGAGGGTAGTTGCAGCCCAGGATAGGGTTTCCCACCCCTTTGCTGTAGCCTGCTGTATTTATTCCTCGGTGGAAGAACTTATATTTGGACCTGCTCAAGTACATATTGTTTCTTTGTACCTTGTTTAAGCAGTGATCCAGATCGCTCAATGCAAGCAGTGAATCCTTTCTATTGTTCCCCATGTCCCTAGTCAGATCCTGGTGTCTTTTTTTCTGGAATGATTTCTTCACACCATTAGTAAAAAGTGTGTATAATGCAAATGAAGCCTTGAACTGGAAACACTACTGCTTGGTGAGGGATCTTTATCCGTGGTGACATGCAGAAGTCTTTCATGCAGTCACCTTTTAATTCTGATTTAATCCATGTGTTTTAAAAGATGGCATGAAACTGAAGAATGGATTTAGGCTGTTTTAAAGGTATGCCAGTTTTTTATGTGCCTCAGAAAATTCCACCCAGCCTGAATATACAAACCTATATTTAACTGCCAGGATAGTCTGCAGCTCCTCTGGTTATTTGTGCATTAAACCCCGCACACATCGCTGCTGTTTTCAGACAATCTGTTTATATTTACTCATTCAACCACGTGTCTGTAGCTGCCGGGAGGACTACAATGAAGTCCTTTTTCTCCCTGAGATGCCCCAGGAAGGCGGCTGTTGGTGGAGCCGATGGATATCACTGGGACGGGCACCAGCATCAGGCACCCAAGTTGACTTCTGCTGCTGTTTCTCGGCGAGGTTAGTGTAAGTGTGAGCGTGGTTTGCAGGCAGCTCTGCCAGCTGACGTGGATGCTGGCAGCCTAAGGTAAGGAAGGCTGAAGCGTTGCATCATGTCCTGGAGGCTGATAGAGGTTGTGGCACTAGTCACTGCAGAAGAAATTTGTATCGCCTCCTGGTCTAGTCTGTGTTTCATTAAAATAAACAAAAGAAAAATGAAGCTGTTCCAACAGCCAATGCCAATGCCATTTCTCTTTCTCCTTCTGTATTATTGTCCCAGTTGTTTCTTCTAGGAGGGCACAGGAAAATGGGTCTGGGGAGCACACCTTTTTCTTTGCTGTAAATCAGCTGGGCTTTAGAAAGAGTATCTATTCTATGTGTGGCTCCCTGTGAAGAAATACAGTATCCTTTCCCTCTCTTAACTATGGAGGATATTTTTAATACAGTATGTCTTTTCAGATGATAGTTTTCCCCTGCAGATCTTAATGTAATCACCCCCAAAGTAGTTGGACCAAGCCTTTCCAGCACTAACAAACATCATTAACAAAATAGTTAATTCTGTAGATGGGAGTCCAAGTGTGCGAAATGGTTTTGAAATAAACCTTTGTGTTTACAAGGTGCTTGGACTGTTGCCTTTCCCATAAACCAGGAGATACTGTGAGGGCTATGTCTTGGCTACCGAAAGTCTTCTCCCATTTCCGGCTGTATCAGCATTTAATAATGGGTATATAATTGTGTTTCCTTGCACCATGACCAGCACACTGGGCTTACTGACTCCTCCAGGATCCTGTCTTTTTCCCACACATTGACATCAGTGAGTCTTCTATGTTACCACAGATACAAAGAACAGCATTTAAAGTCTGCTTCATGCTGCAGAAGTCATACCTGAACTCAGGGAGACACCTGGGATTGAAGTTAGCATCCAGACTCAAGGCACCTGGACAATTGGCAGAAATAAGGACCTTTTGTGCACATTTTACTCTTGTTGTAGGGCAGAAACCTAAGGCAGTTGCAAAGAACTTCACCCCAGCAACGCCTGTTTCTCTTCACTGACTCAGGTGCAGCACCCACAGTAGACATGTGAAGCTGTGAGATGAAGTCCTTTGGGAGAGTCTTTGAGAGAGAAAGCAGACCAGTCTGCGCTGGAGGCAAAGGAAGGCAAAGCATTCGGAGAAAGATAAACTAAAGAGATTAGAGGAGGGCATTTTAATTACGAATGTAAATGTCATGGTATGTTGCAACCAAAGTCCTTACTCAACTGGCTGCTCTCTGTCCCTGCATAGAGGAGAGCTGAGCTGTACCTGCAGCAGAGCAAAGGTAGACTTTCACTTCCAGAACATTTACAGGGATTTTAGTTTCATTACTTCTTAATTTTCCCTGCTTTATCGAGCAATACCTCTTCTGTATTTACGATTTCCTGGTAGTCAACAGCAAGTGGACTTTATCATTAATTGGTTTCTTATTACTACATACAGCTACAAATTGCCCTCAGTATTCCTCTGTGTTGATCATTCTTTCTCCCAGGGGTGCCAGTCCAACAGGTGTATAAAGACCATGCCTCAGTTTAGGGTTATGGATGGCCTTGCTGAATTCTGTGGGATTTCTTATGAAAGTGAGGTCCATGGTCAAGTATTTTGCTGAAGACACTGTGTATTGCAAGGTATATATAGCAAGCTGTTGTATACACTGCAAGCTATGTATCGCTTAAGGGAGTGAGTGCAGAATAGTGGTCCTCGCATGGTAGCCCTTGAAAGGCTTGCTTTCTGTCTGTGTGTCTGTCTCTATTCTAATAGCTGGTTTCCTTCATATTTTCATTTTTTTTATTGCATTGCGGAAGTATACAGGAGCCCTATTTCTAGAATAATGTCAACAAAAAAAAACTTTTCAATACAAATGGTGCTATAGTGTTGCAGAAATATCTAAAACTCATAATGTTCTACAGTTGCATGCTTTTAAAAGAAGGACAATTTTTGATGAAAATGTGCTTGGCTGGAAGATTTTAACCTGTTCTAATGCAGAGTGAGATCAACGTTTAAAATACAGTAGAAACATGAGAATGTCATTATTTACTAAGTCCAAAGGAGCTCAGGATAATCCTGGTTGCTTTGTTTCTTTGGAATTTTACATGAGGTGTTGGGTATGAACAAAACTGAAGGCCTATTCCTACAAATGTTGATTTGTTAATATGACTTTGTGTTGATTTTATGGCATATACACTCAGATTTTACAGTTGGCTACGACATAATTAAATTGGGACAGATTAAATGAATATTTAATTTCCATCCCCATGTGTAAGAAATCAAGCAGGGAATGCAGGAAACTGACATGGCTGAGCAAGGATGTGCTGGTCAAACTGAGGTGTAAGAAGGAAATGCACAGGCAGTGGAAGCAGGGACATCTGGTCTGGGAAGAGTACAGGGGTGCTGCCTGGATCTGTAGGGATGGGATCAGGAAAGCGAAGGCATGGATGGAACTGAGCTTGGCAAGGGATGCAAAGAATAACAAGAATGGATTCTATAGGTACATTGGTCAGAAATGAAAGGCCAAGGAGGGTGTACCCCTCTGATAAATGAGAAGGGAGAACTGATAACAACAGACATGGAGAAAGCCGAGATACTCAGTAAGTTCTTTTCCGTGGTTTTTACTGGCAGTCAGGCTTCCCATGTCTCTCAAGACCCTGAACCTCTAGGTAGTGGCTGGGGGAACAAAGTTCCCCCCACTGTAAGCAAAGAGCAGGTTCAAGACCACCTGATGAAACTGAGCAGGTACAAGTCTGTGGGGCCCGATGACATGCATCCCAGGGTCCTGAGGGAGCTGGCTGATGCAGTTGCCAAGCCACTCTCCATCATATATGAAAACTCATCGCAGTCAGGCAAAGTCCTCAGTGACTGGAAAAAGGAAAACCACTCCTATTTTTAAAAAGGATAGAAAGGAGGACCTGGGGAACTGCAGACCAGTGAACCTCACCTCTGTGCCTGGGAAGATCATGGAACAGACCCTCCTGGAAGCATTGCTAAGGCACATGCAAGACAAGGAGGTGATCTGAGACAGCTAACATGGCTTCACCAAGGGCAAGTCGTGCCTGACCATGGTGGCCTTCTATGATGGAGTGACTGCATCAGTAGAT
>VXAL01002011.1:76126-136514 GCA_013399475.1 Chauna torquata
GCTGGGGTTGATCAGCTTGGAGAAGAGAAGGCTCCGGGAAGACTTCATTGTGGCCTTCCAGTACCTAAAGGGGACCTGCAGGAAAGCTGGGGAGGGACTCTATCCGGGAGTGTAGGGATAGGAAAAGGGGAATGTTTTTAAATAAAAGAGGGGAGATTTAGACTGGATGTTAGGAGGAAATTCTTGACTCAGCGGGTGGTGAGGCACTGGCACAGGTTGTCCAGAGAAGCTGTGGATGCCCCATCCGTGGAGGTGTTCAAGGCCAGGCTGGATGGGGCCTTGAGCAACCTGGTCTAGTGGGAGGTGTCCAGGCTAGGAACTGGATGGTCTTTAAGGGTCCCTTCCAACCCAAACCGTTCTGTGATTCTGTGAAAGTCAGAAACAGTTAATGCCCTTTGAACAGCTGTGCTTCAAAAGGAGCAATGTCAGTTATGCTGGTTCCATTTCAAAGTTGGAAAACACTTTGGAGAATCTCTTCTGTGGCCCCAGCTATGAGGATGCTGGTGCCTGGCTGCTGCTACAGTGTGTAAATCTTTAATGGCTCGATGGGTGATTCACAGTTCAAGAAAATGGAGATCCTGGGCAGCTCTCCTCCCTCTTTAGTATAAAGCTAAACAGACTGAAGCACATGTGAAAAGGTTAAACTGACAGGAGGTTGGGATTTCCCAAAAGTACAGTGTCAAGAGTTCCTGCAAATGTTCAAAGGGTATATCTACAGCAGGAGATTGCACTCCTTTATAATGAAAGAGAAAAATTGCTACATCTCCACTGGTTTAGATTCAGAGATCAATTTAAAAATGTGTTATATTGCTCAAAGCTATTCCCACAAAGAAGTGAGAAAATCTGTATCTGCAGCAAATCTGTGTCTTTGTAGCAGTATAACTGTGTCCACACAGCGGGGCTTTTACTTCCATAAAACCAGCTGTCTTTTATTTTGGTAAGGACTAACTCACACTTAGCTGAATTAATTGTCATGGTAAAACGTGTAAGTGCAGACTGGCTGTCAGATACGCCAAGGAGCAGCGTGCTTGGCTGTGTTTGCACACATTTGTGGAGCACCTTTTGCATCACAGGTGACATCCCTTGCTCCACTGCTTATGATGTTCTTTACTGAGCAGTTTTTCAAGCAAAACAATATTCCAGTCCCACGATGAGTGCAGGGTCCCTTGCAGGGTTTTAGATAACAGAAAGAAAAGGGCACTCTGAGGATGGTTTGAGAGCTGTGCCTGCAGCAGGCTGTCATTGCGATCTGCAGAACAGCTCAGCACAGGGCTCACTGGACTCATGGCTTGGACGACCTCGGCAGGCACGTGATTTTGGTCTCAGGAAGGTAAAACAAGCCCCCAACTCAGTGTCACCCCAGGGCATCCTGCTCTGAGGCCTGGTCCCAGCAGCAGACAGAAGTGGTGAGGCTGGAGAGGACCCAGCCATTGGAGATGCTCACAACCATCCTTGCATTCATCCCATCCTTGCTCTCCCCGCTAGCACCCCGTGGGATGCACGTGGCTGCTCACTACATGTGTGCAGTGTCAGCATGCTTGTGGATGCCGGGACGCGGTGCTGCCAGGGTCCCAGCAGCCATGGCAGAGCAAAATCTGTGCCAGTGCCTCTGCCAGCGTAGCTCAGAGTTTGGTTATTGCACCAGGACATGCTGGGGGCCACCCAGCTCTGCAGAAAAAGACCTGGGAGTCCTGGTAGACACCAAGTTAAACATGAGCCAGCAATGTGCCCTTGCTACTAAGAAGGCTAATGGTGTCCTGCGCTGTGTTAGGCAAAGTATTGCCAGCAGGTTGAGGGAGGTGATCCATCCCCTCTGTTCAGCACTGATGAGAGCACACCTGGAGTGCTTCTAGTCTGGGCTCCTCAGTACCAGAGAGACATGGACATACTGGAAAGGGTCCAGCGAAGGGTAACAGGATGGTGAAGGGGCGGGAGCACCTCTCCTATGAGGAGAGGCTGAGAGAGCTGGGACTGTTCAGCCTGGAGAAGAGGAGGCTCAGGGGGGATCTCCTCAATGTCTGTAAGTATCTGAAGGGAGGGTGCACAGAGGATGGAGTCAAAGGCGAGTGAGCAGGGACCAATATCTTAACGCAGTGCCAGTGCCCGCAAGCTCTGGAGCTACCGCGGACCCATCGCTTTGAGGGCATTTCAGGAGAAGTTGGGGCTTGCTTCCTTTTGCAGCCTGGGCTTTGCTGCGCACCATCCAAAGGCTGCAGCGTGCAGATACACCAGCCAGGAAGTCAGCGTGGGAGGGGTGTGCACACTCCTTTCCTTTCTGGTGTTATGGCTGATGACAAATGCAAGCGAGCAAGGCAGCCTGGCACACCAAATTCACGTGATATGCTCCCCCTGCCATGCCCCTGCTTCATGCTAAGGCAATGTCGAGCACCTCTGCAAATCTCTGCATTTGGTATGGAGAAAAGAGCTGCTGTGGCATTCTCTCCTCTCACAGCATGGGATGCTTTTCGGCTCCAGACAGCTTGGCGTTCAGTGGGGGGTGTTTTTGAGTAGCTGCTGCCTTTTTTTTCCTCCTGTTTCTCCATGTTGTTGTGTCATGCTGCAGCACAGGGCGGTTGAGCAGGGCCAGCACGGGCAGAGCTCTCACCAGCAACCATGGATAAAGCTTTGCAGTGTTGCTTAATTACCGCATGTTTTGTTGGCCATATATAAAGTGACAAGCAGCACCTCCCTGACTTACTGTCCTTAGGAAAGCTTTATCCACTTTCTGTAGAAATTTAGCTCCTAAGCCGTAGACACCTCTACCAGATAAGTAACATGCCAGGGGCTGGGAGCAAACCCTCCTGGCCTTGGGATCTGCCTGCGGGCCTGGCTGTCTCCTGTGCTCCTGAGCTGCCCCGGGGTGTTTCATTTACCAGGGGAGACACAGCCTTAGGGCATGTCTGCTGTGGGCAGGTAAAAGCCGTCTCAAGGCCAGAATGAGCTCAGCAAAGGTTTTCCCAATCTGTTAGCTTTTAGGGCAGGATTTTAAAAGCGTGTTCACTTTTCATCTTGTTCTGCTAGAATTGCAGGCAGTGACAGGTTATTATCATTAGTGGTAAAATTAGGCCAACACTGAGCGTTTTTGAAAACCCCACTTTGAGAAGCTGTGTAGACAAGTCATCATATTTATTATGTATTTATATAGCAGAAAATTGTCTGCCTGAAAAATAGCATTCAGGGATCTGTGAGGCCAAATGGGGTAAATACATCCGTTCGTTAGATCTCCTGCCTTGTGCAGGGTATGAAGATAAAGGCAGTGAGGGCTACAGCAAGCCTAATAGCTCGTAGATGAGCTAAAATATACCTTTTAGAAGGTGCTTGATTACAGGACTTCAGGTGGGGAAGAGCAGATGGGGAAGTCCAGCTTATTTTCCAGCCAAACTGGGCTGTGTCCCGTGCTCTAACACTGGTGCCTGGTGTGGCCTGGGCTCAGTCACTTAAGCAAGCTTAGTGTAGATTTTGGAGCCAGTAAGCTGTCTTTGGCATCTGGGCTAAGGGGTAGCTTAGCTTCTGCAGCTCTGCATGGGGCTGTCCACCCTGGCCAAGTCTCTGAGGTCTGAACTGGCCTGGCTGGATCACCAGGCTGCCACTGGTACGGAGACACTGTTAGGTGGAAGGAGGGTGGGATCGGCCGGGAGGGGTGGGAGAAGCTTTGAGCTTCTCTCTGCCTGATTTCCCCTTTTTAAGGGGGGATGGTCTCACTTCTTGAGCTTGCAGGGCTGAAAGGCATGATGGAAGTGAGGGACTCTGGTCCCACCCGGGCACCAGCTGCAGGGTTACCCTCACTGCCAAAACATGCTCCTGGGTTATCCTCCAACCACTGCAAACTCTTGCTGTGGTGGATTAAAGACCCATCCACTGTGAGAAAGCATAGCCCACGAGCAGGTTTGCAGGGGCTGCGACCAGCTCCCTTCTTAACCTTCCCTGATACGAGGTTGGTGGGTGATGGATGCTGTTAGCTGTGGAGTGACACAATGAGGTCTCGCCTGGGAAGATGGCTTTCATCATCTGTGGTGATTGATTGGGGCTGTGCTTCCAGCAGCTCTGCAGCAGCCCTTCCCTTTGCCGCTTGCTAAAGCCACACAGGGACGCTGCTTCACTCACATCACTTCCTTTTGCCTCCAAATTCGGCCGCTCAGCCCCTCGGCTCACTCCAGGCAGGGAGCGGTTTTTGAAGGGTGAGTAATGCATCCCTTGTGCTTCTGTCGAGTCCGTCGGCTTAAGCTGCTCAGCAGTGGGGTTTGTGGCAGGTGGGGGCAGGGAGAGGCTGGCTGAGTGCTGAAATATTAGCTGTGCACCTAGGCAAAAATGCCGTTTTCGACTCAATGCTTCCTTTATCCCTTCATGCCAGATGTATACATCACTGTCAAGAGCAGGCGAGGAGACAATTTACCCGGTCGCTGCTGCGAATGTTAGTGTTTAGGAGTGACTGAAGACCAGAATCACGACCGTACACTTATAACCCTATTAATAAACCGTGCAGTAATTACATGGAATCCCCTGCATGCGTTTCAAGGGTGCGCAGCTCTAACGCCTCCCCTGCCTGTGCTTTCCTGCAGCCGACAATGCCAGCCGCCCTTCCCACCGCCGCCGGCCCAGCAGCACAGCCCTATGTCCTCGCAGGCCTCCTCCGCCGCCGGCCCTCTGCTCCCGGGCACCTTGCCCCCGCTGCCAGCCCCTGCCGCTGCCCAGCCACCCGTGCCGCCACCACCAGGCCAGCAGCTGACACCCGATGCCTTCGCCATCGTGGAGAGGGCACAGCAGATGGTGGAGATGCTCTCTGAGGAGAACCACGTGCTGCGGCAGGAGCTGGAGGGGTACTACGAGAAGGCAGACAAGCTACAGAAGGTATGTAGAGGGATGGGGATGAGGTCTGGGCTTGGTGCTCCTGCATTTGGGTTCCTCAAGCTGTTGTTCACAGTCATGTCACTGCAACGGGGACATACCAGTGGGCCATCTCTAGCCATTGCCTCTCTGTGGTGGACTCCCAAAAGTGTAATCCCATACCCCAAAGCCTGTGGGCTCTTCTGCCCTTAAGGTGCAACAGGGCAGCCCATCAATCATCCTTCAAATGCTGACTTTTCCCTTCCATCCTTCAGTGCTAGCTTCACTGGAGCATGTCCCAGAAGCCCTGTGTGGACAGGGTCTACTCCCAGGGCAGCTGAGTCCTGCACAGGCAGTAGAGCTGCTTGTGAGAAGCATCTGAAGAGCATGGCCACATCTGTCGTGAGTGGTCTTGTTCAACAAAATGCACTAGCATGGCACTCCACTCTCATTGGAAGTGTAATGTCTGGTGATGGGGTTGATGTGGTTTGGACAACATGGCTGGGCAACCAAAATGACGTGGTTTGGACAATGTGGTTGTCACAGAGGCCTTCAGTGACTGCTCTGGGTTTCTAAAAGCTGATCTTAGACATATATGTTTGAACATGTTGGTTCAAAAAGCATTGCCCCCTTATCTGAATGAACTATTTGGTAAAGATTTTGCTCAAAAACCCATTTGCAAAGAGAACCTGCACCCTTTTCTGTGTGCACACTGGACGTTTTCAGTGGAGAAGGGTGATGTCTCTGCCTGGATTGACAATGAAAGACAAGTGAAAATTAAACGAAGTAGATGTTGCTTAAAGTGGGAGCTCACTGAAGTCAATGCAGAGATGATCCCCAAGTCTGCTGGCTTTGGTCCCAAGGGCCCAGACCGTATGGGTTATCTACATAAACTGGAAATACCATACTGCTGCGACAAGTCGGGCAGATTCCTAAAGCATGTTGGAGATAATTTCCTGTCACAAGTGCCTAGTGAGCCAACTGGGAAAGGTATCCTCCTAGACCTGTTGTATGGCAGTAGAGAAGGCCTTATGGGAGATGTGACAGTAGGTGGCTGTCTTGACCACAGTGGTCATGAAGTTGTAGAGTTCAAAAAGTTTTGTGTAATAAGAAAAAAGGTCACCAGAGTTGCCACCCTGGATCTTAAGAGAGCAAACTTTAAACTTCTCAGGGAACTAACTAGTTAGCAGTGTCCCCTGGGAATCTGCTCGAGAGGGTTTAGGTGTCCATGAGAGCTGATAGCTTTTCGAGAAACACCTTTGAAAAGCCCAGGAGCAGGCAATCCCACTGTGCCACAAGTCAAGCAGGCAGGGCAGAAGGCTGGCTTGGCTGAACAGGGCACTCCTCCTGGAAATTGTTAAGAAAAAGAAAATGTATGAACTCTGGAAGCAAGATCAGACTTCACAGGGAGAGTACAGAACTGCGGTTTGCATTTGTAGGGAGAAAATCAGAAAAGCCAAAGCTCAACTTGAGATGACACTGGTCACTGTGGTGTCAGACAACAAAAAAGGCTTTTCCAAGTATGTCAACAGCAACAGGAGGTCTAAGGAAAACCTTGGACTGATGCTTGATGAAGATGGTCACCTACCAAGTAGGGACAAGAAAAAGGCAGAGGCATTTCATGCCTTTTTTGCCTCAGTTTTTAATAGTAATGATAAATCTTGGGTTGCCTAGTCCTCTGAGTTGGAGGATCCTGACTGGCTGAGCAGTGACTTTCCGTGTGTGGTCACCAAAATTGTAAGAAGCAGTTGTATCAGCTGAATGTTCATACGTCCATGGGACCTGATGGTATTCACCTCAGAGTACTGAAGGAGTTAGCAGGTGTTATGGCTGGACCCCTCCCAACAATTTACCAAAGGTCTTGGGAGTCCAGGGAGGTTCCTGCTGACTGGAAGCTAGCCAGTGTTATACCCATCTACAAAAAGGGTGTGAGAGAAGACCCAGGAAACTGCAGACCTGTTAAACTTCAGTGCCTGGAGAAGTTGTGGAGAAGGTTATCCTGGGCGCTGTTGAAAGGCAGTTAGAGAACAAAGCAATTATCAGGCATGGTCAATACGGGTTCACGAAGGGAAAGTCCTGCCTTAGTAATCTGATCTCCTTCTGTGATAAGGTTACCTGCTTGGTGGATGAAATGGTCATAATCTTTCTGGGTTTAAGTAAGGCCTTTGATACAGTCCCTCACAGCATCCCCTGGACAAATTGTCCAACTGTGAGTTGAACAAGTTCACGCTACACTGGGTGATGAACTGTCTCGATGGGTAGAGCTCAAAGGTTTGTAGTGAATGGGGCTACATCTGGCTGGTGGCCAGTCACTGGCGGTGTTCCCCAGAGCTCAATTCTAGGGCCAGTCCTGTTCAACATTTTTATCAGTGATCTGGATGCAGAAGTGGAATGCATCCTCAGCAGGTTTGCTGATGATACTGAACTGGGAGGTGCTGTTGACTCTCTGGAGGGACAAGAGGCCTTGCAGAGGGATCTGGACACATTAGAGCACTGGACAATCAGCAATGGCATGAGGTTCAACAAACATAAATGCCGGGTGCTGCACCTGGGATAAAGTAATGCCAGGCACAGGTACGGCCTAGGAGACGAGTGGCTGGAGAGCAGCTCAGCAGAGAGGGACATGGGGGTGCTGGTTGACAGCAGGCTCAGCATGAGCCAGCAGTGTGCCCTGGCAGCCAAGAGGGCAAACCACATTTTGGGGTGCATTAAGCACAGCATGGCCAGCCGGTCAGAAGGGGTGATTCTCCCTCTGTATTTAATATTGGTGTGGTCTCACCTTGAACATTGTGTGCAGTTCTGGCCTCCACAATACTAAAAGGGTGTTAAGGTACCTGAGAGCATCCAGAGGAGGGCAACAAAGCTGGTAAAAGGGCAGGAAGGCATGTCCTGTGAGGAGAGGCTGAGGACACTCGGGTTGCCCAGTCTGGAGAAGAGGAGGCTGAGAGGCGACCTCACTGCTCTCTGCAACCTCCTGAGGAGGGGAAGTGCAGAGGGAGGTGCCGGTCTCTGCTCCCTGGGAACCGAGGACAGGACGCATGGGAACGGCACAAAGCTGCGCCAGGGGAGGTTCAGACTGGGCATTAGGAAAAATTTCTTTACCATGAGGGTGGTCAAACACTGAAACAGGCTTCCTAGCGAGGTGGTTGATGCCCCGTGCCTGTCAGTGTTCAAGAGGCATTTGGATAATGCCCTCATTAATATGTTTTAAATTCTGGTTAGCCCTGAAGTGGTCAGGCAGTTGGACTCGATGATCTCTGAAGGTCCCTTCCAACTGAATTATTCTAATTCTAACTAAGGAACCTATGCTACTCTTTCATTTATGACTTCCTACCAAAATGGGCTTAGGCTTCAGGTCTTTTCTCTCTGAATGTAGGAGTCTAAATAGGAGCTCAATTTCTCTGTGCTGTGTTTTGTCAGGGTGTTCTTGGAGACACCTTTCAGAGGAGAGGCAGCTCGGAGAGACCATGTCCCAGCCTCAGCTTTGGGAAAATCTGTGAGCAGAAGGTTCAAAAAGGTTAGAAAGAAGACCTGTTGTTTTGTAGCTACTGTCATCTTTGCAGCGTCCTCCTCTATGCTGTATTCACAGAATTTCCTAAATGTAGCCAAGAAATTTTTGATGTGAAGATTGCTGTAAAGATTTTAAGGCTGACTTCCGTGTGGCCTTTGTGGGCAAAAATAAATATTCCAGTTACTAATTTTACAAAAGCTGCATTGTACAGTAAAAGGTACGATGCCCTAAAAATGTTCAGTTTTCCTTTCACACTCTTAGAAATGGCTCTCTCTTTATCTTGGATGCCCTGCGAGTCGATTGCATCAGACACGAACAGAAAGGTATTCAGGCATAGGGCTGAAGTCTCACTTCAGTCAACAGAGCGTGGACTCGAATCCCATTGACTTTGGGGGACTGTAAGCAGGCTCTTAAAGCAAAACACATGCTCAAGTGCATTCTTTCTTCAGGAAAATTTCCTGAACCAAAACCTTAACACATTATCCTTTCTCTGCTGTTTTTTTCCATGTTTGAACACATGGACAGGGCAGGTCCTCCTGTGTTCCCACAGCTTTAGCTGAATGCCACCTCTAAAAACCTAACAGTGAGTTAAATTCCGTAGTTTGGGTGTGGAAACTCTTCCCTGTTATTGTAAGTGGAAGGGTCATGAGAAGTACTTCTTTTTGGTCTGTGTGTAACAAGGTTATTATAGGTAGGGCAACCCTCCCTGCACTTTTATTCTCATAACAGAATTAGGAGAAATTAGAGAGGGAAAATCAGCTTGACGCAGAGAGCTCCCTAGGTGTTCATATGAACGGAGCAACCTGGAGGGTTGTCAAATTCTAAGTCACGTCTGAACAGACATTTTGCAGAAAGGTACGAGGCAGTCATTAATCCCTGTGCTGTTTGACGTGTTGTCTGGTTTTCTTATCTAAAAAGAACTGGGGAGGAAGGGCACATTTTATTTTTAGCTTTTTCGCTAAAGCAGAGCATTATTTTTTTGCTGTTGTTTTTTGTTGGACAGTGTTACCTTGCTGTAGTTTAATTGCTGGGCTGGGCTGGCTCTTTCCCATGCTATTTTGTGGGGATTGTTTGAGTAGGTCAGCTCTAGATGCTACCAGGGAGAGAAGAGGCTGAACTGTTCTTTTCCCTCAGCAGAAGGGAAAGGAAATCCCAGAGCTGCTGAGAAACATTGGTATAATTTACTGCTGTTCTGCTCTCCTTTAGTTTTGTTGATCACTGGTAGAGGTTCTCAGTTTTCCTGCAGAAAGTCTTTGCCTCCTGGGCTGGAGGAGGCTTGCATGGTGATGTGCTGTGGGACATGTGGGTACCGCAGCAGAGAACGGGCAGAACAGAGCCCTTGCGTTAACCAGCAGTGTGGGGCAGGACTGCAGGGCTGGGGAAAGCCCCTGCGGTGTTGGCAAATCTGCTCTGCTGTGGGAGGAGCACTCTGGAGCAAGCATCTTCTCCTGCAGTAACGGCTCAGTGGGAGAAGGGAGGTGCGGGAGCCAGTGGGTGATGGGGCACCCGACTGAGCACGTCTGGCTGGGATCATGTGGTTAAGGATTCAGGAAAGTGCCTTAAAGATGGTTTTTGCTGAGCCAAACCGTCCTTTCAAGGGGAGAGTTAGAGAAGCTCAGTTTGCGTAAATGGTCAAGGAGAACGGTGCAAGTAGTTTGAGTATAGCCTCTAACTACTTACAGGAGGAGAACTTCTGCTAGCAGAGGTCACACTGACCTAAAGAAAAAGCCATAACAGAATCAAGTAGCTGCAACTTTGCTGTTATTTGAGTAACTAATTGATACGTTCTGATTCTGTAAAAATGAGCCCTGGAGAGGGACCTGCCTCCACAACAAGCAGAGGTGGGCTCGCACCCTGGCTTCACAAATCACGAATCCGTCCCACCCATGACTCAAGAGGCTAAAAAAGCACCAGATTTAGAAAGGTATGTGGGAGGCTATATATATATCTTGGTTTTCCAGCCCATGTACATTATCAGGCTTTTCTCTGCAAACACAAGAGCCAAGTATGCAGGAGCAGATTTCCACCTAGGTATTGATTATTCCTTCAGCAATGATTTCAGCCAAGCTGTAATACCTGACATGAAATTAGCTAATTAAAAGAGCTGGATCTGATTGACGTGAACAACAAAACCCTGCCTGGGACTGTCTTCCTGTCAGTCTTTTGGGTTCAGGTTTTAAGATGCAAGTTTGCCAGATTTCAAGGAGATGATGTTAAGAAGATTGAAAACCCAAAACAATTGTTTTGGTCTGTTGTAGAGAGCTTCTTGCGTAGCGTAGTTTTTAGTCAAGGAAAGAAGGGAGTGGGCTACAATAGTTTAAAGCTGAAATGAGTTCAGAGTCAAGCCTGTAACGTTTCTGGTGGTGTGCAGAATTTCTCATTTTGGAGCCAATGGCTGGTGTGACACTGGGCTCGGGCATCGCCCCAACACCCACACCCCATGAAAACTCTGTGGGTGAATGCCAGCATGGCACTTTCCTGCTGGGCTTTCATGGGAGCTCTCTCTCCTTTCAGTTTGAAATAGAAATTCAGAGGATTTCAGAAGCTTACGAGGGCCTGGTCAAGACTACCACTAAGAGGGAGTCTCTGGACAAAGCGATGAGAAACAAACTGGAAGGAGAAATTAGGAGACTTCATGATTTCAACAGGGATCTCCGTGGTATGTTGTTTGCATGTTTGTTTGTTTATTTGTTTTCCACAGCTGACAAGGTGTTTCACTTTTCACAAGCTCCATAGTAGCAGGCTTTAGAGGAGCAGTTTCACACGTTTTAGATAACCTTCTTGAGAAATCAGGCCCTGCTCATTGACATAAGACAAAACTGTTGTCACTCCCCTGGCTGCAAACAAACCCTCTGGCAAAATATGAAAGACAGCTTCAAATGGTGCCTTTGCATTTAATTCTTGCAAATATCAGTTTGACTGCCAGGCCACCAATCCTGAAGTCTCATCCAGCTCTAATGAGCTGAACAGCAAGTTCCAATATAGAGTGATACCGTACAGCCCATAAGTCTCAACGATCAGTGTCTTCACAAACCAGTAGCAAGTACCAAAGGGTATCTCTTTTTAGTATTAAAAACATATAAAATTGGGGGTCTGTCCTTTTGAGAAAGCAAATGGAGGAGTAACTGTTACCTGTCCAGGTGTCTGATGGGGTACATTGGTACCCTCTTTGTGCAACGAGATGCTCTCTGCAAGCAGGCTCCTACTTTTCAGAGGAGGTGAGGAGTCTGACAGCTCCTTTTGGTGGAGGGGGGGCACCCAAAAGCAGGTGGCAGTCGGACACTGCCCATGGTGTCATTGCCAGTGACAGGGGAGTCCCATCCCTCTTATAGCCTCCCTTCCCAGGGGAAACCATCCCTGCCTGCAGAAACTGCTCCTTTCCCATGACAGTCCCAAGGATCAGTGTCACCAGGGTGGGGGCTGCCCTCCTCCAGAGCATCCGGCAGCACTGGGGGCTGCACTCCATCACGGGAAGACACCCATCACCTTGCACAGCTGGGTTAAGTCAGATTGCAAGTGCATTGCACGTTTTGGACAGCGTGAGAAATGAACTGCTTGGACACATTAGCTGCAGATGGCAGAGGTTTTTCCTCCAGCTTCTGTAAATCTGAACGACGCAGCTTCATAGAAGAGGTCACAGGTCTCATCTTTTATGTATGTGTCAGCCTCCATTTAAATGCTCTCCTTCAGAGAGTCTATTTATACTGCACTGCTGGCACACATCTTATTTTCTTGGTTGGCCTACAATTTTATATACATATATTTATACTTAAAGTATTTCCTGTTTTTTGCAGAACGACTAGAGACAGCCAACAGGCAGCTAGCCAGCAGAGACTTCGATGGGCATGAGGAGAAGTCAACAGAGGGCCTTTATGTCACTCAGAGTGAGTACTGTGTTAATCTGTTTTAAAGGTGCATGTATATATACACACATATGTACTGGAGTGGAGGCGAATGCTTTGCTATCAATTTTTGTTGTCCTTATGGCTTGTTTCTACTCAGCTAATTCATCATATACTCTGATTTAAGCTGCAGACTGGATTGTTTAGACTGTTTTTTTCTCTGAGAACCAGAAACAGGCAGTGGGAGTTAATGGTAACACAACTTAGCTTATTTTTTATAAATATTTATCTGAAATTGCTAAGTGTTGCTTGCGGAGATCATCTCTGAACATACATGATTTTTAGAGAGGCTAAATTCTTCTCTTGGCTGAGAAAAGTCCAGAGCAACCTCTGTTGACTTGTCAGTGCCATGGGTTGACTAGCAAGAGGAAGAGCAGAGCTGGACCATTGTTTTCACAAAGGACTGCTGAGACAAAGATTTTACAGTTTCTACTACTATGTAAAAAATCCCTTCCCATCAAATTTTAGACTCCCATAGTGACTGAGCGCAGCTCTGCAGCATTTCCCCACCGTGTGCTGATGTGTCCACGTGACCAGACAAACCAAAACCTGAGCACCTGGATGCTGTGTGACAGTGCATAGCTTCTTGTGTATCCTGAGCATCTTCAGTACGCTTCCAGAAGGGCTTGGCTTGACCACCCGGGAGCTGTGCAGTACCTTGTGGGCTTAAATCCCGTTAAAGCAAAACTCGGTGTACAGCTTCATCCTTCTGTATAATTTACTGCACCAAGAGCTTTCTTGGAAGATGAGCTCCAACTGCAAAGTGTGAGCTGGAGAGCCAGCCATCTCCATTAACAGCGCGATGTTAACAACACTCAGTGTGCCTCACCACCAGCCCTGCAACATCCACTGGCTGTTCCAAATGCAGAAGAGCCTTCTCCTAGCTCCCACCTGCAGCAATGATGCCAGCACAGCATCGCTGATAGTTTGGTGCATATGTGCACAAACCAGAAGAGAATCTAATTAGCTTTTCCATGACTGCGTTAGCTTTGCCATATTAGCAGATGCTGCCAGAGAGTGTAGATACTGCTGTGAATCCAAGTGGCTGGTCTGTTAAGAAAATAGCATTGCTATGTAAATCTTGTCTTCCTTGGGAAGAGTTCAAACAGGGTAAGTTACACAGAGCAAATTGCAGACTGAGGTCTGCTGTCTTCATATAGAGACAGCCTGGCAGTGTTCACGTGTGATGGTAACTGCAAGGGGGAGTTAAATCTCCAGGATGGACTGAATTTGAGTCATTTTCCAGGACATAAACACATTCTGTGCTTCTAATGTTAAGTATCTAGCAATAAAACTTTGTGCTGTGCACTCAGCATATTGCTGCTATCAATTCACAGCTTATGAACAAATATAGCTTTTCGGATCCTATCACATAAGACGAGCTGGATGCTTGGAGTGTTTCCTGTCTAGGCCAGAGAGCTAAATGTTACCAATGTGATGCAGAGTGCTTCCAAGAATAGAAAATTGGGCACATGTAAAGCAGGTCCTCTTCAGTCATGTTCTTTGGGCTGCTTTGGCACACACAGTAATGAGCTTGATATCAGGGTATCAGCCTCAAACATTCCTCTGAGGGCTCAGAAAGTTTATGGAAAACAACCTGAAAACATGACCCTTAACATCCCCAAACCAAAAGTTACACAAAAAAACTCCAATATTAGCAGAGCCCTAAACGTTACCATTTTTTAAGCCAGTCTCATGGTGAGATGAAGAAAGAGAGATTAAAGTCCTGAGGTTTTTTAACACATGCCCTCGGTAATACTGCAAACACAGAATTAATACTGTGGTCAAACTCCAGTAACAGGAAGAACGCCCTGAAAGAAGTCTTGCAAGGTAGGGCATGCAGGGATCATTTCTCAGTTCTTGGCAGCACTCTCCATTAGCAGTGCAGCAGTGCCGAGTAGCCGTGCACTCTGAGATGGGGACAGGAGGTGTCAAAAACTGTTATTCTTTGTAATAATAATAGGCAAAGCCAGACTGCATGCCTCAAAGTAGTAAGTGCTAGGCATTTGTGTGGAATGAAAAATGCTACTGTTATATTGGGTGCAGTGGAGAACTCACAGCCTGTTAGTTTCACGGTAATTATGTGATGTTTTGTCAGTGAAAAAGACTCTTTTAAGGAAAGACGAAGCAGCAACTGTCGAAGGTGTGTGGGCCCATACAGGTGACAGAAGAGCTAGGCAGAAGGAGACAGAGATGCTGTGAAAAGAGAGAGGCAGGACGAATGAGGATGGTTTCAAAGACAGGACAGAGAGAAAGCTTATGATACAGCGTATCACAGGAAAAATTTGTTCTGGAGCAGTCTGAGAATTTTGTATATTTTTCTGGGATTTCTGAACTTAGAGCCACAGCCACTCTGTCAGAGTAGGGGTTCCTCCAAGGGACTGTTTTCTCAGGTGTCTGAGGCAGATTGGAGTCTGTACACATCCGTGTTAACTCCACATGACTCTGGACCCATTAGTGGGGATGTGCAGACAGTTTTTATGATGTCTTAGTAGAGCCTTGTGCTTCATGGGAGCATGCAGGCGATGTGCTGTGTAGTACTTGTGTGTATATCCCTGTCCCAAAAATCCCAGACAAAGAAATATTCCCATCGAATGAATCCAGCCAAAGAAAACGCTCACAGTAGACGTTTTTGAGAGTGGTGTTTTGGGCAGACTAAAAGCCATTTGGTATTAAGACAGGAAATAATGAGTGCAGAGTCATAAGTTTCAGGGGCGAGTGAAAGGGAGGCCCTTGCTCTCTTGTTTCACCACTGTGAGCTGCATATGTGGGAGATAGGAGAGCTGCTGCCCTCATGCACCCAGAGCCAAGGGCACGTGCACAGGGAGCAGGAGCCTGAAGAAACAGTGCTGTATTGAAAAATGCATCTGTTCTGCATGATTTCTGCCTGCCCTCCAAAAGGAAGGGGAGTGGGAAATCCAATTTCAGTTTTCAGCTTGTGAAGGTCACATTCTCCCCTGGCTTGTACTTCGCGACATGCAAATGGCAATGCCCAAGCTGTAAATCAAAGCACATTTAAGCTACCCGTGATACTTCTGTACGGTAAGGAAAGCCACCACGTGCCGATGGAGATGCAGTAACTTTCTCCGACAAAGGAGGAGAGAACTTCAAACCTTTCTGCATCCGGGCTTAGGTCGGTGACCATGAGTAACCACATACTGGACCATTTGTTAAGTACATTAAAATTCATCATAATTATTAATTCCAGCACAAAATCCCTGTTAATCACCAACTGAGAAAGCTAACCCAGGGACTTGAGCTCTGCAGAGCACAAACTCCTGCAGCAGCTCAGCCTTTCCTTGGTCTTTGCATGGCCAAAACTCGAAAGAGCTGTCAGGAACGTGCCATTTGTGACCAAAACTGCAGGAGGAGTAACTTGTAATAAGCTCTGCTGGCATTTGGCCAGGATGCAGGGGTTAATGCAGCTGCTCCTTGTGAAGTGTGGGGGGGGACCTGCGCTGTCTCATTTTCTACAGCGCGGGAGCCCAGGCTGTATGAATGCAGCTGCACTCCCAGTGGGTGCACAATGGCCAGGGCTCAGCCTGCTCCATGGGGAGGTACCCTTCACAGAGGTGATCAGGAGTGAATGTACAGAGAGGACTAATCCAACCCATCCTGGATGCAGGAATGAGCTAAAAAGAAACAGTGACCCACTGCGACTGTACTACTGCTTTTCAAAAAATGTTGTCTTGAGAATGAGCTTGTGCTTATCCCTCCCATTCAGGGTAGGTTTCTTTCATGTATGTTGCCTGATAAATCTTAGGAGGCCATTTGTATCTTCTTTTTTTGTTCTGTGTGGGGTTGTGTGTGTGCGCGTTTTTTTGGGTTTTGTTTTTTTCTCACTGGGACCTGACAGTGAGGATGGAAAGAAATGCTTCGTTTCCCAGTTCTGCTTTGCTGCCTCAGGCCTGCCTTTGCCCAGCCTAGTCATTACCAAACTGCAGCTGTAGAGGCTTGGGCAGAGGGACAGACAGACGGTGGCTTTGCTGCTTCCCTGGAGTGAAGTGTCAACGTCTGGACCTGGCAACTTGGCCCTTATTAATGTGTGAAGAATCTACTAAAGCTGTGAAAAACCTCCTTCTGGGTGGCTGAACTGGGTGAATGGGATCTATTTATTCATTCATTCTACTTATTTTTGTGTGGTGCAAACCACCAGCTGAAAGGTCTTTGGCGCAGGCAAGAAGGTCCTGTCCTCACTTCAGATTTTGCCTATCCTTCTGCTAGTCACTCTGGGCAGAGACACAGAGCACAGGGGGCTCATTGCACTCTTCAGCCCTGTGCCTCACCATCCTGGCACCCTGTTGGGGAGCTCAGGCCACTAGGTTTGGTCAAGTCCTGACTGGAGCTGGAAGAGCAGCAGAGGCAGCTCTGGTGTCCCGGCCCATCCTGGTGAATCAGCCAGATCAAGGGGGACCGGCAGCAGCTGCCGTGACATAAGCCGGTGCCCGTGGATGGCAGATGACAGAGCTCCTCCTCCTGCTTGCCATGTCAGGAGTTGCAAGACTGGTGGGAGGCTAAATAAGTCCTGCAGGTTTTACTTAAGAAAGGCACGGTCACCAGAGAGCACCTTTGGAATTAACAGCTGTGAACAAAGAGCAATCATTGAGAAACATGAACCTGCATAAGAGAAATTGTTGGAAACGCCGCAAGGAGCGTGGTGTGGGAGTGATTCTTGTTTTCAGCAAATCTCCTGCGGGCAAATTCTGCTCTCACTGCTGTCATTTGATATAATTTCTTCCGCCAGCAGTGGTCATTCTGCAGGAACAAGGAGTGTCTTTACAGGATGTCAGTGTTACCACTTTGCAATATCACAGCAAGGAGAAAAACAGCTTGGGATGTATTGATATGGTCATTGAATTAGTCAAATAAGTTGATACGTAGATATAACGTAGCATTTAGGTACTGGTGGCTTTGAGGGCACACATTCAACTGATATAGGTAAATAAAAACATTTTTCTTGTTTTTCTTTCAAGACTGATGTTATCAAAAACTTTTGTTAAATCATGAGGTCTGTGTGAAAAGCTGGGGTCACATCTGATTGTAGGGTAGGGGTGGCACATATTGAATCTGTCTTTCATTCTAATTCTAATGTTTCTGCTTCAAAGCAGGGCCAAGACTGGTCTATTTTTGGTGGAACTACCCAGCTTGGCAACTCAAAATGCCTGTTTGTGAAGCACCATAGCAAGCTCTTTGCTTTATCTCTTCTTTCTTCTACCCAGCCAGAGCGTAGGTGTGATGTCTTCAGTGTGTTGAAGTATGACACTCAGAGGCAGTGGGTGGAAAGCTGTGCTTTACAACTGTAAACCGCAGCGGAGAAGCCTTTTGGGAACTCCTTATTAATGGGATGTGGCAGTGACCCATCAGAGAACAGAAATAGTTATTAGCTGGAGTCTGTTGGGTAAAAACTGCATGCCAAGATAGAAAGGATATGCACAATGTAGTACAGTAAAACAGGATTTTTAGACTTTCAGGAGATCTTGTATGTACTTGAAGAGAATTTAAGGTATGTTTGATGAAGTTCTTCCTTACTAAAAATTAATGCAATATAGGAGAGTGCTTATAAAGTATACCTCCAACATTTTTCAGGGAAAAGCTGACATGGAGAACTGTTGAGAGCTGTTAAGTAAATTTTTCTTGCCAGCTTTTTAGCACGTTCAGCAGTCATTTTGTGTACAGCATGTTCTTGTCCTCATTTTAGGGGGCAACAGAAAACTTACTGCAGTAGGGCGAGCTGAGTGCTTTGAGTTTCTTGGATGAAACTTGAAAATGAAGGTCCTGAGTCCTGCTTTTATGCACACTGTCCTCATATAACATAGATTTCAAGTCCAGAGCATAGCAAGTGGTCCCAGCATGAGACGATTGAATGCCACAGGACTGAAATAGCATTCGTCTTCTGGCTTCTTCACCCTCTGATGAAATAAGCTGCTTGATAATTTACCCAGATTTACACTTTCGTACAATAGATATGAATGTTTCTGCTGGTGAATCGGATTGAAGTAAAGGTGTTTTTGTCAAAGGAAGAGGCCTGCGTGTCAGATTTAAAATTCCTGGCCTGTGTGGGAAGACGAAGGCCATGTCATACTCAGATGGCTCCTGGTGCCAGTCAGCAATGTGGAGCACCCAGCAGTAGCTGTGCTTTGCTCGCAGGCTCCACAGAGGCTGATGTGCTGGTGTTGCTGCCAGGGTCTGTTTTTGTGAGGTGCTGAATTCCTCCTTTTAGGACAAATGGAGAGATGGCCAGGTGGGTTTGGGCTCACCTGGGCCGCTAGTGCTTTGTTCCGCGTGGCTCAGCTCATATTCATCTCAACTCACTGCAGACACATACCAGTAGGGTGTAGATTAAAGCTGTTCTCATTCTGCTTATAATTAAGGAAGAATAAGGCCCTTCTGGGGCAGTTCAGTTCTGAAATGGGCTGGCTTTGGCCATGTGAGGTGTCCTGTCCCTCTAGCTGGTGGGCCTTACCGCTTGAGTGTTCACGCTCAGGTGGGACTGGATGTTAGGGGCAGATTTTCCACGTTTTGATGATTTTGGAGTAACTTTTTGCTTCAGTTAAAAAAAAAATTTGTAACGCTATGTTTAAAAAGTCAAAAATCAAAACAACGTTTAATTGGCGCCAAATTAATTTTTGGAGGAAGTTTTCCTTCCTGGAGGCTTTCCAAATGCTCTATTTTTGCTGTGATTCAGAATGAAGGCCAGATTTTGAAATCTCAGATTTCATTGAATGAAACCTCCATTCCCTGCTCCCTCCATTGTTAACTGTTTGCAGTCTGGCGTTGGAGATCCAGCGATCAGCCCACGATGCTCGTATTCCCTGAAATGGTTTCTCAGTGGTGTCAGAGCAGAGATAGACAGAGCTGAGCCTTTCAACATGCAGCTTGCCAGCAAAATTGATGGTGGGCCTGAGGTTCGTTGCTGAGTGAAAAATGTCAGCAAAGCTGACTAAATTTAGCCATTTTTTTAAAATGTCATTTTAAATCTTATCCAAAACGGGGATAATTTTTTGGCACAGAGTATATCTACAGGATATCTGCTCGTTCTTGATGCGTTAAGGTGCTCAACAGGAGAGCAGCACCAACCACTGGATCCTTAGATCATGCAGGACTGGAAAGTCACCCAGGGCCCCCTCTGGGTTGACATTACAACTCCTGTGGCTCCTTCTTTCCCTGCACAGTCAGAAAAAGCCCATCCAGATGCCGCCTGCCTTATTCTTCCTTATTGGTGCATGCACGTGGCTGAGGTTTCTTGCCCCTTAGAGCAGGACAGCAACATGCAAGCTGGCAGCTATAAACAGTCCTTGATGTAGGCTGTCCTCAGGCAGGGCCTGGGCGTTGTGTGGGGTAAAGGGGTGGCTGGTGCAAGCCAAAATTTTGCTGCAGAAGATGCTAGGAGTTCAGCAGTAAGGACAAGTGTGAGGGTCCACAAGCTCTGCTAGAGCTGCCACTCGTCTCTGTCTCTGGTGCTTGTGTAAAGCTGGGCAACGAGAGGCTGAGCCCTGGCTGTAGAAACTCCTTGCCTGTTGTGTCTCAGCACTGTGTTGTTACAGATCCACTCACTGCTGCTTCGCGTAGTTTTTTACTTTTCTAGGAAGGTGGCAGCTTACCTCTGGCACGTGGCCCAGGACCTGTGAGCTGTTCTCCTGGAGCCACTCTTGTTCTTGTCTTTCTTCCAGGCAAGGAGCACTTGAAGGAGAAGGAGAAGTTGGAGATGGAGCTGGCAGCCATGCGCTCTGCCAATGAGGATCAGCGGAGGCACATCGAAATCCTTGACCAGGCCCTAAACAATGCTCAAGCCAAGGTCATCAAACTGGAAGAGGAGGTGAGGCATGGGCATCATTCCTCTGCTCAGAGTCTAATGGTGGCTTGCAGTTAGGGCGTTCTCCATCCAATTCCTGATTCTGGCCATGGTGCGGCAGGTCTTCCTGCTCCCTTGCACTGTCCATCCCATAGAGAAAATGGGTAGCTATGCAACACTGAGCCAGACAAGCAAGCAAAGGAGACCACAGCCATAGATGCTTTCAGAGCAGAGCCTTCAATATGTAACCTAGACCATCATCAAACTGGACTGAGTTGATGGCTGAGGTATTGGTAGGACTTAACAGAAATATCAGACAAAAAGCCGACTACTCACTGACTCAGGACTGTGATGTGAACATGTGATGTTGGTACATCCCATTTCTCCCCAAAGAATTCCAGGAGGCTTTTGAAGTGTGCACAGCAGCACAGCAATGCAAGGCTTGGCATCTTTGCATGTGAACGGTGGTCTTAAAGGAACAGGCTGATCTGGCTAGAGGCAAAATCTCCAGGATTTAGAGCTACAGGATTTATCTGAGAGAGAAAAAAAAATTATTGTACCATGAAACCCAAGAAGCACCATCTATACAAAACCCCCAAGACATTTTTAAGCAATGATCCCATAAGCCTGATAGTGAAGATCAGTATTCAGGGGAAGAGAAATGCCAAGAACAGAGGGCTCTTCAAACTGACAAATACAGAACAACATCTAGTAGCTGGAAGCTGAAGCTAGGCAAATTCAAAGTGGAAGTAATGCTCAGTTTTAGCTATAACCAAGAGTGACATTGTCAGTTCTCTGTTACTGGAGGTCTCTAAATCTCAATTTATTGTGTTCCTTAAGGACCTTCAATGAGAAGCTGTGAATTTAGTAATCAGCTGAAAGTCTATGCACGCTGGCTCATAAGGCAAGACTGTCATAACAGGACTTTTTGGCCCTGAAGTCTCTGGCCCTGTGACCAAGAAAGTGGGAGGATGTTTTATGGGGAATAAAATAAATGTAGTCTTTACTATCTGAGCAAGCAGACCATTGGTGAGGGGAAGGATGCTCACCTAGGAGGCCTGGGTAGAGGTTCATGCTCTGGCATGGACTGCTGGCATGAGCTTGGGCAGGTCTGCTCCCCTTGGTGCCTCATTTCCCACCTGCACCCTCCCAGAGGCTGGCCTGGGGATGAATCCACAGGAGCCTGCTGGGTGCACAATTGCCAGGGGTCTTGTGAGGAGCAGGCAAGGTCTTTTATCAAATACCTACAAGTAACTAAATGCGGTTCATTTTCCGTCTCTGTCTTGGAAAGGATGAATTGACCTCAGTGATATTTGAATGTTTTTTATGAGGGTATCCAACATGACAGACCCCCAGTGAATTAATGGTTACTCATAGTCTGGAAGATTTAAAGTACTGTATGTACTATATGTAAGGACTGAAGGCAATTGCTATTTTGTTTCTGACCAGGAGACCATTCTGACTTCTTATTTGGAAACATTTTAAAAAGTCCATTGCCTCTGGTAGATAGACTCAGCAGCAAGAAGAGGATCGCATTAAGTTTAAGTGCTCCTTTGTTAAACTGAATGCTCATCGTCCCCGTGTATTTAGGACAGTCCCTTTGGGGTAGCTGCAGGAGCCAGTGTAGCTTTAATCTGTCCATTATTCACTTGATACTGTTTGCCTTAACAGCAACCAGAGGTTTTTTTGTTTGCATTTTATTATAAATGCATTGCATTTTATTATAAATGGCTGAATAAAGGAATATTTTAGGTGGCAACACCTGCTCCTGCAATCACAGCATCACGCAGCGGATGGAAAGAAATATGGTTAACTCCTGGCTGCTGCACAGACTGTCAGTGTGATAATGGCAGGTAACACCAACTTGCTGATCACACACTGGTGAAGGCGGCAGAAGCATAAATGCAGATTTCCGGACAAGTGGTGTAAGAAACTACCCTGAACCTGCTGGGCTGTGATAAATACATTTGCAGCCTTAGGGCTCTGAGTCTAAAAGCTTTGCAATTGCCAGTTGCTAGTCTAGTCATTCAACAAAAATGTGCCTCTGCCGGGTGGGGGTGAGAGGTTAAACTGAGGAGAGGGCACACGTTCCCCTCTAGAGATCTGGTAAACTCCAGCCCAGGGCATGTTAGATGTTACAGATGTGGTAACCTTCTGCTCGAGACGTGTTAGATGTTATAGAGGTGGTAACCTCTTGCCCAGGGCATGTTAGGTGTTATGGAGGTGGTAGCCTTCTGCCTGGGGCACGATAGGTGTTATGGAGGTAGTAACCTCAAGCCTTGGGTATGTTAGGTGTTACGGAGGTGGTAACCTCCATGCCCAGGGCATGTTAGATCTAAGGGTTGACAACATATGAAGGTGATGCAACCATATTCACCAGAGTTTATCTGTGAGAGCCTTCAGCCTCAGCAAACCCATGTTAACCTAGTAATGTTTAACTGTTTTTTCATTCTAGGGGGGGGTTCAAATGAACTTCCTTCCAGCTGCCATGGTTTCAGTGTTTAAGGCAGTGCCAAGCAGCTCAGGCGATGCATGGTTAAACTGTGGCTGTCAGCATGTGCCCAAGCTCCTGTGCTCCCTTACCCTTGCTTCTGACTTGTTTCATCGCTAAATGAGACCATCTTTTTAACAGTCTCCAGTTTTTGGAGCTCAATTTGACACATATGCAGCCAGATATTGCTGAAGTTTTGAACCTTCATCTCAAACCAGGTATTGTTACTGTAACTTGGGATATATTGAGAGAACCAAAAAATCACTCAAATGAAAGTGGCTATTATTATTAACAGAGTTCTACCTCACGCACTGCTTTGTAAATCCACACAGATTTCTTCTAGCATCAGAATGTAATTAAGTTTAAAAGCTTTTTAAATCAAGGCTTGAGAAATAAGCAGCAGCTACTAAGTTGAATAAATATAAAATAACATTGTGTAAATCTGCATTATCCTGAGTGCCTGCTAGTAGAAGTATTTAATTCAAAAATACGTAGGTGATATTATCACCACATGTCATTTAAGAAACTGCTGCTGGAATCATGTGTCTGGCTGATGCTTCAGAGAGACGACTGAATAATTGGAGAGTGTTCAGGAAACAACTGTAGAATTTATTTAAAGCCCGGAAGATGTTCTTTGCTGTGAACAATTAAAGTTAGGAGATGGCTGAGCTCCAGTCCATATACATGAACATTAAGAGATTGCTGTCAGCCAGATTAAACATTGCTTTTTAACATAAGAAAAATGAGATGCAGTGTTTGGGAGCTGAAGCTGAGCAAATAGGGCCAGAAGTAAAGAGTTAGAGTAATTAACATGGAAACAACCTACTTAGGGAGATAGTGGATTCTCCATCTCTTACAGTGTTTAACTCAAATCCATAGATTTTTTTTGCAATAGCTATTCTGTAACTCAAACTGGAGTTATGTTCGCAGGGCAGATATTTTTCCATGAGACTCATTGGTCTCTACTCAGATATATTTGCTTGATCAAGACCAGGTTTGGATCAGTCCCGTTTGGCCTTAGCTCTTCTTCACCTTTTTTTTCCTAATCACTGGGACAAGGGCAGCATTCAGGCAAGTCTGCTGATCTTATGAATATGTGAATTGTTTCATTAAATGCTTCTTGCTCTAGTAGGTCACAATTTGGAAACAGAACAAGAAGTAATTTGCTTAAATTGCATAAGAGAAAGATAGATTAGGCATTAGGGTAAAAGTTTTCAGGCAGTAAAGGAAAATACGACGTAAGGTAGTTTTCAGGGGAAGGTTGTGGAGTCCCTACTCCTGGAGGGTTTGCAAACAGATTATGCAGACATCCACCAGGTTTTAGGAAGAGTTGATACTGCCTGGCACCAGAAAGATGGACTGGTACCTCCCAAGGTGCCTTCCAGCCATTTTTGCTTTGAGTCTGTGTCTCTGCAAGGTAGTAGAGCTTAGAATCGTGTGTTTCTGACTGCAGTCTCCCTCCCTCGCAGATGCATAATCAACTGGCAAGACCATTAATTTCAATGACAACATGTTGTACTTCGATTTTTAAAAGTATGTGGGAGAAATTTTTACTTATGAATCTACAGGCAGGATAAAAAAAGTCAGAATTGGCTCAAGATTCTTCCTATAAATTTATGAATGTGGAAACCATCTTGTTGCATATCTCCAACTAAATTAAATACTAATGCGGTAAACATGTGCATGGCCTCACCCATGCATGCACAGGGACTCTCATGCATAAATGTGTGAACTCTGGGTCCTAATGGGCTGCTGCAAGGCTGAATTCTGGCTGCCACGGTACAGATGGACTCTCCAGCACCTGGCAGGACACCGGAGATGAGGTCTGCTGCCAAGGAGGGACTGGGGGAGCTCACTTCACCTCTCGGATCCATCCTCACGCAGCTTGGAGGTGGCACAGGCACCTTCCTATTTGCAAAATAGCACGTTCACTGAGAAGTCACCAATGTGTCTGTCTTGCCAAGTCATGAGCTCCCGAGGAACGTAATCTTCATGCTGCTGCCTGAGACCAGTGGGGATTATAATCTCATTAATTTTCATGGCAATCCCCGGGAGTTGTGAGCATTAGCCTGGATTACAGCAGGGCTAAGGAGGTCACGCTGCAGGTTGCTGGCTCTGGCTGGGGAGCCAGCAGTTTGCTTCCACCAAGCTTTGCTTTTGCTGTGAACAATTTCACTTCATCTGTGATAAGGTTGGATTTAGGATGGTGGAAGAAGAATTTTAAGAAAATTGATTTTATTAGCATGGCAATTGGTGGGAAGGGGCGTAGGTGAATCCAGCATCACACAGGGGGAAAAAAAAAACGTCTTTGCAACACTGGAGTCTCAGGCTAAGCAGAGGAGGCTGGGTGGACGGGAGTCCTGGAGTGCCAGAGGGACCCAGCGCCACTGTTTATTTGCTCCATGTGCCCAGGAGCGGGGCAGCAAACGTCTTACTACGTCTCCTAGGTCCACACAGATGTTTAGGGGCCGTGGCTTCTCTATCAAAACGCACACTGCACTTAATTTCAATAGTGATTTAAGTACTTGAAAAGGAGGTAGGCACCAGAATATCTTCTTGGCTCTGACCTAGCTAGCTCCCAGTACCTGTCCAGCCTTTGATATGCCAAGTAGTTCCCCAGCATTGACAGGGGTTAATGCATTTTTCTGCCTCCTGTTTTGCTTCTGAAAAACTTCTGGTCTCAAACAAGTGCACAAATGAGAAAGAGGAGACCAGAAGACCTAAAGAGCATCATGGTGATGATGTCAATGACCTTGAGCACCCTCATTATCCCCCAGGGTGCAGATGGGGTCTGACTGGAATTGGCAAAGCCCATCTGATCCAGCATTCAAACGGATTCTCCCTCCCTCTCCAAGTCAGGGATTTAAGTCAATCTTCAGGCTTGAAGCTGTAAACCCCCAAAACTTTCAGTATCAGTGACAAAATTCATGATTCAGAATTCAGAAGGCTGGGGGAGAAGGCATGAACCTGCATATCCAAGGCTGGGACTGCAGCCCATGGGGTGAGCAGACAGACCCCACTGCTGCAACCTTGCAGGAGAGTTTTCAGCTCAGCATCCGCACTCCATGTGGACAATCCCTGCTGCATGCCTGGACCCCATGCTGGTCTTGCACTCCTGGGAGCACAGCCATTCTCGGTGCCAGATTTTGGTTCGGTTTTGGGCCATCTATGTCCAACATCTGCAGCCTCCTCTCCACAAGGGCTCTCAAGCATGCCAGGTCCTGCTGTGAGCCCCTACCATGCTACCCTGCGCTGTCATTGAGCGCCTGGTGACATGGTAGGAGGCCAGAAGAAGTGGAGATAGATAGCTGCTGAGCACCCTGAATGTCTGCAGTCATCTTGCAAATGCCTTTCAGGGTATGCTGCTTGCGTTGCAACCATAAAACAATGTATTGCAAAATCCTTGGGTCACGTTTGGCCCATAAGTAATCCCACTACATACACAGGGAGGGCCCGGCTGTAGCTGCTGGCACATCTATACCTCCGCATGGCCAAGCTGGTGGGCTGGACAGAGCACCTGGAGCAGGTGTCCTCCTTCTGCTGACACTCTGCTTGCTGCATCTGCCATGAGCAGGTACAGGTGCTCCCTCATGAGACCCCACCTGGAGTCCTGCATCCAGCTCTGGGGCCCCCAGCACGAGAAGGACATGGACCTGTTGGAGTGGGTCCAGAGGAGGGCCACAAGGATGGTCAGAGGGCTGGAGCTCCTCTCCTGTGAAGACAGGCTGGGGGAGCTGGGGATGTTCAGCCTGGAGAAGAGAGGGCTCCAGGGAGACCTTGTAGCAGCCTTCCGTTATTGAAGGGGGGCATGTAAAAAAGTTGGAGAAATAATTTTTACCAGGGCCTGTAGTGACAGGACAAGATTTTAAAACTAGGAGGGTAGATTTAGATTGGATGTCAGGAAGAAATTTTTCACAATGAGGGTGGTGAGGCACTGGCACAGGTTGCCCAGAGAAGCTGTGAATGCCCCATCCGTGGAGGTGTTCAAGGCCAGGCTGGATGGGGCCTTGAGCAGCCTGATCTAGTGAAGGGTGTCCCTGCCCATGGCAGGGGGGTTGGACAAGATGATCTTTAAAGGTCCCTTCCAACCCAAACCATTCTATGATTCCTCCTAGATGGGGTCAGCCCACGTGCTTGCCCAAAGCGTATCCACCAGCATGGTGGCTCTTGCTCAGAAGCGCTCAGAGGGTTGCTCGTGGGCAAGCCCGCAGGGTCCTGGCTGTGGGGCGAGGGTGCCATGCCCCCAGGCGCTGCTGACCCGCTGTCCCCCACAGCTGCGCAGGAAGCAGGCCTACGTGGAGAAGGTGGAGAAGCTGCAGCAGGCACTGACGCAGCTGCAGGCTGCCTGCGAGAAGAGGGAGCAGATGGAGCGGCGGCTGCGCACGCGCCTGGAGCGGGAGCTGGACTCGCTGCGGATGCAGCAGGTGAGGACGGGGCGGTCTGCGCGAGACCCCGGCACAGAGCCTTGCTTGCAGCCCTGCTGGGAGTCACCTTGCTGTAGGGTTCAGGTTGTTGGGATTGTCACCTAAGCTTTTCCCTTTTAACCCCTCATTTTCGGTGGATGATTGGTGAGCTCTGCTGTCGGGCTGCTGGATGTGGCCAAGTCCTCCCTGCTTGAGGAGCCCTACCAAAGGGCAGGCAGGGCTTTGTCCCCGCTCCCCCTGCCTGCTGGGGGACAACGTCCTTCGTGGTTTCTCTCCAGGAATTGCAGGTTGTGCAGGATCAGCTCCCCGCTGAAGGAGGAGAGGAAAGGTGTGGTACACACGGGCATGAGATTTAGCCCACAGTCTTTGGGCAATCTTTTATTGAACAAGCAAGGTGGGATGAAGTGGGATTAGGTGGGAACAGCCATCTGCTCAGGCCATGCTCATTCTGGGTAAAGATGATGTACTCGGTTCCAGAAAACTCTGTCTACAGCAGATCTGGAGACAAGTGGTGCCATCATCTTCTGACAATAAAACATTTAAATATGAGTCCAGTCCCGAATGGGCTAGAAAAGCAGGTTTGCATTTCTTTGTATGGCTCCTTGCTTTTTTTGGCAGCCCTGTGACCTCAGAGGTATAGGGTTATGCTTGTATTTTATGCAGTTATTCCTTTGGGTAGGCATCGCAGTCTCTTACATTCTCCCTCATCCCCAAGTCCCCAGGACAAGTCGTCTGTGAAAAGGCAGGGAAAAAAACACGAGGAGGTTGCAGGGAGGATTTCCAGGTTACAACCGGCACCAAGTGCTGAATACACAGGTACTGGCTTCAGCAGAGAGTGAGCAGATGCACTGCATGTGTCAAACCACCGCTTGGAGAAAAACCAGCAACATAAGCAGAGCGTGATGCTGCTGCAACTCTTGAAGGGCTCACGCATCTCTCTGTCAAGAAATGCATCTGCTGCAGCAACCCTTCCTTATTTATAAGCCGTTAGTGAAGACCGAAGCAGCTGTTACACAGAGCTTGTGTTGCCAGAAAGCAGAGGGTCTGATCCTGCCAGCGGGATGCATCTGGGAAATAGCTCTGTGGGCAGTATCAGTGGTTTGCAGAGTCAGGGGGTGGCTGGACCTGAAAACATCCCCTTTGTACCTGGCATCCCCGGGACAAGGCAGCCCCAACACTCCTTGCTTTAATCCACTTGAGCAACTCCCTCTCTGGGAACCCTTCCCGTCTGTCTTGGCTCATTCTTGCTGCTGTATAAGTGCTTTACATCTTTCTTGTCCGCTCCACCACAGCAGCAGAGGACAGGCAATTCCTGCCTTCTTCTAGTAGCTCTTCTCAATTGCCTCTTAGCCTGCTCTTCTCCAATTTAAAAAAGCAATCACATGGGGATATAAATGCTGATGCTGATGTAAAGGAAAGATCATTTGAGAAAAATACATATAAAATTTAAATGAAAGTAAAACTAGAACTAGAAAAGGCTTTGTTCTCTGAGCAGGAACAGAAGGACAAATTGATAGATTAGGGAACTGGGATGGACTCTCACCTAAGTCCTTGCCTTGGGAGTTCAAGCTATGTCTGTTTATTTTGCCAGAAAATTTCTCTGTAACTTACAGATTGCTTCATAGTTTTTTTTGGAGCTGTAATTAGCAACTGCATTTTAGGTTGCCATACTGCCCAAATGGCTGCACCAGTCCCATTTAAGAAGTTTTAAGAAGAAAGACTCTTTGACTTCCCATCTCACATCAGTGTTGAGGGGGAGACTTTGCGGTATTTTTTACTATTATTTTTTATACTTTTTGCTTTATGAGACACAGCACTGCAATGAATCATGTTGCTTCAAAATGCCTCAACTTTTTTAATTCAGAGCTGTCTTCTCTGAGCTTTTTGAGTTATATCTACAGAAATAGTTTCTCATCACAGAGAAAAAGAGCTTTTTTCTCCTTTTCACCAGAGTCAGCAGAAGAGACACAGCACACAAGGAGACAGCGAGCCAAAGTCTCTTCTGTTCCTTGACTCAACTGAGTCCAAATAGCAAATTTTCATTGTCGCTGATGCTAGGACAAAAAAAAAGTAATAACCCTTTTGATTTAGTGTTGCAGGCTGAGAGTGCAGGGCTGGCAGATGCTTTGACTGAGAATGAGGGAGACAGGCACCCGTGATGTCCCAGGGTGCTATTTTACAGACCAGAACTGCGCTTCCAATATACTACCTTCCTGCCAGGAGTTTGACAATATCCGAGAGTACTGGCTGTTTTTGCAGGAGCAGAGTCACAGCAGTTGCTCCTAAGGGCTATTCGCTATTGCAGTATTCCAGAAAGTATCTTCCAAACACATCATTACTGCACCAAAGCCAAGGGCTGCAGTCCTCCCCTGGTATCTCTTCCTGCCCTGGTATCTCTTGTTTCCTGTAACCAGGAGATAAGTGTCTGGAAGGGAGAGCTGGAAACATATTTTGGAAAAAGGAAACGGCTCCTGCAGCTCTCACTCCGGTGTGCTGGTGTGCTCCAGGGACCCACTGCGCCAGTGGACGTTTGTTGGTGTAGCACAGATGAAAAGCTGCTGCTCCCAAGACACAGTTTCCCCTTTAGCACAATATTGTGCACTGTGGAGTGTAACAAGTCTCTTGCATTTTTTATGGGAAAAAAAAAACCATTTACTTCTACGGACTTCTGACAGAGCTTTGTGCCTTTCCCCCTCGTGTGGGCTCATCTCACCCAACCTCCTCTGAGCCGGGGGCTGGATCTTCTTCTGCCCCATCTCCACCAGCAAAGAAAGGAGCTCGAGGCAGCTACAGTTGCAGCTTAGGTGCTGTGATTAAGTGCCTGTAACTGGGCAGGATAAATCCTGCCTGGGTAAGTGCTTCCCTCACGAAGTAGATGCAAAGGGTTGGTGCGCTTACATACCCACTGCTGCGTGTCAGCATGGGAGCCACCTCGCAGCCTCTGGGGATCTTCTGCCCGTCTGGGTGGAAAGTCACCTGCTACCCACACAAAGCACCTCCTGAGGGCACATTAGAACTGAAGTGTGCCAGAAGAGACAGGCATAAATCCATGCCTGGGGTATTTTCCCAGCTGCTGTTTTAACTAGCATTCCCTGTTGTGCTGTAGCTAGGTTACATGCCACCTTTTTTCTGTTATTTTTTTTTTATATATAAACCCTCTGGTAATAACTGCCTGCCCATACCGAGCACCACCCGGCTGTGTGATGAAGTCCCAGCAAGAAGAATATCTTTTAAAGCTTTATTGCTTCTTTTTCCCACCTTTTCCCCTGGCTTGGGGCGTCTCACAAAATCCATGTGCATCCAGGGAGCAGCAGACCCTACATCTGGCGCCTGGAGAAACGTGTGCTGGTGTTGCACACCGGGTCAGCCTGCCTGGCATCCTGCAACCCGATAAATAACCCTGGGGGCTTAGCCTGGGATTTCCCCTGACCCTCGTGGGCAGCTCAGCACAGCTCCCGCAGTGCTGGGGCAGAGAAGAGACCGACCTGTCCATACCGAGGAAGCACATGTTGGCGGAGCTGGCCCAGTTTGACAACACAGCCCTTATTTAAAGGTGTTGCAGCCTCTGTATATAGCACTGGCCACATTTTTAGGGGGTGGCTGGGGTGTCCTGGTGCTGCCACAGTGTTGGTAATCCCAGACAGGGCCACTTATATCTCCATGGTTGCAGCTCCTTGTTTCTGAAATTTGCTCTGGGACATGGAACCCTCTTTAAGCCTTGGGCTCCGTGTCGTGGCAGCAAAGGGGATGTCTTTGTGTGCTCTGGAGAAATGTACAAAAAAGGGTCTGGTAGCTCCCGTACTTGTCAGGGTGAGTATCTGTGGCTGTTTGCTCCGGCAGAGGCAGGGAAGCTACCAGGCGAACAGCCTCCCGGAGCACAACGCCCCAGCGCTGATGGAGCTGGTGCGGGAGAAGGAGGAGCGGATCCTGGCTCTGGAAGCCGACATGACCAAGTGGGAGCAGAAGTACCTGGAGGAGAGTACCATTAGACACTTTGCCATGAATGCTGCAGCTACAGCTGCGACGGAGAGGTGAGATGTTGTTACTGTGAGCGGCAGCTCTATTTGCAGCAGAAAACATGGGGGAATAATAAGGAATGGATATTTTCTTGAGGCTGGATTTTGCTTTGCCTTCCCCTGATGAGTTGCTCTGGCAGGGTTAGTGCTTCTTTCCATGGTGTGGTGTCTGTGAAGTACAACAGGATTTACCCTTTTGACCATGTCCAAAAGTTTATCAAACCAAGGCACCAGGCTCAAGCAATGGCCTCAGTGGCAAAGTCTCAGGATGCCAAATTACGCAGCATAGATAAGGCAATTCCTCACCACAGCACTGAGGGAACAAGTAGGACCTGCTGCTACCGGCTGCATCCAGCCCGTGTTCTGCAGCGTGTTTGTATAACCTAGTTTTAAAAACCTGTAACGAGGGACATTTTGTGGCCCAAGTCCCCTGTTTCACTGCTTCATTAAGCTTCAAATTAAAAAGGTTCTCCTAATATGTAAACTAAACCTCTCGGCTGCAAATTACTTCAATTTATTCTTGTCCTTCTCAGGTGTACATGATGAGCAACAGATCACTGGTGACATTATAAAAGCCTTTTAAATATTAGAAGACATGTCCCCTTGTGTATCTTCCCTGGCCTGAACTAAACTTACTTCCTTCAGCCATCCCTTATATGTCCTGTGGTAAACTCCTTCGCTTTACCAGTGCTTTTGTCTGGGTTGTCTCCGGTTTGTCCGTGTCAAAGAGTGGTGCCCCAAAGCACTCAACGTATCGCAGCAAGGTTTCTGGCAGTGAGGGGGAAGGGATAATTAACCTCTCACCCCAGTTTCTTCAGAGCCAAATCCCCTGAATACATCCTAAGATGCGATTTGCCTTTTTAAATGTGATTGAGTGCGTGTCACAGTATGATATATTTCTTTTGCACTCCAGCCTAGGCAGCAATTTTTCACCTTTGAGTGTACAATTTCGCTTCTCATTTGTGGTGCAGTCTTGGTGACTTGGAACTATTTCCGCAGTGAGTGAGTCCCCTTGACATCCGACCCTGTCCTCCAGGGTGGTTGTCCACCCCATGGGGGTCACCCGTGATTTTAGCCTGCTCTCTGTTCCATCAGTCCCGATTACTAAAGGCATTAAGGACTACACCTGAGCCGAGAGTAGAGTACAGAAAGACAACCAGATAGCCATCCAATTTGACAGTCAGTCATTGCTAGCTTGCTCTTCAAACGTGGATTTGGGGTTTTTTTGCAAGCACCAACCTCACTTGCAAAAGCCAGCCTCGTGGCCGTAGCACCCGACTCACCGTGTCGAACCACTTTGCCAGGGACACCTCGGCCCCGAGCCACTCGCGCAACGGCAGCTACGGCGAGGGCACGCTGGAGGTGCGGGGCTGGCAGGAGGAGGAGGAGATCGTGCAGGCCAACCGGCGGTGCCAGGACATGGAGTACACGTAAGGGGCCACCGCGCCGTACCTGCTCCTGGTGGGGTTTGGGAGGGGGTCACCCCACGTGGCTGGAAATGGGGGTTGTGAACATAGGTCAGGATGCCCTTCGGTTCCTTTGTGCATACCCAGGAAGGATGGGCTTAGCTTCGCTTTGGCTTAGTTCTGCTCTTTAGCATAAAAACAGTGATTTAACAGTTGCTGTCATGGGGTAGCTTCCCCCCCTACCTTGCGGTTAAGCCTTCTTTGTGCCAAAAACGACCTTATTGAAAACCAGCTGCAGTTCCGATATTAAAAGTAGGTTGGCATGTAAGGAAGCTAAATGCTTGCTTAATCTCAGTGAAAATCCCCCTCTGGAAACAAGAGTGTCTAGTTGTAAAAGCTGAAGTTGTAATCCCACTCCTACATAAGCAGCAACACAAGCATCTGCGTTTGCCTCGCTCTTCACTCGGGTGGTTGTCTGCTTATTTCTCGCTCTAGATACACTGTTCAGCACATCCAAGTTGGGTGACTTTCACGTGGGCATTTAGGAACAAGCCTGCAAAATTTAGCACCAAAAGCACCTCTAAAAAAGATGTATTTACCAGTAGTAGAAGGTATAAAATAAACTGGTTTGGATACAGGCAGTCAGCAAGAGTAATGTTCATTGGCACAGATACTTCTACATTTTCAGCACACAAATGGACATGTGGCTGTGTAGCTAAATGAGCACTAGACCTGGGCACCGTTTTTAGTCCAGTTTTTTTTCTGGTAAAGAGCAACCTTTTGATCAGTAAAAATCCCTTGAGAATGCTTGTGTGTTCCTCTAGGTTTTTAATGAAAAATTACTTAAAATCTGTTCTTCATTTTTGGCTTTCCCACAAAATGACAAGTGTGCAGACAGTTTTATAAAACAGTATATTTGTTGCTTGTGGAAAATGTAAACAATTGTTTTTACTGGGTTTATTTTTCGTTTTCCATTCACATATGCAAACTAATCCTTCTTCCAGTGAGGCAATGGAGTTTTGCCATTGGCTTCATTAAAGATTCATTAGGATCTTGTGTTTTCATTGCAAATTAGACATCTGATTATGAAAAGTAAAGCCAACATTAAGTTACTGTCTGTCTCCCTTGTATGTACAAGTTTTCCAGACATGGCATTTTAGCTTTCACGGCTTCACAAAATGGAGCTGCATGTACTTTCACAGTAAAGATACAGTCCTTTGACTATCATTTTGTACATGTACAAGTTTTTTTGACATGTAGTTTCAGACTCTTTCAGTATGATTTGGTGTTAATAAGGCCTGGAGAAAAGTCTCAGATAATCATTTCTTGTGTATTTTGAGAGCCTTCGGGGTCTCTTTGCTCAGCGCTGCGCATCGTGGACAGATGGTTTCTGCAGTGTTTAGCGGAAACCAGGAACCCAGCCCAGCTGTTACAGGAACCAAAGGGAACTTTTTCAGTCGCTTCAGCAGCAACAGATCTTTACTCCAGCCACCAACAGACCCGAATTATGAGGTTAACTCAGGATTTTAATTCAGATAATACTTACTCAGGCAAACCCCTCCCTATGGCAGTCTGCCAGATGAGGGATTCCAGATTTGACGGCAATGGGAGAATGTTGCTTGTGGTTTTGTATTATTTCAGTGAAGGTAGCAGTCCACACCGCAGTCAGGATATTGCTCTCATTGCTCCTGCTGTGTTGGTAAAGCCATAGCAATAGGTGGGTTCATTTAACCTTGCAAAAAAGTAGTTTTGGGTTAATAGCCAGAAATACTTCCCATTTGAGCTGCATCGTTATCCCTTGGAAGACCTGGTGGGAGCTGCCTTGTCCAAGTCACTTAAAAGTGGAGATGACAGAGCAGCAGGGCATGTGCCTGGGGGCCGGTTCTGCTCCCCTAGGGTGCTGATTGCTGCCTGTATAAACTCCTTTTCCATTCCTGTAAGCAGAGCGTTCATATTTTGGCAGAATAAAGAATCTCCATGCAAAAATAATTGAGAAGGATGCCATGATCAAGGTCCTTCAGCAACGGTCACGGAAGGATCCTGGAAAAGCTGACAGCGCCAGCCTGCGACCTGCTCGGTCTGTCCCCTCCATCGCTGCTGCAACAGGCACACACTCACGCCAGACCTCGCTCACCAGCAACCAGATAGCTGAGGAGAAGAAGGAAGAGAAGATCTGGAAGGGAAGCATAGGTGAGCTGTGGTTTTGGTTAAGCTTTGCCTCATCCATCGCTTCATCGTAATCCTTCTGCCTTAGCACAGCATAAGTGCCCGTGGCTGTGGCACACACTGCACCGGCGGCTTGTTACCAGAGCACTTTCCATGGGAGGACCACAAATCCTTGTGCCAAAATTAAAACTTAGTAATTTTTTAATCTTGCATGGTATCTTAGTTATATTTTGAATCATACTAACTTGTTCTGCACTGATTATAGAAAACCGTAGTCTGGGGAAAGGCTCCTAGACACAGGTAGATGATGTCTGCAACTTTGTGGGAGTAAATACCAGATCTAGACCAGAAAAAACGTTCGATTAAAGCTAAACAAGAGGATGAGCTTCCCTTTGGGTGAGAGTACATGATGGGATGTGGCAGCTGAGTGGGGAAACAAGTGCAGTACAGCCTGTGACTGGGGGCCACAATGGGATGAGGGGTGCAGAGGCATGTGTGCCTGTGCCAGGGGTATCACTGGGACTGGAATGTAGAAGGGGGTGTAGGACAGGGCAGCTGCTCTCAAAAAGCTATGTTTGCAGGAAAAGCACTTCTGGCCTGGGGAAAGTATTGCGTGGGTGTCAAGACAAGAGTAAAGGGAAAAAATACGCAAAGTGAAAGGGGTGGAGACATATCCAGACCAGCGCCTTGTAGCTCTGGGGTGGGACAGGGGACAGCACTTATGTTTAAGTGATCAGCTGGCATGTGACTGACCTCTGTGTGTTTTCAGGGCTGCTCCTGGGGAAGGAACACCACGACCAGTCGTCGGGCCCCTCGTTGCCTCCCCCACTGCCCTCCTTGTCGTGTGCGCCGGTGCCGGCAGCCTCCCATGCGAAGACAGGCAGCAAAGACAACAGCACCCAGACGGACAAAAGCGCTGAGCTGTTCTGGCCCGCCGCTGCCTCCTTTCCTGGCCGTGGCCGGCTGGGCACCACCCCATCTCACAGCCCGGCTCCGCGGCCCCCGGGGACACGGCCAGCCAGTGAGAAACTGGGTGAGTGCTGCTGGACACCCCAGTTGGGGCAGCAGGGCCATGCAGTAAAATGCTGGCAACCCCAGGGCTGTTGACACATTCCATGAGACACCCCAGTATCAGTGGAGTGAAATTAAAGGGAGGGAAGTTTTCAATGCTGCCCAATCTGGCATTGCAGAGCTTGGTGCTCAGCAGTCTTTATAAGGCTCTGCTCATCTGTGGCAGGCAAAGTTTCCCACAAATGTAATTATTCATGCTGCCAAAGGTAAAAATCAATCATGGATAAGATCGCAGGGTTTCACACCTTGAAACACTCTAAACCTGTTCATATAGTCAGCCCCTCCTCATTTTTCAGCTTAAACCATGTTTAGTGAAAGCACCACCTAATTTTTAAAGGAAACGTGTGGGGAAAATGTAAGGAGAAAATGGAGAATGTTTTGTTGTTGTTTTTTTTTTGGTAAAGAAATACAATTTTAATTATTTTTGAAAAATGGAGACTTCTAGTTTGCGACCTTAGCAAGCAGAGACATTTATTTTACAAATGTTATTTTGAAAAAGCCAGTTTCCTACACATTTATCTATTCTCAAAAGCAAGTCTTCCCCCTAGAAATTTCATATGTATCGTTGGTAGGGCTAAATATCGCTAATTACTTGAAACTCTGGATTACTGTGTTTTGTACAAATCAGATTGGAGTTTGTTTCCAGGTACCCGTAAATTAGCCTCTCAAGCTTTTCTCTGTTTTAAGAAATGAGAGTCCTTCTTTCTGAATCTGACAATGTCATGAACTATGATGATAAAAATAAATACCTGACAAAATTTATCATAAATTATCATAATTGGCCATATACATGTTCTTAGCCTCTCCCACTGGTAAATAATTTATTTTAGATTAAAACACCTACCTGATTATTGGTGTACTGCCTTCATGTTGTTTCAAACTCCTAAATTTTGTACCCGAAGCAGAACAGGAATGCAGAGTCACCACGGATCAGATGATGAGTAATAAGTTGTTAAAGTGATGCAGACTTTTCTCAAATGCCTGCTTCTATCGAAGGACACAGCCACTTTTTAAGGGGTGCTTTTGTCTGTCTCTCTGAAGTACCATTTTTGTGCCTACCTTGGAGTCTGTGTACATCAACAAACCTGCTGTTATCAGTGACACTCCGTCACTGTGCAGGGAATTCAGGATTACATATTCTTGGCCTCATGATCAAATTTGGCTTTCAATCTATAGGACGTGTCGTTGTGCCCCCGCCTCCCCCCTGCCCAAAGAATGGTTTTATATTTGCCTCAAACAATTTGCTATTGAATTTAATCTGAAGACTGACTTCCCCTTGTTCCCGTTGCAGAGAACTCCAGCCACGGGAAGCTGCCCGACAGCAAAGGCAGGGTGAGCAGCTTGCTCCACAAGCCCGAGTTTCCAGATACAGACATGATGGAAGTCCTCATCTGAGCAGAGGATGGCGTCTCTGGGGTTTCATGGGCATACATCCAGGTCTGAGGACAGCGTTGGTGTACCAACCTTAAAAACTAACTCTGAGAATTTGAAGAAGGATAGAGAAAGTTTGTGCCTGAAATGAAGCTTGAGTCTGCTATATTGAGACTTTGGACCGGCTGAGAAGTAAAGAGCACCGAAGAGGAGAGATGAAATGAATGTCTGGGGTTTTCTGAGCAGAAGGGGACGTTGAAAATGGAAGGTGGCTTGAGAAGGTGATCATCAAGGAAAGAGGAAAGAGGAGACTGCATTTTCTGGTGTAAAGAGAAGGTAGCTAAGTTACAGACTGGGTGCACAGGGTAGTTCTGGTTTACTGCCTCTGCAACCAGGACAGGAGCAAAATCCTGGCTCTTCTGGTGCCAGAGGAGTTTCTGAAAAAAACAGGAGAAACTTGAATCCTCCTCAGTATTGATTCATTTCTCAGAAGTATTCACTGCTGAGTTTTAGTGAGTAATTGGTCTGTAGATGTACACGGCAGGTTCTTGTATTTGTTTGAAGTGGTGTGATGTGGTTTTCCTGGACGTGCAGGTCAGGTGCCTCACTCCTGGCTGGACAAATGTTACTCGTGGAGCTGGACTACAGTGCAAATATTCATGTCTTGCAAACTCAGAGCTTGCTAAGACTTCTTTTTTTGGTAGGAGCAGTTGTTTGCTGGAATTTCCGTGGTGGATGAAGGAGGGGGAGGACCCTGCTGAAGCAATCCCTTTTGTAACATTGGGAAGGTTTCAGGAGGGCAAGTCGGGGAGGATCCAGCCAGCTCCACTACAGGGCTGTGCAAGGCAGAGTTAGGTAAGAAGTGAGGTGCACGGGTGCATTTTGTGGGTGAGGATGTGGGAGGGAGGGCAGGAAGGGAGTGACACAGTGCCTCCCCCCAGCACAGCCCCGCGGGACAGCATCGGTCCGGTCTGCAGCACTCCCCAAACCTGGGCTGCCCTAGATGCTGTCATCTACATGCAGGTTACAGCAAGTGGGAATCTGAGCACAAAACTGTGGACAGAACACAGCCCAGCGGAATGCATACTCTTTGCGGCCAATTACATTGGAGAGATGGGAAGAAAAGAGAAACCACTGATGGTTTCTGAAATTATTTCAGTGGAACTAACCTGGACTTGCATGTGAGATCAGAAGATGCCTCTTACTGTGCACTGCATCACAGTAGGGAAAGAATCAGTGTGCTTGTGGTAAGAACAGGAATTTTTCCTTGTTTTCAGGGCCTGCAGCCGAATCCTACCTTCCTTGAGCAAATAGACCTGCCGTTCCAGCTGGTGTGGGACTCGGCACTAAGGGATGTAGAATCAGGCCCAGAAGGGTTTAACTGCAAAGCGCTGCATGAGCGTCATCAGTTTTGTGTGCTAAGCTGCAGCCTCTTTTCACCTTGTTTCGCCCAAGACAGAACATTGCTCATTTTCAGCTTAATCCCTGATTTCTGTAAGAGGTGGCAAGTGTCTGTAAGACAGCCAACTCACCAGCAGTGTTACTTGTAACATACCTTTTGCTTCCTGTATGCTGGTAGGGAAATTTTCCTCTTTGGGGTATTTTTATATTGGCTTTTGTCTTCCTAAAACTTCTAGTACGCCCTAATGATGTTGGGAAGAATTTGGCTTTGGGAAAAGTGTGATGGGATTTTGTGTGAAGCTGCCTAAAGTGGAAAAGTCATGGGTGCTCACATGGCTGGAAGTAATCATGTGCTCAGGACTGGCTCGAGGTCATCCCTTCCTGTAGGCATGAAAACGGAGCTCTTGGTTGTGAAAACACCAGGCACTTTAAACTCTGCTTTTACTGAAACCTGAAGTCCTTGCAGCCTCAAAGCCTGAAGGTGCTAGAGCCCTTTGCTCAGTGCTGCATGGCTGAGAGAGACCTTTTTTTTTAAAAACAAAATTGCTATGCTAAATCTATGCACTTATTTGTGTGTGTACATAGAATTAGACGTATATTGGTGTCACCCTCTTTCTGATTTTTGCACTTGTTAAATGCAGTAGTGCTAGGTAGGTTGTGTAGTCAAGAGAATTGTGTGTTTCGAGTATTAGCAGCTTTGCAAAACCAAACGAGTAAAACCCTTTGAAGATGTTACGCAGCTTAATATATGCCTTGTAAAATTTTTTTTTTTTTTTCTCTAAAGTTAATTTAAATGTTGTAAGTGTTCGTATAAAAGCTGGGCCTGCATGTGGCGGTGGCTGGCTGCAGGCTTCAGCATCCTCCCAACCCACCGCGGTTACCCTTCCTCAAATGAGCCAGCACTGCCGGAGCCTTGCCTGCACTGGGAGTGGGGAGGAGGATGGCAAAGCAAGGGAATGTAAGTAAAATGATAGTGAATATTTCATCGTTTTTCTCCAAGAAATAAGGATACTCAGCTGCTTGGAAGTCTCTAAGCATTTTATTACTGGCTGTATTATTTATTTTGATGAAACTATTTAATAATTTCTGTACAGGCAGACAGCTAGGCGTCCGGCAGGAGCGGTGTTGGATCAGCGTGCGTGATGTGCTTTCATTCAGTCATATTTCATAGTGGTGCAGCTCTGCTTCTCAAAGTCAGGTAGAATATTGCACTCCTCCTCCTCCTCATGGAGACAACAGTCCCTCTGGTTCCAGGTATCCAAAGGTGTGTTTACAACTGATGCTGATCCAGGTTTGTGTTCACGTATGGGAAACCATTTATTACGGACGTAGTGTGGGCAAATCTTACTCACTTTCAGATTCACAAATAAATGTAAAGGTTCATTCTCCTCGATTTCGCTGAACTCAAGAGATTTCAATTTTTCTGGAGGGAAGGTCTGAAGGAGCAGTGGGTCTCCCCTGCAGCCTGAGCAGTACCAGGATTTGCATGGGGTACTACTGCCATGAGTCAACCCCTCTTGGCAGAGCAGTGCAGCTCCATTTGTACTGGCTTTCCCAGCTCTTTGAACTGTATGGTGTTTTGAGAAACTGTGCTGTAGCCGTTCCAGGTGACGTTGGTAACTAGTTGTAAAATACTGTCATTTTTTATTGTTGTTGGTTGTATAGAGAAGTTGGTGTACAGTGTTGTACAGCTGGAGGGTTATTTGTACATAGGTGGGTAAATGAAGAACGTTATGTGTCACCCACAGCAAATATTGATATTGTTGGTCAGCCAAAGATTTCTTATTCTTTGCTGTTGAAACTTGTGCCTTAAAATTGTATATAATAAATGTATAAACACGTTTATTTCCTCACTTTTCCAGTGCGAGTATATTCAGTCCCTAGAAGAGAGGAATTTTTAAGCAGTTCTCTGAGTTTTTCACACAACGTGCTAAGATTAGGAGTCATACTTCACTGACTTTAGGCTGCACGTCCTGCTCCCATTGATTTTTTTTATTCTTGTGGATCTAGGATTTCTTTGGCAGGTGTTGGATCAATGTGAGTGAGATACCTAAAAACCTTGGTATTCTTGAATTACTGTAATGTCCTCGGTAAGGAATAAAGATCATGTCCCATTTTGAGCTGTTGTACAGACAAGGGGAACGCTCAGGCCCTGTGGAAATACTGCACATACGTTTGCTTATGCAACTAAAAGAAGTGCCTGGCTTTGAGTGAGATTTGCTCAGCAGACTCTCACACGCTCTTGAAAGTGTCTGTTAGAAAATTCCTGAATCAGGTCCCGCCAATCTGCAGGCATGAAAGGCATGAAAGCCACCAAGGGCATCTCTCCCCCATGGGCTCTTCTCTCCCTGCCCCAACTCCCTCCCCAAAATCTTGCACACACTAAAAAAGCAACCTGCCCCAAGCAGGAGCATGTCAGCAGCACCCAGGGGGTTCAGGAGCTGAAGCAGTGGTGTGCTTCACCCACATCACGGCACCTCGTGTTCTGCATGTGTGCAGGGGTCGATCTGACCCATCTGGTCACTCCCTCCTCAGGATATGGCAGCTCTAAGTATTTTTAGTGCCCTGGATCTTTACCACCAAGAATAAAAATTTGATGATTGCTTAGTTTCTGGCTTTTCAGCTTTCTTTGAGTCAGGATTTAACAGTAAGATTGCAGATTTAGTTTGGTTTTTCAAGCTTGCTTTCTTTTCTTTGTTTTCTCATTGGAGAAAAGAAACCAACAGAGGCAAAACCAGTATTAAGGTGGGAGAAGCCTCATCACCAGCTGTGTTCAGGTATATAGCAAGGAGGGGTTTTGTCCCATTTTTGGATTGTGCCTTCACCATGGATGCTGCAGCCAAAAACAGATCACTGTAACACTGTCTGCAGGTTAAGTACATTTTGCATATTACCCTCTGGAAAAAAATAGTGCAAAGAAGCGAACTTTCAGAGACAATTTGTTTAAATGTTAAAATCCCCAATTACTGCATGTTCCCGAAAGTAAGTATCGGACAACAACTTTTTTAGTTATCGCATACAGGGAGAGAGCTCGAAAGAGCTAAAAATGTTAACAAAATTGCCATTTAGAAGCATACAAAAATCATGAGTCAATCCCACCCCAAATTAGGAGACCTTTTCAGGATTCATTGGATTTGGTGCACTACACAGCTGTGACGTCTTTCTGTTCTGGTTTGTTAACATAATCAGGACTTTTTCCTTCCTGTGCTGTAACAAAACAAGTGTACAACCACGGTGAGATGTATTCTTGAGGAAAAGCTGTGATTTCTCATGTTGTTAAGTAACTCTTGGAGCTGAACTTCAAGGAGCACATCACCCACCAAGGCTTGTGATAGCACAGCCAGTGCTGTCAGCACTGCAGCAAAAAATGCACCAAGTGTAAACATCCCTCGCTAGGAGGATGGTTGCTGCCAGGTGTCCTGAATCTGGGATCTGGATGCAGCCCAATATCTGAAGCCAGGCTGGCTCTGAGCATCCCGCTGTGGACTTGCAATATCCTTAGCCAGGTCTTTGGGTGCCCCGTGGCTGTTGGGTCACTGACCCAAAAAACGTACAGCACTGCCATAGATCGGTGGTACCTGAGGGGGAGGAGACCCCTTGCACGTGGACCCTTCTTGCAGGTCTGTAGCTCTTATGACAGAGATCTCAGTAATTTGGGGAACACTCATCCTTGCCCACACGGTCCAAGAGTGCTGTTCAAACGGCAGCATGCCAGGCAGGGACTGCCCCATTTGAATCCCTGGCAGCACCATTACCAAAACTGGTGGCCCCACAAGCATGAAGATAACATCCCCCAGACCCAAGCAAAGGCAGCGATGTCTCAAACCAGTAGGACAAACAGGGCACGGCGTGCAGAAGTACGGTGCCCATCTGAAAGCTCAGCAGGACGAGAGCAGCTGTCATCGTCCCTGCCGTGATTAGTGGTTATCCAGACCCTAAGCCCCGGCTTCGCAGCCTTGTAAAACTGACAGAGAGCACCCAGCATTCCTGAGCTATAAAAGGACCAGGAATTCATTGACTCGAGGTATGAAACCCCACGGAGTATTTTCTTTCATACCAACCGCTTCAGCTTCAGATGAATAAAATATCAGCACACATATTTTCCAGAGAAACCCTGGGTGGCCCTGCCGTGGCACGATGCTTGGTGCTTCGCCAGCGTTGATTTGAAGCAGAGCGGCGGGTCCCTGCTGCTGTGGGGCAGAGAAAATATCTGTGCAGATCTGAAAGCCTGCGGCTGCTTTCGGTCCCTTTTCAGGTGGGCAGGGTGTGTGTGCAGGGAGCATCCTCTGGTTTGCTGAAGAAGAGGGGTAAAAAGCAGTAGCTGAGACTGAGAACCTGACACCGTCATCCACAATTGCCCCTAAAGCAAATGAGAGAGTTGTCAAGAGACAAAATATGAATAAAATTGCAAAAATTTTGCATTTGTGAGTGCTGGTCCCAGCACAAGCCCCCATGGGTCACAAGGGCAGAGGGTGCAGGGCTGTGGGTGTCCGGGAGCAGAATCCCCTCCGCCAGGAGCACTGCCAGCAGCACGTCGTTCCACAAACCAGCTCTGCTGCAAATGCATTTATTTTGCACTGGCTGCCCCGGTGGCAGCAGGCCGGTGTGGCCGGGCTCCAGCCTGCCCGAGTCCCCATCTACGGCTGAAATATCCATTACCTGGAAGCGCAGCCTGGCCCTGGCAGAAGCGGCGAGGGCAGCTGGTGACCTTGCGGGAATGCAAAACTTCCTGTGGGACAGCTGGGCTCGGGCTGGGGGCCATGGTGGCAGCCAGCTTCCCCACGGGGTTTCTAATTGGGATTTAATCAACCAACACAGGCAAAATCCGGCTGGGACGAACTGGTGGAATAGAGAAAGGTGGGTGAGGAAATGGAGGTGTGCTCCCTTGGCCTGGTAGTTCTGAGCATCTTCAAAAAAAAAAAAAAAAACAAACCACCTCATCATCTTCTCGCAGTATTGTGTGCCAAAATAAATCGTGATCAAGGGATGGATTCCACTTGAATTCATGCCATGCCCATAAACGAGTAGGCAAGGCACCGAATCCAATGTTTTCTGCTCTTGTGCGAGGACTGGTGGCCAGGACATGTTCAGGACCGAGGAGCTGTGATGGAGCGTGGCGTGGTGCCACCGTGGCCCCTCGTGCTTGCTCTTGATTTCCCATCCCCAGGCTGAATAAAATAGCTCTGATGCTCGGATGCTAGCTGTGCTGTGACAAAGGCAGCGCTGGGCAAGGAGCCCTGGGGTACTCTTGGGGAACAGGGAGCCCCAAAGTGGCCACAAGGACCATCGAAGGAGCAGGATCAGCCCATGGTGCTGGTGCAGCATCCCCACTGCAGGAAGCCGCTGGCCGAAGCAGAGCGCCGGGAGCCGTGGCAGCCCCTCTCCATCCCGAAGAGATGGGGAGCCCCCGCGGGGGGGGGGTCAGCAGGGCTGGAGATGGGCACAGGGATGCGCTTGCCCCACCTCTGCAGCAACCCCACGGTGCACGGCTTTGGGGTTCTGGTTTGGCGCAGGGCTGAAGCGGATGAGCGAGCTGAAGGCTCTGCCCGCCCAAACCCAGCCATCGACAGCCTTTCCGACCTCCTGCTCCGCTGCGCTGGTGCACCCTGCGAGCAGCGACCGGCACAGGGTCTGCGGCGTGGGTGAGCGGCAGGGCGGCAGCTGCCTGTCCCCATCCGTGCCCTGCTGCTCTGCAGGACACGTCCTTGTCCCCACCCTGCTCACACGTGCTGCTGCCGCGTCCTCGCAGCGCCCATCCCATCCTGCCCCTGTACTCCATCCCCCTCACCCTGCTGCTTCCCGTGCCTTTTTCTGGTTAAACCCTGCCAGAAGAGGCAGGGAAAGCCCATGCTGCCAGGTATCGCTGCACCAGTCCTCGAGTGCTACCCTTTCCCCACCTTCCCCTATTTAAGTTTAAGATTGCACAGCTGAGAGGATGGGGATGCCCTCACTTAGATGTTTGCACAGCACCTTGCACAGTGGCAGTCCAAAAGCACCATCTCTCCCTGTAAATAATTATGTTTTATTATTATCTGTGTGCCAGCTCGGTGTCCCCCTTCTTTTAAAACCAAAAAGTGCCGTACGAATTCCCCGAGCCTAATTCCAGCAGAGAGGTAAGAGCCCTTTCACTTAGGTGTTTAGTAATGCCCCACCACTGCCACAGGGCTTTTTTGGCTGGGTGAGCCTCTATTTTCGGACTCCCTGAGCTCCTTATCACGTTACCCAGATGACTACCGTCTCTGTGCTGGCTCTTCTCCTGCACGGGGCCCCACAGCCTCACCTGACCCCGTTGGCCTCCCTCATCCCCATCCTCAATAAACAGCAAGAATAACTTCAGCGTAACAATAAAAAGAAGAAGGAAGAAGGAAGAAGAAGGAAGAAAAGAAATGGAGGAGACAGAGAACAGAAGAAGGGGAAAAAAAAAGAAGGGGAAGGGGAAGAAAAGGGAAGAGGAGGAGGAAGGGGAAGGGGAGGAGAAAAGCTTAAGAAAAATGGTAAGAAACTCAGTTCATCACAGGTGGCAAAAGAAAGGTTTGAAGGTGAAGAATTTGGTTTTGGCATGTGCTGCCTGTCCATGCCTGGGACAAGTTGTCACCCTTCTGTGACCACTGGCTGTGGCCAGGCCAGCTCCATTTGGGCCTTTCCAGGTAACACATCTCGGCCTGAGCACAGAACTTGGATTCTGCACGCAGAGGACAGGCTGATGGGCTCACAGGAATTGGCTGGTATTTTAAAACTTTTTATTTTGTTACATAGTCTCTGGGCACTGAAGTCCTCTTTGCCTCATCATCTACTCAACCGGTGAAAAATCATAAGAGCTGCTGGAGTCCAGATTCATTTCGGTTTTAGAAAGGAATGTCATACACCTCCTGAAAGCAAACATTTGCTAGCAGTTGGCAATATTGACCTGAAGCACGGCGGCTTTCCCTTTGGACACTTTACCAGTGGCAAGATTTTTTCCCGTGTGAAAAATGCACTCGAAGCCCTGAGCAGAGGAGAAGTTTGGGACGTGCAGACTCCACCCCAGCTCACTGGCTGGGACCCAAGGGGCATGGGTAGGGGAGTGCCATCCCATGCGACAGCAGCAATTGTTATCTGGAAGAGCCAAAAATCAGGTATTTTTTGTCATCTTCCCTTTCCATGCCATTTTTTTGAAGGCAGCTTATCAGAGGATGAGGAGGAGTGAAACACTCAGCTCTGTGCTGGCCCAGCAAAGCCCCACCAGGCCCTGGTGAGCCCCGATCGCTCTGTCTTTGCTTCCTCGCAGCTGCATCCACAAACATTTTTAATCTGGCCCTCTACCGAAACCTCTGAAAAAATGGGTTTTAGTGCAAGCAAATTGCTCTGGGTCGTGTTGATGTTTGTTTGGGCCCCAAGTCAGCAGTGGGTCATACAGCTGTGAGGAGAACTGTGTCTTTGGAAAGAAGGTCGGAGGAGTCGGCCCCAGCGCAATTCCTGAAGGCTTCAAGCCGTAGGACTGAGCTGGTCTCAGGCAGGTAGAGCTCCCCCCAGCTCCCCAGCAGATACCACCTTGTTGCAGCAGTGGAGCAGCTGTTCGACAGCCCATTTGTATGCAGGCGCCAAGAAGGAAGGATTTAGCTTTCCAAGACCCTTAAACCTCAAACCCCCTTAACCACTCCCGTTGCTGGAGACTGAGGGAGTTATGAAACTTCACAGCATGGGAGCAATGGAGAGGCAAAGGAGGAGGCCAGCAGGCGAGGGTGGGGAGTAGAGAAGGACTGGAGTCATCCTTGGCCTTGAGGTTGGAGATGGGGCCCAGATTCCAACCAAGTACCTACAGGTACTTCAAAGTGGCACCTTAATAAGGGGCCTAAGGCAAACAGCAATCTAAGGAGCTTGGATTTGGTTGAGACTCCTGGTGAAGGAAAGGAAAAGCTAATAGCATAATTTTCAAAGGGGTTAATCAACCCCTTTGACATAATCATATCAAGCAAACCAGGTACTTCTCATGGCACCTTACAGGGTGAGCCTGCAGAAGATCAAGCAAATAGTAGGGGTCAGGCTGGGGAAGCGTGTGGGAAATGATGAATGGGACACAAACTCAGCAGCAGGGATGGAGGAGGATAAGTGGACCTTGTTGTGGCTATGCAGAAACATGGTCTAATGAGAGCGTTAGTCTGGGTGAGAGGAACCGCGTCTGGCAATGCTTTGTCTAGGAAGTATCTAGGCGGTGTCAGCAGTGACAGGAGGGAAATACGAACATCAGAAGACTGCACAAGTGTGGTGCTGGCAGTCTCCTCTAGATCATTAGGGTCAGATGTGGATAAGGACAGGGATTTCTGTGCTGTTGTCATACAGCTGATGCTACCAAGTGTGGGAGTGGTGTCTCGAATGAAGACCTTAACCTCCCGTTATGTTGCTAGTGATCATGAGATGCAGCTACTCCTGGACACAACAGCCTGGTTTCTTCACTGAAGTGTCCTTAATCCAACAAAAGGGAAGACTTTCTTGCTTGGCTTTGGTAAGACCTAAGGGCATTATAGAGGAATTTGCCATAGAAAGTATCTTGGATCAAGTGCCCTCAAGGCATCTCAATTTAAATCACAAAGAAGTTAGCTTGGCACTAACTTTTTCAGAGGGGGAGTTTAGAAAAATTAAGGGAATTAGTCAGAGAAATCAGCTGAACATATAACAGTCTGGATTGAATATCCCAGGCAAGAGAGGAAAACTCTCAGGGGAAAGGCCAAAGCCTTAACTGGATGAAGAATTACCACAAAAAGAAAATTAGGAATAACCGCAAGCCTGCACTGGATGGAAAAAGGGATTAACCAGCAAAGAGAATTTTATGTTAAAGGTCAGGAAGTGTAGGGGTAACATGAGAATTGCCAAAGTCAAGCTGTGTTAGATCTTGCAAAGGAAATTAAAACAACTAGTAAGATGTTCATGAGTCATAAATGAGAAAAGAACAAAGAAAAGTGGCTTCTGCGTGCCCAGGATGTGGTGGAGCTTAAAGATACTAGAACTACATCCCGCAAATGAGGTGGCTGTTTTGTGTCAGGCTTTGGGAAGAAAGAGGATGCTGAATCTCAGGACAAAATGAAGATGGATGAGGGACGTCAGGATATGGAAATGACCATATCTAAATGGAAAGAAAATCTCAAAGAGCTGAGTGCATGCAGATTGGAGGAACTGGAACAGCTCCACCCCAGAGTGAGGGAAGAAATGGCCATCAAATTGCAAGTCCAACAGCAAGTAGTTGAAATTAATCTATGGCATTTCCGAAGTGGTACTGGAAAATAGTAATTTAAGAAAGGCAAGAAAGATGCCTCGGGCAACTACAGCTCTGCTTGTCTACAATAAGTCTGCCAAATGAAATTCTTGCCTGAGAACTCTGTGAGCTTTCCTGAATAATTGATTTTCTAGACAAAGGAGAGGCATTCAGTCAAACCTCTCTAGACTTCAGCCTATTTTTTATGGCATCCCATGCGAAATTGTTAGTTACAATCGGGAAGACAGTATCCAGTGGGAGGAAACTGTGGGATGGGTAGCGAATGGACTAAGGGAGATATCAGTGCTCTGTTTCAGAAAGGTTTTTCTCAGGCTATAGGGAGAAACCTACTGGAGATCCTCAAAGATGAGTCTTGGGGTACATTTGGTATTTCTGGCAATGGCACTGGCACAATAAATAACATGCTAATGGAATTTGTGGTATCATAAACGTAGTAGTTTTGGAAAAAAAAAAGATTTGCGTGTCATTTTGGAGGAACTGAACAATCCTGTAAAGTGGAATAATAGAAATGGGATTAAACTTAACAGGAGGAAGAGCCTGAATTCATGGATAATGGAAATGTTCACTAGAAGGCAGGCATATATATAAATATATATACCAGTTTCAAATACTGGAGAGAGATGCTGATGCTGAGCCATCAGCACGATGGAAACCCAAGCACCATCACAGGCGTATCAAGCACTTGTTCACCTCCTGCCACAGAAGAGGGGGAAACACCGGGCACATCCACATCTAAAGGAAAACAAACCTGAACTGGGACAGTGAAGCTGGGTGAAGCTACGCAGAACATGCCCAAACAGGGGAGAAAAGTGGTGGCTTGGTGTTTCTAGCTTGCAGGACAAGGGCTGAGCAGGGATGTTCTTGTCTTCTACCAGAGCATGCCTGGGGGAGGCTGGATGTTGCAAGAGCCTGATGCATGCCCCCAGCTGCCACCATGCAGGTCCCTGAGTTCTCTTCTGTGCTTCTTGCATGGCGAAGCTGCCCAGGCGGTCGGTCATGGTGGCACAGGGGAGCTGGAACCACACGGTGCTCAGCTCAGCCCCGTGAAGTCCTGCTTACAGGAGCTGTCTCCCTGCTGTCATGCACCAGCGTGAAGCCCTTGGAGAAGCTGTCAGGAGGAGCATCTCCTGCAACCACAGCTGGGGTTTCATCTAGGGTCTAGTGACAAGGACCAGGAGGAGACTCTGGGGTTTGCTGCTCTTAGAGAAAACACTGCAAGAGCACATTTTCCTGCAGCGTTTCCATTTGTTTCCCCAACTCCCCTCTGAGACCCTCCAGAAAAAGGGGGGGGTCAGATCCACAATGGGGCGCCGACGCGATGGGGAGCCCCAACCAGACGGAAACCACCAAAGGGCCGTTTGAATGGAATTGGTTTTTTTTCCTCCCTACCTTGAAGTGAGAACTTGTTAAATAACCACACCTGGGGGGCGGATCCATTCTCCTGCAGATGGCCACCACTGTGGTACTCTGTCCCACATGCCAAGCAGTCAGTGGGTCCCAGGGTGGTGGAGCAGGAGATGGTGCCCTGAAGATTTGGGTGCTGCTCTGGGCTCCTTCCAGAAGGATCTAAGGGGATTTGGGCAAGATGTGCTGAAAAACAGAAATTCCAGGAAAGTCTGATGTCTTCCAACAGCCTAGACCTGCTGAGCATCCTGGAGGGGAGAGGAAAAGCCACATGTGAACATGAACATCTTCATTTAAGGATGAGTAACCTCAGCTTCAGAGACTAAATTGCTTAAAGGTCAACAGCCAAAAAGAAGGCTGTCAAAACTGAAAGCTGATAAGGCCAAAGTCCATTGCCCCATCTGAGCATACATCTTCATGACTTGTTCTGAAACAAACTGTAATTTCTTAATTATTATTTATCAGCTCATTGTGGTCCACAAGAACTCACCTTTCCCACCACGTGCCTTCTGAAAACCAGAAGTACAGGGGCACCCAAAGCTCTCAGTGGTGATGAAGGTGCTAAACCATCTTCTGCAAATCTGCTGAAAGACCATTTCTCACTGTCCTCAAGGAGAAGGCTGCAAGCCAGCTGTTGCTGTGCTCATCCTGTAACTGGGCAGCCCTAAGTAAGTGGGTTAAACTGGGAATCCAGAGCCCCAGCTCGGACCCAGACGGCTTGTGCAGCACTTGTCATTGTGCGTCTGTGTGTCCGTTTCCCTGGCCGTAACGGACCGACGGATGCTCCAGCCCAACGGCGATTTAGGAAAAGGGACTGAAAGGGCCGAGATTTGCAAATATGCCCAGTGACTTTAAGCGGTGGGGCCAGAGAAAACAGGCTGCCTGCACAGACCGGTCTTAAATAACTCACATGGGGTCACCCAGAAACCAAGATGTCCAAAACCGTGAGTCACTTCTGCACAGCTCAGCCCATCTGAAGGCACTTTCTGCCAAAACCCCTGACTTGCGCTTTCTGCAGCAGTGCTTGTGAGCCGGCGAGCGTGAACCTCACGGAGCAGCACCATCCCAGGAGACCAGCAGCACGTGGTCCAACCCGAGCCCTGGTGACATGCTGCTCTGTCCGGCTGCCCTGGACACGCTGACGTACATATACTTCTTTTTTCCAGGAAAAAAGGATTCCCTATTGATGTTGCAGGCCTCTTCCCACAAGATCCCTGCCAAGAAAAGCAGTTGTTTAAGCAATAGGAGAGAAAGCGGATCCACTACGATCGCTGTGCCTTTGCCCCAGACTGCTGCGCCCCAGTTCCCCCTGCTGCAGAGGTGCCATCTGGGTGACGCTGCTTTTCAGTCGCTTGCCGCTACAGCCCAACTGAAAATTGCTGCCGCACAGCCCCAAAAGCTATAAATAACAGTGGTATTATTAATAGTAATAATTAATAATAACAACCATTCTCACATAGCCACCAGCAACCCTATCCATTTGTCACAGCTCTTATTTTCAAGCAGGAGATGTTGCTATAGGCAACATGGCAAAGCAATTTGCTGTCTGGCAGAGCAGAACTGAAAAGGGAGTCGCAAATTCATCACGATGTGTAGCAGTGCCACAACAAAAATCCACCCAAGGATCACTTGGCACTTCCCCAGTGCAGTGGGACCTACCTCTGCAGCACACCGTCATCCCCAGCCCCTGCAGCTAAGAGCAGAGAGGAAGATGCTCAGAGCCAGACCCTTAAATTCATGCTGTCCCCTAGAGGTGCAAAGTTGGTCCTGGCTCCTGCCAGCACACCTTGGAGCAGCCAGCAATGTCTTGGGGCAGCCAGCAAGGCTGGAAGCAAGCCTGTGGCTTCATGGATTTAATTGCTCTCCTTGAGGGGTTGGCAGCATTGATGGGAGGATCAGCTCTTCAGCTTGTCTCCTGCTGTGGATAAATCACAAACCATTTCTTTAATCCACAGACCTATCAAAATAACCCCTGGGGAGCAGTCGGAGGACACAGAGAGGTGCTGGGTTTGGGACCCTCTCTGCCACATGAGCCCTTGGTGTCCCCAGCCAGCACATGCCCGGCGCAGCCTCAGGTCCTTGTCCCACCAACGCTCCACACCAGACGCAGGAGGTGCTTGTGCTGAAGGAGCAGGCAGCACCGAAATGTTAGATGGATGCAAATACTCGAGCAGCCCCAGCTGGGCTATTCGTACCCCCATGCAGGAGAAGGTGAGGGGGTGAGCTCAGCTGTGCCCCCAGTGCACAATTATTTGCCTCTTTGCCCTCTCCATCCCGGTGTGCTCCACCAGTGCTCCCCGGGGTGAAACCACGGCACAGCCCGGGCAAGCTGCAGAGACCACTCCAGAAGGAGCAGGGACAGCCCTGCAGAGCCCGGCTCCTGCCCTGCATGCTCCTCCGACACCACCCCTGCACATCCCATACCCTCAAGCACCCACACGTGCCTGCAAGCCGCCCTGGCGTCCAACACCCTTCTCAGCCTCGTGCTGGGGAAACCCCAGCCTGGCAGACCAAGGCACAGCCCTGCCACGTGGTGGAAACGGTCGCAGGAAACCCTCCCTTCATCTGGCACAGTCACCGGGCACAAAGCTGCGTCCCACTGAGCAGGATCCTTCCACGCTATGGCTCTGCTCCAGCCCTCCCATCTCAGATGGGAAGCACGGCGTGAAGCAGGCACTGAACATCACCTGCAAGCTGAATGCTCAGGATCCCTCTTCCCAGCTCCAGGCACACCTGCACTCATTGGAATTTGCCCGAGCTTTAAAACGGTCCAAAGAAACGTGCTCTGGAGGAGCAGGAGGTGGGGAGCCGCAGTGGGGCCGGCACAGCGGATGGCAGCAGGGGCTGCGAGGGAGGACAGGCACTGGGGAAGCCAAGCCCCAGCCCAAGCGCGAGGTGCCAGGGAAGGAGGGGGGAGCCGAGAGGAGTGGCACCGCTGAGCCTTTGGTTTCGTGGTGGCAAGAGCTTTGCAGGTGTGTATGCCAATGGAGAGCAAAACCATCCGGGAAATTTTTTAAAACATTAAAATCTATAGGAAGGAAGCTTCTGAATAAAGCTTGGGACTGAATGTGCTACAGTGTCAACCCGATTTCCTGAGCTAAACTGCTCGTGTCTGGGCCAGGCAGGAAAACTCCCCCGGGGCTTTTTTGTTTACCACCCAGTAAGCACAAGGGGGCTTTCTTGCACATTGGTCGATGTGATGCTCCTAACGATTTTCACTGAACATTTTTCTATGCTATAAATGCACAGAGCTATTCTGGAAACTCACTGCCGAAAAATAAGGGCTGTGGACGCTCCCGACGCCAGCAAAGACTGGATCCTTGGAGTCGGACCCACACACAGAGCATCACCACCGCTGCGTGGGCAAGACCGTGCCTTTCCGCTGGTGACACGGAGCCAGAGCATCCCTGGTGTGACGCCTGGCTGCCAGCAGCCCCTTTGCTCACAAAATAGCTCGTTGTTCCCAAAAGCCAACGAAGCAAAGCAAATCCTCCCTCTGGATCAGCTGGCCTCAGGCAAGATGTGCAGCTCCAGGTTGCGCTCAAAGGGAAGCAGGGAGAGGAAACGAGCGGGGAAAGGAGCATTTCTTGGGGAGGTGAAGTCCTCTGGAGGTCTTGCATGGGGCATGGGCTGGTGCAACAGAGTGCACAGCACCTCCAACAAAGCCCTGCTTGCTGCTGCTCCGGCCCTCAGCCCTCTGCTACCCGGGGATGAGAAAAACACTAGAATTGGTCAAGCTTACATAAATGTTAGCTTTTGCACTTTTCTTCTGGTTTTCCAAAGAAAAAGCGTTCTATTCCTGGAAAAAATCCTCGCTTAATAGAAATGACCCTCATGTAAAACACGATTGCTACATAAACACGTGTTACTCTAAATATTATTGTACTCAAAATATCTATGTAATGTGACTCAACAGCTTTCACAAATGCCAGCAGTTTTGATAGAAGCTGAAAGCTCGCTTCTTTTTTGTTTCTTGGAGATGGGTTTTCTTTGACCCTTCCGAAGTAGCAAATTGCAATGTTTTGCTTGACTCAGTGTTTTATTTTCCCTGAAACTTCTAAAATAATAAACCCTTGAGAAGTGCGCAGGGGGCTGTAGAAGTGCCAAGCAGGGCAGGGGGATAGCGGTCTCCCTGGGAAGCAGAGAGCCTGGAGGCACGTGGAAGGGAGCACGCTGCAGCATCCTTGCCTCCATCGCTTCTGAGCCGTTTGCTCAGTTGTTTTATAAGGAACACACACACAAAAGATAACATTTAAACAAAATGCAGAAAAATCTGATGCTGCTCTTCGTCGCTAATGAGTTGTGCCCTGCAAGATAAACACTGCTTGTCGGAGAGAAGTCAAAAACGCAGTGTGTAAATTAAGCAGGGACAAGAAAACACATAGTTTATATTGAATGAATTTGTTTTCATTTCTTTCTCTTGGGATCTCTGTCCTTGCCTTGACCCTTTTCGCTGTGTCCTACAGCCTGCCAGATGCGGGAGCCCCCCTGAGCTGGAACAACAAAGGGGCCGGTGCAAAGGATACCCTGACCCGCAAGCGCGGCTGCACTCTCGGCCGTCGCTCTGTGCTGTACCGGCCCTGCGAAGAGGCAGCCAGCAAGCCCAAGACTTGGCTCTGGGACCTGAATGCTTTGAAGAAACGAGAAGAAAACATGGGGCTGTTTTCATGACCGCAGGGCTCCATCCACCTGCCCCGCAGTCGGGGAGGTGAGTCACGCTCCGACCCCAGCCCTGCGGGGGACAGCCCCGGTGAGTGGGAACGCGGTCAGCCTGGGTGTCGTACCGGGGGAGCGCAAGGCAGCGGTGTAACGACCAACGCGCGTGCCTGGGGGAATCCAAACACCGCAGCCAGAAACCTGCTGAAACAGCATCAACGAGCATTTGGGAGAAAGTAAACAAGAGGGCTTCAGGGCAGCTTCTTGAAAAGTTTGGGGAGCATAGCTGCAGGACTGGGGGCTCAGCCCGTACCAAAACTCCCTGGAAAGCAGCTTGGTCAGCCTCCCCTCTTGGTGCTGAAGTGACAACGTGGAGGTCTCGGGAGAGGAGCACAGCTGCACTTTCATTTCATGTCCCTCTTTTTGGGTGTTTTCTCTGGATTTCCAGCCCTTAGAGAGCTGCTTAGCACTGCTAAAAGAAATTCTGCAAAGCAGAGGATAGTGTAAGCGCGTGTTTGAGGTGGGGGCTCCTCCTTCCCCAGATATGCCCTATTGGAAACTCTCAAGCTGCACCTAAAACACAAGAACTGCCCCTTTTGCTTCCCCCAAGAACAACTGCAAGGAGCTTCCTCAGAGCTGCAAGCACTTTCCATCGCTCTCCTCACCATATCGCGGTGTTAGCTGCCAGTTACCATGAGGTCTGAACGTCGGGCCGGACTCAATCAGCATCACTGCAATCGGATCATACCCATTTTGCAGGTTTACCAGCATCCAGGGATATCTCCTCCTGCTCCACGTACAGAGCGGACACCTGCTGACGAGCAGGACCCCCAGCCTCCCCTCTCTGTTCTACCCAGATGAAGCCACTACGATCCCCTCACAACACAGCCATCACATAGTCCTTGCGTCTGAGGGCAACCAAGAGTCTTCACAGGTAGCCCTAATCCTTTTGCAGAGACACGAGGAAGGGATTGCGGCTTCTCCAGCCCCTTCCCCTTCAGGAGGAGCTAGCGTGGGGCTGGGTTTTAGTGCTGTGCTAAGCTAAACCTCTAAGGACGAGTGAAGCCAGCGGTGCTGCCCTGCTGGTACCGACGAGCATCCCAGAAGTTCCCAAAGACTCTGTTAGGCCCAGGCCCAGGCCCAGGCCCAGGCCGTGGCTGCAGGGAGCAGGGGCAGCTGATCCACGGTGCCAGCGGGCAGCCATCGCCCCAAGCCGTGCTGGAGACGATGCTGCGTCCTTCATGTTCAGCGTGTGGACACTGATAGTCACAGCAAAGTACTCTCTGGTCACGGTGCCCAATGCCAATTCAGGTGGTCTTGCACGAGGCACCACCTGCAGATATCCAGCTTTTCTCAGCTCCTAGCTCAGAAGAAAAAGGAAGAGGAAGCTTGAATACATCTTCATACTTTCTGAGACCTCTGGATATAGCTTGAAAATTACCAGCTATATTCTGGATGGAAAAAAAAAATACCTCAGCTGCTTTGCCTGTCGTTTAAATTTAGGCATTGAAGAGAAAGGAAAGAAGCTAAAGTCAGGAGCAGAAACCAAGCCCTGGCCTCACGCCTCTGCCAGCGGAAGTTGGCTTAGCAGAAGTGTTGGGGCATCACTGAAGAAAACTCGGGGCCGGGTGGGGGGCGAGTTTTCAATTTGCTGACCAATCTCTCTCCTTAGGAAGAGCAGCTGCTGGGTTAGACCTGTCGTCGTGCCACACGGCACCAACCCGTCCCTCGGGAGCCCGGCTGCCGCCTCCCATTTCCAGCCTGTGCTTCTGACACTCGGTTATTACCTTTCACTGCGGCTGGCAGGGGTGGCTTGTTCCCTGCACTCAGCAGGAACAGAGGAGGCTGACTCTTGGGATGTTTGGGATATTCCAAGAAAGTCTTGGTTTTATAGCTATTTCCATTTAGAAAACACATTTCACTAAAAAAAGAATTCCAAGTATTTAGAAACATCTTGGTCTTGCTCTGCCATTTACAGCAGCGGGAACCAAGAACAACTCCACTGCAGCCAGTGGCGTAACAGTGGGATAAAACCAGAACCATGCCAATCATGGGATTAATTTCTCATAGTTCTGGTTTTTGAGCATCTTGGGACAGAAATTAGATCTTCAAAAGCTCCCTTTCTCCCTTTCAGACACTTCTTAACTGACCGCAGTTTCAGAAGCTGCTCAGCATTTTCCTGCAGATGTTGAGTGCTTCGGAAAACCTGCTGACAAGCCCCTGAGTTGGTTGTCAAAAGCCCAATGATCTATGCTGAACCTCTGAAACTCATCTTTTGTGGCAGCCAAAACACGCTCTGCTAAGCTGTCAAGAGCAGGCGAACGGGTCCATCTGGTCCCCGTTAGTGAGTTATCACCTCCTGAGCTCGGCTGGCATGGCAACACCAGCCGGTCCTCCCAGAGAAGGTGGTCCCAGGGGTGCCACCGAACAGCTGCGGAGGCGTCACAGCTCACACCATTGCTGCCCTTCCCTGCGTTGCTGCCCGTCCCCCCTCGGTGTTTCGTGTCATCCTGGCCTCATCCGCTCCATGGGCAGGAGTGGGAAGAGCTTCTCCCCATCTGTGGTTCTCTGCTCATCTGCCACACTCCTTCTGATCCCCTGATTTCTTCCCTTCATTTCTTTTCACCAGTTTTTTTTTTTTAAAACTTCCTGCATCTGTTAGTTCTGCACTGTGTCTGCCTCCCGTTGAACGTGGTCCAACCGCCCTCCAGGTCTGCTGTCAAACCCCTCCTCATGTCCCCTCATACCAAGGCGCCTCATGGCATCTCTCTGCTTTCTTGCAACACGCTCACCCCACTTCTCAGATTTGATATTCTTGGCAAGAAGTAACTACTGGGGGAGAAACGGACGAAAGAGAATAACAAAGCCACTCCAAACCAAGAAAAGCCGAAGAGGAGCCAGCCAGCCAGCCCACAGCAGTATGAAAAGAAAAGGATTTATCCATAAACGCTCCCATCCGCAATCAGCAGTTGTTAATAGCTTTCTATGACAAGGAAGAGCAAAATTAAAAATACGTTTCTGGGACAGATCACTGCTAACAGAGCAAAAACGTTACCTTTGAGAATGTGTAATTTTAATAAAGTCTTGCTGCCAAAGGCTGTAGCTCCCCATTGACTAGATCCCGTCACGCTCTCAGGCTCTGCAGCCACGGCTGAGCTAATTGGGCGGCTCAGCAGGCAAAGGTATGTCTGGAAAAGGGTAGAAGACCAAAGAGACCTGAGATGAGGTTTCTTTACACCTGTTCTACTTCTCTTCGCAGCTTGCCTTCTCACTGTAATGCCTGAACAGCTTCAGATGGGCAATGCCATGTGGGGTTCAGCCTCCTCAGAGCCGTTCAGAGCGATTCCCATTCCTCTGCACCAGAATTTTACACGTTGCATGCAGTCGGTCCTTTTGAGTCAGGCAGTCCAAGATGCGCTCCTATGAGCTGCTCATAGGAGCCCTGCCACCTTGCGTTTAACCCTGGGGCACTCCCAAGCTCTGCCCTCCACTGGGAATTGGGCCTGGAAAGCACAAGCCCAGGCGGGCTGATGCCACCCTGGGCACGTTCCCAAGGGCTGTTGTGTCCCCACGCCGTGGCCGCCACGCAGCGGAGAAGCACATCTTCCTTGCTTCATCTCACTGCAGCGCTCCACCCAGACAGGGGAGAGCCATCCTCCCCCAGGGCCTGCTCCAGGACTTTGGGTGCCTCTGGAGTGAGGGACCCATGGGTGCATAAGCCACTGTCCTAAACCCAAAGCACAAATCCAGCTACTATGAAGAAAATTAACTCTATCCCAGCTGAAACCGGGTCAGTCACCAGCTTACACGAGGGACCAAAGCTGAGTACTTCTATCCCCTGCCTTGAGCAATGTTAATCCAGTCCTCCTGCATCTCTGCCACGGCCAGGGATGCTATCGGATGCTCTAAGTCAGGTCCTCATCTTGTTCCTGCAGGCAAGGGAGACACGTTTTCAGCATTTCATGGGGACAGGTGCATTCCCTTGAGCAGACAGGGAGCTAGGCAGAGCTGTGAGTGCAGCTCAGCTGCATGCGGTGTGGGATGCTGCGCCCTGCTCTCGGCTTGGGTTGGACTGGGAGGATTTACGCGCCTGAGCCACTTCTGGAAATCCCTCCACACAGCTGCAGCAGAGCCAGAAAGTGAACCCTGCTTTCCTCATGTCTCAGAGCTGGGCTGTCACCTCCGCATCGCCCTCACCTTCATGCCTTCACGAGGCAGCAGTTTGCTATGACATCCAGCACCCCAGGCAGGGCAGGATTCACCTCATCTTGTAGACAGAGGCCCTTGAGAAGGGGAAGATCCCTGCCTCCACAAATAACACAGTTCTGCAGCATGAATCAATCCAGGGCAATGAAAACCCAGCCATTATCCTGGGCTGGTGGCTAAGAATAGACTCCAGGAGTCCTGATTACCATCTCCTGCTCTAACGCCTACGTATAACACCATCTAGCTTTTATTCATTACTGGAAAAAAAGGCAGAAACGGGTATTACATGAAGAAGGACTTTAATCTGGGGTGGGGGTGTGTGTGTGTGTGTGTGTGTGTTCGTTCTTTGGCTCTTCAATTCTCTAAAAATATTCCTTCTCTCACTGTCTGCATCGAAAGATAAAACATTTTTTTTTTAAAAGCCCACATCTGAAAAGCAAACAAATTAAAGGAGCTGTGCATAAAACAGCTATACTTTTTAACATACATGAATAATTCCTAAAGCTCTCACAGAATGTGATTCATTGTCATCACCATCAGCTTACGCGTGCCTTCATCTGACGTTAATCCAGCCCTGGAAGTTTTGAACCAAAAAGATGTTCCAGTGAGGTACCGTCCTCCAAAACAAATCATGTTAACCATCTTTGCTGCACTGCCTAAAACAAGTCTTGCAGTTAGAAACAGGATAAACCCACACGTTGCTAGCGGGAGCAGGTTTTGCTGGGGAAGGTTGGCTTAACCTTGAAGAGGTGCAAATGAGTGTTCGCTTCATCAGGAGCGGAAAAAGAAACCCAGCAGGAGCCCAGCACAAGGGCACATCTGGGGCTCCTACCTGGGGCACACGAACGCCAGACATCTGCGGTGCACGCACATCGGTGGAAGGATTCACGGAGATTTCAGTCAGAACAGTTTTCTTTCAGAGAGTAAATTTATCCTGCAACGAGAGCATCCAAAAGCTCGGTGCCAGGATTCGACCAACCACCCAAGCAGGGATTCAGCACGCGATGCTTCAGCGGACCACAGCGCCCATAGACCATGCCAGTCCCAGTGACGCACGTGTCACCAAGCGCAACCAGGCCACTCCAGAGGACAGAGATCACCCCCATGCAAAGGCAAGCAGGCTGGCGGGCACATCTGTCCTCCACCCTTCTCCAGCCCTAACTTACAACTTGTTCTCCCAGTACAGTAAAAATAAACCTTTGCCACTGGATGAGGACCAGCTGCTTGAAATCCTGTCCGCTGTAAATAACTCAGTGCAACAATAAAGAAGTAGCCCAACTTCCTAACGAGGATTTCTAAGAGTTAGGAGGAAGGGCAGATTTGCAGGGAAGGCAGCAGGCAGGTCCCGAAGGGAGAAGAGCTCAGCTCTCAGCTCCCAGATACAATTTCCGTGGGGCTGAGCAGTCTGTCTCCATCCTGCCCTTCACCCAAACTTCTGAGCATTTAAGCTCTTCAGAATATAGCCTACTTCATAGTCTCTATTTGCATAAAATCTATCATAACAGATGCCTGATGTCAGCTGTAAAGTTATATTATAGCGCAATTTAGAAATCATCTTTTGCTATTCAAATTACTGACTGCTACTGATTTCAACAGAGGGCAATTAGAGTTACCTGTTGTCTCTGTCTCGTTTCTCCACCTCCTGCACAGTGCCAGCTTCCCTCTGCTTCAGCAGATTTGGTGTGAAGTTGAGATTTGGATCAGAAGATTTAATTCATTTAGACTTAGATAAATCTCCCTTCTGGTTTGAGTTGCACTAGACATTAGAATTTCCAGTTTGTTTGTTTGTTTGTTTTAAATCACCAAGCCACAGTCCCCACTTGCAAGATCAAATTTTGGTAAGATTAGTGACAATAGTGACAAAAACCTTCTGCTCCCAAACTACTGGTCAGAAATTACAAAGGGGAAAAAAGCCCCTATTGCACAGTCATACTTTTCTCATATCCTTTAAGTATACTCCAACTCTTTGAACTGAAGCAATTTAAAGACTAGACAGTCACTAGCTCATTTTCAATCTTATTTCCTTGCCGGTCACAGAACATCATTTGTCTTCAGCTATATCCCATGACATGCCCTCCTTGAAAAAGGAAAGTCTGAAATTCTTAAAAGCCAACCTGTACGATCCGTCAACAGAGGAAAGCAGCAAAACAGGAAAATTATTGTGATTGAACAACATAAGAATTCGGTGCTTTTTTGTTGTTATTGTTTTGTTTTTAAAAGTGACCTGGGCACCTATGGAAACATCATTTTTCTTTCTGCTTATCTCCAGTGTAAAAATAAGAGCTCAGAGGAGTCTCTCTCATAGATGCATGACATTTCAAAATGTGCCTATTTACGCTCAGTTTAAACCATACCTTGGGGATGTCAAGAATGGTAATAAGGCTGTGTTTGCTGTTATAGCTAAGAGATTTGTTTAAAAACACCAGTTTGCCTAGAGAAGAAGTAGCTAAATTTACAACAAACGACAGACTTTATTTCTTTAGGAAAAGCATCCCCC
>VXAL01002011.1:136590-157286 GCA_013399475.1 Chauna torquata
TTCAGCAACAGAAAATTTTGTTCTTGATCAACAATTAGCTAAATTTCACTTGAAAAGTTCGTGGTAGATGCACGGAGGACTTCCACAGACATTTCTGTGGGTATTTTCTTACCACCCCCCTGAGCCTGCATTGCAGAGCTCTAGACACTGATAAAGACGTAAAATCATAGAAGCCCCTGACACACAACTCTGACCTTCCTAACAGAAGTAAGGCTTCAGGTTCCAAGTAGCCATGACTGCAGATACCAATAAACACTTGAGTCTGAAGCACTTTCTAGGCACCAGCACTTCCCTTCAGGCTTGAATCCTACAGATCTGCCTTTGAAGTGAAGCGCCTCAAGGCAACATCCCCCATCCATTTGATGGTTTGACCCTGTCGTCCTCAGATCCAGCCTCCAGCACGCAAGACTTGTAAGGTATTTGTAGCTGAAAGAAATAGCAGAGAGAGAAATTGCAGCAGCTTGACAGGAACTGATATGTGCAGGGTTTGCCCCAGTGACTGAAAGGAGACACCGCGCTGTCACACCACACACCAGCTGGGCTGCCCACCAGGCATTCAAAGGTAAATAGAGCAAGTACCAGATCACCTCTGCCCCCAGATTTTATTTCAAACGATTCAAGTAAATGGAGGAACCGGGGCACACTAAAAAAGTTTGTTTGTTTGTTTTTTGTTTTGTTTTAAGATTTACTTCCAGGCTTCCATTTGTAGGATGCTTACATGGTACCTATGATTATGTGAAATCCTGAAAAATGCACAGCACAGTTTTGCTGGGTGCAGTATGAGGCCTTTAATATTCAGTCACCGACTTGAGGAGTAAAAACAGATGCTGAACATTTTAGAATTCTGTTGATACACACCACAGTTATTTCCAGTTGCAGGACTATCATTAAACTTTATTCCTCATACTACTAACCCCTGAAGAACTATAAAACATATTTCAAGACAAATTTTGAAAGACAATGCTTTTTTTTTTTTTCCCCAAACAAAACAAAACAAACAAACAGCACCACCACCACCACACACTTAGAAGTCTTCCTGTTAAGTCCCTGTGGAAAAAAGGTCCTGGTTTTCAGTTCCAATGCTACGCTGAAGATAACCATAAGCACGGAGGAAACTGTTTACAAAGCAAGTGGCTTTGTTTCAAGCCACCAGTTACAGGGAGTTCAGGTGTTGCTTGCAAAAACACAGGATTAAACAATCCCAATTACTTAGAACCGTAAAAATATTACATACCTTGAAGTACTGAACATTAACTGCCTTCCATTTCACCTCTTGTAACAGCTGGCTTGCCAGCTCCACTGCCTTTGTTGAAAGTTATTTGTCATACTAAACAGAAGTTCCTGGAAAAATCTGTGCTAGGAGCAGAGGTGTAACACATCAAGGCCTGATTTTTCATATTTTTTAAGAACTCATGGTCTGACTGCAGTTTTACAAAAAAAAAAAAAAGATCTGCTTGACTTTTCTCAGATGAACACTAGAAGCACAACAGAAAATTAAGCATCGATGCAGCATCAATAAGGAAAGCACAATCCTGTTCCCAGACAAAACGCACGGAGTGCTTCACAATTTCCAGTACTGATGAAGAAAACTCAGTAGCCAATCATGCAAAACCCACAAAGGGATAAGGCTTGAGACTCCTTAATTATCTGATTGTGCTTGTGTATTGCAGAGTCCCCAGACAGTGGGTCAGGTTACACTGCAGGAGGCTACCATACAAAAGCTTTGAGAGGTTAGAGATAAGATCTGCAAGTTCTGTGGTGCATACCAACAAAAAGCCTCACACAGAGCTACAGCCCTGAGCTACACGGACTACAGGGCTCTTTCTCCAGAACCATGGAGGGAGAAAGCTACTGGAAAACACGACTGAGCACACCCATGCGCTATGCAAAAGAAGCGATTGCCTGCATAGCTGAAGAGTTCATCAGACACGGGCCATCTGACTTCTTAGAAGTATTACTTTCTCTAAGAACAGTTACACTATTTCAAGAACAAAACTGACAGCTTATGCACGTATGATTTCTATGAAGGCACTGACCTGGTGTTTCAGCTATGTCCCCCCCTCCAGTAAAGCTGTATGTTTGCTCATTCACTCTGGCACAGTGATTACATCTTGTAATACTGCTAGACCAATGTATTTTTTGGTGTTGCCACGACAACAGTGCTGTTAGGTCAGACCTAGAGCAGCAGCTGGCTTCTCCACTGCCAGGCTTTGACAAGCACAGCTCTTAACTCCCCCCCCCCCCGACATGTTGCCTATACACCAAGATTTTAGTAGCTTTAATTTAAAGATTTCAAATAGTAAAAGATTCAAATTATGAACAACACCCAATTTTAACTCTCCAGAATTGTTACTATCACGAGGCAGGTAGCATGAGTGACACAAACACATACCCCTCCAGTAGCTGCAGGAGCTCACATGACCCTAGGCATGCTGAAAATCTCTCTTCCAAGTAAACATGGGTATTAGCTGTTGGCATTAGTATGCTATGCATTGCTTAATGAGAGGGTGGAAAATACAGCTACAACTAGTGAAACCTTTTACAGGATACTAGAGTCATGCTCAACAACAAAAAAAAAAATCTAAAACAGTGCTCTACATTTACTGACTTGAAAATAAAATCAGATATATTTTCAAGTTAAGAGCTTGAAAACAATACTATTACTATAAAAGAGTGTCTGTAGGAATGAACTAGACTGAGTGTAACATTGGCAAGGAAAAGGCCACCAATTTTACATAAACACATCCAAGCTCTGCCATTGTAACCTCCTAGGTAAAGAGCTAACTGTACTACCTTCTGCAACGGTTAGGTTCATATCCAGTGCATCACTTGGCCAAGATTTCAAATGCAACCAAGATGACAGAATAGGAGAGACATATACATCTTTTCACAACTGAGATTTTTCAGTAATTCATAGTTTATGTTGTCCTCCTAAATGTTAAAATGGACTTTTTAAAACTAAACTAAAGTGTACCATGATATGAGATCACTCATTTAATAAAAAAACCTACTCAATTCCAAGATAACGACAATGCCATTACAACTTAACCTTCTCCCCCACCCCCCAAGGACTGAGCTTTGTGACCACATGGTTGTCTGAAGGACTGAGCATTGGAACCTTTTATTAAAGAAAAACAACTCCCAAGGTTCCCAAGAGTATTCCCCCCATTCAGTGCTGCCCCAAGCATTACGTTGTATCATCCCAGAAACGCTAAGGCAAGACAGCCCAGTAAGCAGGGCTGTTAAGAACTTGGAGATATCTCACAGAACTAAAAACGAAGATTAACTAAGTTTGTAACTAGATATTAAGAGGAAGTAAGTCCACTTTGCTAGGTCAGAAAGATTAGAGCTTCTCAGTACACACTGCTTATCATACTCAGCTATTCCCTGTCTTTGATAACATTGACATTCTTACAATTTGTGCAAGCTACAAACCACCATCATTACAAATACAGGCTGTTTTGGAAAGCAATTCAAACAATTGAAGCATTCACTGCAAACCAGCTTCTCTCTCCTGCCATTTAAAAGGCGGCCAGTAAAAGTAAATTCACATGAACAGAAAAACATTCATGAAACACAAGCTGGTTTAATTAAAACTGAGAAGGAAAGTATACTGAAGGAATAAAAACTCCAGATACGTAGCAATTATTAATTATGAAGCTGTTGACGATCTTGGAAAAGCATTTGGGAATTCATGACCAAATGTTCAGCCTTGGATTCAGAGGAAGAGGGGGGGAACAACCATGACTTGCCAAGTCCTTCAGCACCAAAGCACATAAAACTGTACTACTTGATGTATTTTTCCATGAACTTTTTGTGAAATTCTGATCGCAGAGTATCATTCACGAATCTTTTGTCCTTTTTTGTTTCATCTATTCCCTTGGCACAATTCTTGAACACAACATCATCATCCCATCTGAAAATACAGAAGTTTTTAACTTTAGTAAGCTTATACAAAAATTCAGTGCAATTTATAAAAAATATTTAAGTGTAGTTTGGCCCTCCTACCACCTAAATGTATTAAGAGCAACTAGTCATTAGGAGTGTATTTTAGTCTTTAAAAAGAAAAGACCTGTTCTTCTAATCCAAGCCATCTTCTATATACTCTTGAATTAGAAGCAATAAGAATATCAGTGGATTAAAGATTAATTTATCTTTGCAGAAAATAATGGCCATCTGAACAGAGCAGAAAAAAATTCTAATCTAATGGCCCCGAATTCTGATAAACACAATAGTAATTGGAATATCTGCAAATAAGAATCCTATTCAGAAAAAAGTTATCTATTAATTCTACTTACCCTAAAAACAAAAAGCTACATTTTAAAGAGAAGCATGACATCAAATTTCTTGAGGAACTTTGGTCCTGCTACTTTTCATTTCAATATGAACAAAGTCAGACAAAACAATTCTCAATCTTTTTTTTTTTTTTTAAAAACACAAAGTAGCAAGATGGTTTGTTCAGAGAAATGAGCCTGACAATCACTACATGCATCAGTATTCCAATTTTACGTCACACTGTTGCAAGATTTGAGGAAGAAAATGATGACATCTACAGACTCGCAGCAACAAGAGGGAACTAAGGGACGCCTATCACAGTACAGACTGCACCATACCTCCTCTTCACTTTGAAGTTTGCTTGAGGCTGTGCTGGGCCAGTAAGGTTCAGCAGTGGGTTACCACTCAGAATGTTCTCCATTCGAATTCTTTCTTCTTCAGCCTTTTGCTCTTGCTCCTGAGAACCAAAAATGGATATATTACTTTTCTGGGCCATTTTTCTAATTTAGTTGGTAGAGAAAGATAAACATTATTTAGCTGCAAATACCCACAAGCATAGCTTTAATTCCTAGCTCAGACTTTTCAGAGCATTTGACACTTGCATATGAGTAGAATAAGGACAGAAGCAGAGATACACTAAAGAGCTTAACATCGCTAATAAACCACTTCTGCTCTACTTATTTCTTACATTCCATCAAATATTCAGTTAAATTCCAGCTTTACCATTTACATATTTATTATATGAAAAACGTATACAGATTAAAAGATTTTCCTTATCCTCATGAGGAAAGAGAATACATTATACTGTATTCACTAGGTGGAAGAAACCTTCCAGCATCTTGAAACTTCTCTACCATCTTGAGCAATCTGTTTCAATTTTACAACCACAACTTCCCTAGGGACCAATTAAAAACAATATTGAGAAATTTAAGGTGAAACTAAGTGGATGTCATAAGACTATATAAGAGTTCCAGTATTAAGAATCAGAAAGACTTACTTCTCCTTGCACTGTTAGAAGTGTGTAACTCAGCCTAAGCAAAGCACTGCACTACAGGCATCACAAAGTAGATTTCACTGCCCACGTTTACAAGCTGTATTAACATACTTGTTGACTGAAATGCTCAGACTTCAAACTGATGATGTAATATTCACTTTACATCAATACATTTTACCACATCCTTTTGAATGTATTACAAGGGTTGCTCTTTGATGAAAGTACCAGAAGGAAAACAAAATTTTCCTCATTTGGATGTCTAACTACATTTCCCCCTCCCTGCATGCTGAAGTATGGTCTGAAAACAGTCTAGTTAAAAAATGTCCTCGAGTCTCATTAGTGCTGCAGGAAGCTCAAAGCATTGCTTTTATAAATTATACAAATTGAAGACAGAGATTATGAGTAAGGTTGATTTTCAAAAGTGCAGAAAACTCATGGCTGAGGGCTGCTTACGGGATCCCAGAAGAGGAAATGTTTTTCTTGATGATAGCATTTACAAGGTTTAAGTGCTAAACTTGAAAACTGACACTAGCCAGAGTTCTCTAGCTTCAAACACTTAATCAATACTAAGTGAAGTATTACTAAAACTATCTAGAGCTTGCAATGTTTTTCAATTGCACTGAGCAGGTATGTGGAATATTCCTATAAGACATCCCAAGCCACCTGAGAGCAATACCAACTTCCCACATATAAGAGTACCAGACTAGGCAGGATCACTGGTAAAGATATTACCTTTCAAAATCTACCCGAGTTTTAATTATGAAAAAATAGCTACCATTAGGCTGCTTCTCACAAATAAAATTTATAACTAGTTGCATTTAATTGCCAGTAGGACCGAAGAGCTCCCCAGAAGAGCATACTGCTTGAAAGCACGGCACTGCTTTCAGGACAATCCCTGTAATAACCTTACTAAAACATGTGGATAGGCAAAACTTGCTCCTTCTGCTCTGTCAACAGAGCTTTAACACCAACTTCGACAAGCATTCGAAGTTATTAACACAAAAACTAAAGTTTTGCATTCCAAACAGGTCTAAATACAGCATTTGCATTCCAGCAACAGTTGTTATTACCACCCCAGTAAATAAGGAAATATGGAAATCAAAAATATTTTATATAGAACAGCAATTATCTCCCATATTAGAAATATAAACTCAACTTATACATTTGTTTCCTCTGTGGATTACACATGAGAATATCTGCAACTTCTTTTTCATGGTATGCCAACCTTTGATTTGCCAGTTTCTTTCCTCATAACATGGAGGAGCCAACAGGAGTGCAATCAGATTTGCTGCAGTCCACATCAGGTGTTCCCACCAGAACTCTAGCAGCCCTCAGACTACTATTCATGTTACCTGGGCTAGTGTTTACAAAGGACTTAACTTGAAACCAAGCAAAAACTTTGATATTGGTATGAGAAAAAAAAAAAAAAAAATCAGTATTGATTTTCAGGTAACTCCTGAGAGATGATCATAGAATACCCTGAGTTGGAAGGGACCCACAAGGATCATCGAGTCCAACTCCCGGCTCCACACAGGACCACCCAAAAATCAGACCATGTGTCTGAGAGCGGTGTCCAAACGCTTCCTGAACTCCAGCAGGCTCGGTGCCGTGACCACTGCCCACAGGAGCCTGTTCCAGTGCCTGACCACCCTCTCAGTGAAGAACCTTTTCCTAACACCCAGCCTGACCCTCCCCTGTCACAGCTCCATGCCGTTCCCTCGGGTCCTGTTGCTGTCACCAGAGAGAAGAGGTCAGCGCCTGCCCCTCCGCTTCCCTCGTGAGGAAGCTGCAGGCCGCCATGAGGCCTCCCCTCAGTCTGCTCTTCTCTGGGCTGAACAAACCAAGGGACCTCAGCCGCTCCTCATACCTCTTGCCCTGCAGACCCTTCCCCACCTTTGTAGCCCTCCTTTGGACACTCTCTAATAGTTTCATGTCCTCCTCATACTGTGGTGCCCAAAGCTGCACAGTGCTCGAGGTGAGGCCGCACCAGCGCGGAGTGCAGATCAGATTCTGTTTAAGCCCATCAGGCAAATCTACAACAGGATGCAAACATGCAAAGTGTTCTCTGTGTTGTCCAAAATGAGGTGAGTTCTGCCTGATTAAATCTAATCTCTGATGCTCCATTAAAAATCAAACTTTGAAAAAAAAACATCTGTAATTTGGTACAAATCTTAAAAGCAAATAATGTTACAAGCAAAAAATTCATACTGGACAGTACTCAAGAGAAACTAGTACTAATAAGAGCATGATAAGAAATTAACATTCCTCCATTGACAAATGGTTCTGTAGAGAGAACTTCTTCCAAGTCCTATAAAAGCAACAGCCACAGCAGTTTTCCATTTTAGAGCTGAACTCTAGGGGAACTCTTCCCAAGGCAGCATGCAGAGCATGGCACATCAGATTTCTAAGACATTAACCTCGGCAGTGATCCGAAGTTACTGAACCTGAATGCACTGATGCACACAATTTTTCTATGCTAAGATTTTAAAACAGCATGTAGGCATCATCCTAACTTTTCACTGTTTTGCATAACCTATGTAATATCCTTCGATCTCAATCAACCTGACATGTTTTGCTTTCTGATAATGAAAAAAGTATGATCAGACTGAAGTGTTAAAATGTGATGATAGGAAAAAAAAATCAAAACTGAAGAGTGACATAACATTTTTAAGAAACGTTATACTACAAGCAGCAGTATAAGAGCATGTCACCTACACTCAGAAATCTGCTTGTAGGCATCTGAACTCACATCTCAGTAGAGATCTAGAGAATACAAGGTGATGCCAAGAGAGCTGTGCTGCTCACCCTAAATTACACACACAGGGAACTAACCACGCTCCAGGCTCCACTTGCTGCACTGACTACATCTCCACTGCACCAGAATGGAAGCTTGGGCAAGTAATCTGCACATGTGTCCCAATTTGGCATTTCAAGGCCAACTGAATCCCATCTAAAAATGGGAATTCCTAGCAAAACGCTACGTTGACTCAAGTTACCTACAGTTCCAGAGGACTGGAGGTGAGCAAAAATTGCACTAAAATAAATGGTAGGGATGATATTAGGAATTTCAAATTATTACATTTTACTTTTGCTCCTACTAAATTATTAAAAACAATTAAGAACACAATGCTAATAGAAGCTGTCAAATCTTTTATAGCGACAGCAATTACAGAAAAGTTCCACAAATCTTATTTTCAAAGATCAATTTTCCCTATCTGCTGTAAGTGACGCTGCAGGGCCCCTGGGCACTTTGTGCTACCGTTCGCTGCTTCACAGCTCTATTCACAAACAGAACTCTGCTTTCTTTTAGACTTGCAGAGACAGCACAACGACAAGTAGTAACAAACTGCATAAGCTTATCTTTGTCATTAAAGATCAACAGATTAGAACCTGAAAGCAAACAGGGAACGGATCTGTTGAGTAAGACATCATCAGTTTTAGTCACTTTACAAAGACGACCCAGCTCACATGATAAATTATTTATGGAATTCAATCATTCAAAGCTGTTCTAGGCTGGATGACATTTCAACACATTTGCTACAACAGTTTTAAGAAGCAAGCTAATTCTGAAGATTAGTCTTGAAGATTTTTGTATCTTTTAGCTTCACTAAAACCTCCCAAAGAAGGTATGCAAGAATTAAAAAATAGGTTATTTATTATATTTTGTATCTTGGAGACAAGATGTGGAGGAAATATAAGGTGTAACTCATAGTGGTGTAAAGTTGACGTTTACACTTAAGCTAATTTATACACTTTGGCCAGAGCTGTAGAATCCCTCATCTTCAGCCAAAAGATGTGTTCATTATATTTCAGAATTTTCCACATAAATCTTCCACTGCCCACTCCTTCACTGAAAGCTGGGACGCTCCAGGCGATGGAGCATGGGTTGTATCAAATCAAACAGACCAGACATAACCTCGCTAGCTGTCTGAGCTTCACACCTCTGGGGCACGATAAAGCACAGCTGTTCGCAAAATAAGTGGCTCAGGTTCCTCCAAAGCCTGTACTGTTCTTTTGTGTGGTGGAACAAAGGCATATTAAGCTAAAACACTATGGCTACAACAAACCTACAACAGAAGAAAAGCCTAAGGGAGAGAATAGTGTATCTCTATTCACTCCACCCTTTTCAAAATAACGTCTCTTTGTCTGCCTTTCCATTCACCAAGATGAGGCATACAATCCTATTCCTAAACCATTTTAGCAAAAAAAAAAAACCAACATTCATCACTACATACAGCAGTGTTGTGCTTTTCAGCGGCACTGTGTTGTACTAACCATATGCAGGGATGACTCAGAAGTCAGCCACACTGCTAGGAAGCAACCTTCCTTTGCTGCCACCGTGTTAGTGGCAGAGGCAACAGAAGAGGAATATTATGGTGTGGGGAATAAGACTGGACTGGCAGAGGGAGTCCCGCACCCCAAGGAAGCAGACGGAGATGATGCTAGGCGAATCGGATGTCACAGCAAGCCTCCACTGTACAACTGAACTCGTCACGTGGCATCACAGGGGAAAAAAAAAATGTTGACAAAACTCTATTAACCTTAACTAAACAATTATTCCTTATCTTGCTGCAAAAATAACAGTCCCTTGGCATATTTGTTTCTGACCACAAAGGAAAGAAAAACAGTATTGTTACCATGGTTTTTTTTTTTTCAGTATAGTTCCTATCCTTAGCACAGAGCAAGATTACTTTTACAGAAAGTGCTGAAATTCCTGAAATGACTCCATTGCATTAAAATAAGTTACCCTGTTCAATTCTTACAGACACCCAGTTTTGCAGAAAATCTGAAATATCCACGTTTCATTGAAGGTTAAAAATCACAAAACCTTATTTAAATGCTAATTTTTGTATGAGAAACAATAACAGCACAGTCTTTAGCAGCAGAGAAAAAAAATTTAATACGGCAGAGATCCACCCCAGTAGTATGATCCTACACAAATTACTAACTCTATGGAATACAGTGATTCAAATAACTGATTGAAACTCCAAAACAAACAAACAAAAACATACACAGTAATTGCAACTGCAGTGTCTATAAACAGATTTGTCGTCATTCTTCCCACAACTGATGGAACATTACCATTAGTTCTTGACAAGGGTAAGCATTGCTAGCACATCTCACAAACACTTAATGAAGAAATATACTCATCCATCTGCTTTTGCCTCTTCACTGAAATAATTTCTTAATCACTAATTTGATACTCTAGTTCTAGTTATATACCTAAAATTTAAGTGAAAGCATTAATATCTATCAAGATTCATTTCATATTTTAATTGAAAGAATTTGAGGACACGGCTAAAACACAGGATAGAGCTAAGATCTATTTTGACCATTAGTAAAGTAATACATTCAGTTACAGAGAAACATCTGGTGAAATAAAACTCTAATAAACCAAAAACTTTTAAGTCTGTTCTCAGATAAGTATAAAATGACTGGATATTAAAATAGCTTTGCTGGAACTGTGCACGTACATTCAACTGCTCACTGGTTTGAGGTTTGTTTTTAATTATTTCAACTTACCTTTTAAGGAAGTGCTTGGAAATTGGAAATTAAGAATGCTGTAACGATAAATTTGGAATACTGAAACATGTTCCCATGAAACCTAATCGTGGATGGTTAGCATAGACAGCAGTCCTAATGTTTGTACAGTTTTAGACAGATCCAGAATTATTCCACATAAAAGGCTCTTAAAACTAAAATTTACTGGTCAGTTTAGTCTCTACTAGAAACAACCTGAGAGGTTAAAATTGCAGAGGGCAGGAGAAAAGTTAGAAGAACTTCCATTCTCAATCAGCTTTTTAAAACATCTATAGTACTTATTTCATGTTTCTAAAGAATTCAAGGAAATTTAAGCATTTTGAGAAATTAAAAGGCTTTGACAGCAATCTATTAGTTGATTGAAAAAACTACTTCCTTCAAAGATTGAAGGAAAATATCAGTGTGAAGGAAGTCAGAACCTCTTAACATAACATTTACCAAAATTAGGTTTAGAAGTTTTCTGTGGAAATTGATACTACCACATGAGGAAAGTTAACGCAGAACATGACAAATCAAAAAATAGCACATTTTTGTCTTCCATTTTTAACTGCCTGACCAGAAATGCATTTTAAGAGGAACAGTCCTCCTTCCACGGCAACTTAAAAACTGGACACCAAAGTGATGAGTGAAAACAGTTAACAAAAATACAGCATTTACTTTAAATGAAGTCTCAGAAATAACTGCATGAGCATTTTTGGATCGAATAACTAAAGTACCAGGAAAAAATTTACATACGGCACAAATTTGGGATATAGTACTATACTGTACCCGTTTCATCTTTTCCAAGAACGTACACGGGCATGCTAATCTGCCTGTATAACAATAACAGATTTGAGAACAATATGCAGAAGACTGAAGAGGCATTCACTCTGCTGTCTCCCTTTTGCCTTGCATCTGGTTTACCCAAGTTGTCTGCTGGGGACAACACTGTTTCAGTAGATAAGCCACCTTTTTATGTGGATTAGGATTAACAGCAACTACAATTAAGAGTTGACATGAGATGTTACCCTGAAGTCAACTGGATGACTAATATAAAGTTACTTACAAAATTAGGTTTAAATTACAGTTTGCAATATATGATAACATGAAATTCACATATATTATAGGAAAAGGGATTTATATAAAAAGGCTACAAAATGCTTTGCCAGTAATGCCTTATTTTAAGGATGTGGGAAACACAGCACAATCCAAACAGACTGCACCCCTAAAGACAACATACGTACGAGATCTCTTCTAAGGAGACCCTTACTACCAAAGACTCTTTCCAACAGTGTGGTCTGCCTTAGTTTTTACTTTTTTATGAACATACCCTTAGTTTCCTACATTCAAAAAAAACCAAGGAAATAAAATCCCAATTACTTCAGAGCACCCATTATTTAATTAAGATGTCAGTTTTTAAGAGGTAATTTTTAAGGTTAACTTGAATTAATCACCACTCAGTGAAAAGATGAACAGAGTAGGTAGTGTGCAATAATGTGTACTATTACAAATAACTAAGTTATCTTAGGGACGAAATAAACAGATTCATTTCAGATAAATGTGCACGTATTTAGTACGCATGTAGTACTGGACATTACAAGTCCTGCTTCTCATGGGTGGGAAGCACCCATGAAGGCAAAGAATAACACCAGTTAAAAGACAGCAAAATAAAACGAGTGCTATACTAAATACTTCATATCTTTTAGCACCCTCTAGTGACAAAATAAGAATTTTGTAGATACGATAACACTCCTGCTTCCCACACACGAACAGAGCAGCATATGCTTGGTAGTGCATGCTGTAATTTACCTACATCACTTTCTAAATTAAAATGTGACAAAAGTTACGCTGTTTATTCTAGATGTATAACTACAACACTGAAGCAAACTGAAAATGTATACAAGTTTGCATTTTAAGCACATTGTGAAGGTTTAGTTGAAGAAGTCTTTCCTACACAAACAAGAATATGAGGAAGGTCTGTTGCCTCTGTTGCCAGTGTTAAGCATTTTTGCCATATTATTACTGCAGAACACAATTTCATTGCTGTGTGATGTGTGACAACTGCCTGCACCAAGAGAGGAGAGACACTTTAGATACAGCTTAACTTAAAAGACCACTTGCAGGCCAGATGGAGAATCAAGTATCAACAGTCTTCTGCAGGAAAGCTTCTACGCTGAAGCAGTATGGTACAGCTTTTAACCTTCCAAAGTACTCTACTCTAAGATTGCAGACTTCACTGGTTTTTACAGGCCTTGTTGACTCTGAAGGTTGATTTCTGTACTGTTAACTAAAAGAATGGTCAAACTCTACACTGGTGCCTATGGCAGTTGAAACATTATTCTCTCTTAGCTGTTCCCAGTGTCTGCTAGATGCTATGCCCTGTTCAGTGACTCTAGTGGAAAGCAGCTGACTCTAGTGGAGAGCGTTTGTGAAAAAACACTCCAGCAGTTAACCTGTAAGTGTGCATGCTAAGCTACAGAAAAGGCTCTGAGTAGCTCAGAGGTATCAAAACATTACATTGCCACAGCAGCAAAGATCCTAAATCAGCATTTAATACATTTATTTAGCAAATGCTAAAAAAATCTCATCTCTAAACCCCCATCAGTTTGACAACACAGACGATTCCCAGAACCAGTCCCTAGAAGTCTACTCATCTGTCAGGGATTTTGGTAATGCACTCTATCCCAACTATCTCTTCCACCAAGGAGGTGGGGGAATCAATGGCCTAGGAATTGACCACACTCAGTGGGAAAAATAAAAAATAAAAATCTCTAACTCCAGGGACTTCCCTTCGAAGGGAAAAACATGGTGTTTCTATCTGTAGAGATACAGATGATAGGGAGGTATGAAGGCCATAAGCAAGCTGACTTTCCACATTCTGGAAAGACTATCTGCCATATTATTAATTCATTTTTGCGGAGACATTTTCCGAATAAACTCATCCATGTATAATCACATCAAAATAGTTCTGTTTTTATAGTTACAATTGGTGCTCCCTGCCAAGGCAACACAGCACTAATGTAAAAAGATTGAAAACTCTACGAAAAGTTGCAGCCAGAAGCAAAAGCATCAAAGAGTACACTGATATTTTTAATTGATAAACAAAAATTTCACATTTTTCATAAAAGCTAGTTAGCAAATGAAATTCCAGTGGATGACAATAGGAAGGTCACCAATACCATTATATGGTTTCGTATGACTGTCTTCAGAGAAGGACTTGCATGTTAAACACAAGATTATCTTCACTCAAATGCCTCTACAAAGCATTGGGAAAGTAAATAAAACATTTTAGCAAAACATTCACCCACAGATATGTCTGCTGAAGAAAAAATTCTTGACAGCAATTATTAGACAGAAGAACAAAACCAGACTCTACTTGAGAAGTTTGCTTTGAAGTGTTTTGCCGGCTCTGAGCTTGGCACTTACTTTGTTTACCAGTTCTCACTTATCCTAATACTTAAGGCACAAAAGTCTTAATAAGCATGTTTGCAAAAAACAGATGCTCTTTAATGGGTGAGATTTTACCTTTCGAGCCTGTTCCTCAGCTCGCTCCTTCTTGATTTTTTCCAGTTCAGCCAGAAGAGCTGCAGTGTCATCATCATCACTGTCTTCCAAGTCCTCATCTTCATCATCCTCCTAACAGCAACAAAAGGAAACAAGAAGGAGTTCATTCATTTCATTTAATAAACACATCTTTTAATTCTGAAGATTATTGCAGAGATGTCCCTCTTGTTTGGAAAATAAATAAATAAATAATTATGAGAAGTCCCCCAGTTCTGGTCTGTCCTGCTAAGGCTGTAATTTATTGCTGGCTAACTTCTGATGTACGTGGGTGCTTGTAGCAACAGCAAATATAAGTAGTTTATTTGTTCCTATACAGTAAAGTCAAGACAAAAATGTGTTTGAGCTTTTTCAAAAACTGCAATTCATTTTTTTTTTCAATGACTTCTTTTTAGTAATTCAAATGCTACACAGCTGACAGATTCCAGAGAACGACCAGCCTCAGTCACTCTCTAATCATTGTAACAGAAGTCATTACAATAGCATGCCTGAACACTCCATCCAGTGCTGTTGGAATCAAATATAGCAGGATTAAAAAACAAAAACAAACAAAAAAAACCCAAAACCCTCAGCATACTTTCAATCCTTACACAACTCCTAGATGTCAGCGTAAGTAAGGGAGCCAAGAGCAAGAACTCATTGTTCATGCAGACAGTCAGTGTACCTCAACAGTTCTACCTTTGACGAATTCTAACTAACCTGGTACTTGACCAAGTCTAAAGAAACACCAATATTTTACGTGGTATTTTCAGTTCCCTAGTTTTTGTGCGCTAGTAGTCACAGCATACTTGCTCCCTCTAAGAACACCGTTACAGCATGAAACAGAATCCTCTGAACCACTCTGGACTTCTACCAGAGTACAGTAACTGAATAAGAAACTATGCTGGAATCAGTTGTTAGTTACCTGTCTTAAATCTTTAACATATCTAAAAGTACTTATTCTATTAACAGCAAATCCCCAAGGCAGGACAATGAAAGGAACTAAGACTGAAAAAGATACATACATCGGTAAGAGGATCATCTGCATCAAGATTTGCTGCAGGAATCTGGTCTAGTCGAGGCTTCTTAGACACAGAAGATGACGTTGTATGTTCTAAGTGATAAGATTTCAAAAAAAAAAAGTGACTAAGTCGATTTTACTTAACAGCATCTAATGCCAGAAATAAAATTTTTCCAGGCATTGTTATTATTATTATACTATTCATTATATTACTATTATCTAGCTTGTTTTTATCTGTGAATTTGAAAGCCCCCTAATTCTTCTGTACACTTCACAACTAAACCTAAAGTACCTAACTTCTATCAAGCTTAGTACTAAAAATGAGCATTTCTCAAAACAAAAACCCTTTGATTTTCATTCCAATTCTAATTTTTTTCACTTTTTTTCATTTTAATTCTCACTGTACCTGAACAGAATCAGATACTTTAAAAATCAATTTATTATTTCACTGGTGCTGTAACACGAGAAGATGAGTCATTCCCTTTCTCCTTCCTGTCTCATTTGTCCAAGGACAAAAAAAAGCCCTTTATTAACTGTACATACTTGCTGCCAAATCATTACGATCATACTGTATCAGCTGGCCTGCACGATGCCCTTTGCTTTTCTACTGGCTGGCCTAGATTTTTGCTAGCACGAAGCCAGCGTGAAAGCCAGCGGACATTCCCTTGCAGGTCAACAGCTCCGAACTATCAGGCCAATACCCTAAGTTCTACTCTTATGACATGCTGTCTGCAACTTGAAAATCTATAGCATGGAATTTTTTGCAAGAGCAACGTCACACAAAGGTATTAAGATTTCTTTGTTATAGGTTTGGTTTTACCTCTGGTTGGTCTGTCTCTATTCTTTTCTCTTGCAGCAACCCGCTCTCTCTCCTCTAGCTCCCTTCTGAAATCACGGTTGCGCACCTCTTCAGGAGCATCCTGAGTGGTCTGTCTGAAACAATGAGGAGGGGGGAAAGCTGAAGTTGACAGTCTGCAGCCGGTAGCAATTTTCTGAAGGAGGCCGACAAACCCAGGGGGACCAGGTTAAGTACAGAGAATAAGAACTGGGTACCATGCAGACATATATTTCTTCATTCATCAGTCCCCTTCTCTGTATACATTAGACACACACAAACATGCAACAACACATGCTCCTTCCGGATGCCCTTCAATTAAAAAACCCTACATAAATTCCTGCAAAACCAAGCTGACTACATCTGCCTCTTGTAGGTATTTGTAAATCTGTTCTCTTGCAGTCCAGGCTCAGTGTCCTAGCTGACATCCACCAACATTCTGGTCAACTTCCCTCACAGTTTTATCATCCCAAGTTGCTGCTGCATACAAAACTCTAAGGCTTGTAAATAAGACCAAAACCGGAGCATACTTTTCCCAAATCTTTTCCCCCATGAGAAAGCAGATAATGTCCCATGCCAGAAAAAAAAAAGTTGGGGGAACAAGCAAAACACTAGCTTTAGTGAAACACATTGCAAAACACATCTTTTTTCCCTCTTTTATACAACGCGTGCTGGCCAAAAGCAACAGACTATTTATACTTGAGTCACACTACACTCCACCTAGAGCGTGCTGAATTTCTGTGGAAAACTTGAAAAGAACTAATGAATAAAAACAAGCAGCAATTCCTTTCACCTTTCTGTGAACCCAGTTCTGGAAATAAGAGTGCCTGGAAGAAACCCAGACTCTAGCCATTATAAATACATTGTGTGCACAGGCTGTCTTTATGATGAAGTATTTCATTTGCTTTTGTAATTAAAAACCTGAATTTAGAATCCCTGACATGGCTGCAAAAATCCCCACAAGCCCTGTGCCATTCAGGCAAGCAGAGTGGGACCGAAACACTGAATCTTTCCTGCAGTGATGCAGTTCTGGCAATTTAACAAAGACAACTTTGTACTAGGTATTCGGGAGAAAGAACAGAAGACACTTAATGCCCCCTCCATCTCTCTCGCACACAGGAAGGGATTTGTTAAAACATACATTGTATATTCCTGTATATATTTCTCCCCACACACTCCTTTCGAAGCAATGGACTGGTGTTCCAAACCCCCGTTCTGAGACAAACCACCAGCCACTTTTCCCGTAACAACAGACGCTTTTTGTGCCGTTGATTTTGGTATTCTCCAAAACACTCCAACTCCCTTATCCATACATATTCTTCAAAATTCTTCAAAGAGGCAGGAGGGAAGAGGTGAAAGGGTAAGAATCTACACAAAGAAAGTGCAAATGTAAAACCTTAGCAGTAGTTTCACTGACAGCAACAACAACATCAGCTGGATAAAAACATTTTTAGGCTGACACATTGCAGTTAAATTCTAGGGACCTGTGTCGCACTGATTCCAGATTTCATATCATCTTTCAACAGAGTATCAACGATTTATTATGCATTTCAAACACAGGAGAATATTCATATAAAATCCCATTATCTTTCACACTGATTAAAGCAACTGCCTCTTCCAGTACCTGCCCGAACCATTTGCAGTGTTTAATATCAGCTCTTCTAACATGTACTAACACCTGAGCACTACTCCATGATTTCCCTGCCTCTTCTTAATGCTTTTCCCCAGTGGTTCTTTGCCAAATACATGACATGACTTTCCTCCTTTTAAGATACGCTCACCTTCGCACCTCTTATCCCATCTTGCTCTGCAGGTGACAGCAGCCTTAGTGGCTTAGTCATCTCCTTTCATCCCCAACACTTTTATTTTCACTCCATGGCTTGAAATACTGTGTCTCCAAATCACCTTCTGATGATTCACTTCCATAACCAGCAATACATACTACTGAAATTAAACCTCTCAAATCACTTGCAACCCATTCGATCTCCTAAGTCTGCTTTTGAGACTTGCAGTTTCAACCCACTCATTCAGTGCTGCTGCACAATATCTAGTGTCTGCTCAGTGTCAAGAACATGAACATCTAACGTGAAAAAATTCAGATACGAGTCATAACAGAACAACAACAACAAAACATTCCCAGCCTGTTTTCCCATAAGACAGACCGAAAAAACAACACTTACCTGTATTTGATTTTAGTATGAGAGGGAAGGTCTCTGCTGGAATATTGTTTGGATAGCTGACTTAAGTCTCCTTCGCCTTTCCCTCTTCCTCCTCTTGCAGGTTCAAATGTTGGCCTTGCTGCTGTTGTCATTTTAATAACTACAGAATCAAGTGCAAAAAACAGTTATTACTATAACTTACAGTGAAAGACATTCACCAGAAGCTACATTGTACCTGGAAGTGTAGCAGCGATGACAAACCCCACTACACAATACAAACTATCACTTGGCACATGATCCTTAAAATTCAAGGAGCTTTTTTATTGACAGAATCTATTCAGACTTTCAAAAGAAAGTCTTTTCCAACAAGTCTGAAAGACGACACATAGACTCTAACAAGAATGTGAAGTCATGTTTATAAAGTAGCCAGTCTCCATTCGTTAAGTCTTGGTGGTAAGCGAGTAACTAAACTATTTCCCCTCTGGAAAAAGGACAGCCAAAACCGTCTGCCTATCAGGAATGATCTCTTCATTATTCCCCAAAGCACATCTCAGTTTCATCACGTCACCACAAATGCTGGCTGACAAGGGTCACAGCATGCCTAGGTTGGTGCTGATAATTAAACAGCGATGATGATCACACATCCTGAACGCTCCGGCCCTCGTCTGGCCCTGTCCAGTTCCCCAGTACAGGCACAGCACTGCCATTAATAACACAGTGCAGTCCTTTGGGACTGACCTGTGCAGAGCTCCAGCTGGTCAGCAAAACTTTCTGAAGTGCTAGGGCTAACATTCGTCTAGCAGCACAAGGCTGATAGCTTCACACTTACGTGAACTAAGTGCAATTAACAAAACATCGGACAAAGACAGAAGTTTTCAACAGGTCTCGTTTCAGAAAACGCAGAATCTCACATACCACCAGCATGTCCTATAAATGAAGTAACTGATGCCAAGAATTGCAGTTGTGGCAAAGGAATGAAACAGACTCTGACCAGCCTCAGCCACACACCCTGTCAGCATGCACTGCATTCAGCGCTGCCGGACAGGAGCTGGAGACCCTGCGAGCCCAAACCACTAAGCCAAGAGTTTAAGACAGTCCACCAATGCAAGAAAAAAAAAACAAAACAACAACAACAACCAAAAAAACCAATAATGACAACCCTGCATGATCAGCCAGTGCCATCTTAAATCCGTTATATGAAACCATACTCATTCCTGCTTCTTTAGGATGTGCACATCCACCAACCACAGACTACAGGCATACAAGACACAAGAGAAATACATCTGCAGGGATACATAAAGGCACCAGTCCTACAAGCCAGAAGGCTGGATGTTAAAGGACAACAAGGGAACAAATTTAAAGCAAAGGAAAAAAAATAAAAAGATATTGTTCCATTTGCTTTTGTGATACTGCAAGTAAAATTTATTAGTTTATGCTCTGCTTGCATTGTTAGTGTTTCACTTTTAACAAGACCACAAAACACATGACTTCAGCGTTACAACTATACAACGTATTTGTTGCTCACAGTAACATCTCATCATGCAGAACGCAACTACTTCCACTGAACTACTACTCAGAAAGCATAATTAACTGACATAAATACCTATATAAAGAAGACAGTCAGCAACTAGCTTAGGCTCAGCGACCAACTGCTGACACTTTCCTGCGATGCTGCGTGGGTCTGTTGGAGCTCAGCAAACCTTTTTAGCTTTGGCTCAGCACGGACTCTACCAGACCTATAATCTGAGACAGCTGCTTGTTCTGAGGACTTATCTGTGCTAATTACGTGTAATGGGGGGAAATCTACGAGTTCAAGTAAAGAACCAGATCCAACGTGGCTGTATACTTTCATGGAGCATTAACAGATCCCCTAGAAACTGTCCCTGCTTCTTTCTGAGGTCAGTCTGCATTTGACTTGGTATTACAGGACCCAAACTCCACCTAGAAACATTCACGGACATTCAAGTTTCAGAAATACAGCAATGGAGACGCCACTCGAGTGCTACAGAAAATCAGGGCTGGCCCAGCAGGGTTCATTAGCTCCCTTCCAAGCCAAGAGACAGCGAGCGGGCTCGCCCTGGACTTGCACTGCCCCGGCACTACCGCGCCGCGCTACGCCTGCAGCTGCTGGGCCCGGCCGGAATGCCTCCACGGGCAGCCCGGGCACGGGCACTGGAAGCGACCGCAGCCCAGACCCGGGCTCGCAACGCTTCGCTACAGCCAGCGCCGGAGCACCGCGCCTCGTCCCCTGCCGCCTCCGTCACGCTGCCTGCGACCGCGGGCTCGGCGCTGAAGCCGCACGGAGCCCGCAGGCCAGAGGCCAGCGCGGGGCGGCGGACAGCCGCCCCCTCA